>JACEIK010001140.1:117300-139462 GCA_018107945.1 Datura stramonium
ATATATATATATATCATGATTTTCGTATAACCTATTAATATCAAGATATTGTGCATAACCTTCCAATAAAGATGGTTCCATAGAAATATCAATAGTTTATCCATTCGGGCCCTATTTTCCAAGTTCAATGTATCTGTTAGCTAAGAAACGCATTAATTAGTCGCTTAGCTTAAGGAAGAGGGATCGAGGAACCATCGGCCCTAGGTACCTTAAAACATGAATATAATAGGGTAGGTAACTTTCATAAGGAAATTCCATTTCGTTACCCTCGTTAGCCCTTATTGAGTTAAAACTCGATTTCAGTTATTAGGTTTGTATGCGCGTCGTCGTCTGGCCATGCTTACCAAATTTCTTAGAAACCATAATGTTAAACAACTTTGACAACACAAATACATAACATAATGTAAAGGACCAGCTCACAGTGCCCATGCCGAGGGGACTTCAGACTCAACTTACAACTATGACCATAATAGAAGGCAATTGCCCTCTCCGCTTCACATTCATGCGTTCCAACTCTTTAGTAAATACACACCTTAGTACCAAGTAATTCTAACAACTGGGAGGAACCATAATATTCTAATATAGAATCTCAAGTACATGGGAATGCCAGATTAATCCTCGTCATGAATTCGTGCTTGAAAATCAAGAGACAAAGAACGACTTACATACCTTTCTCCGATGAACTTTTCTCTAGCCGATTTCCTATTTCAATTATCAGCCTTCAACCTCCTTAATCTAGTGATTTTATATTCCAATGACAAGCTTAATCTATAGCACAAAATTCAGCCAAAATAACTAAACAATGGCAGTCACAATAGCAACAAAAACACACGGCAACATCAACAATATTTAGCCATTTTCTCAACTATTTTTCACTAACTTTTAAGGGAGAAACAAGAGGAAATTTTATCTTAGTTCTGCTGTAATTCTTCCCCTCAATATGAAGTATAATTCCATCAAAATAAACAGCCAAAAATCCTAAGAAAAATGAGAAATACTTAGCTCACAAACAGTCCATCGGCAGCTCACTTAGCTGCCAATTTTCAGATTCTCGCTTTCCAATTTGAGAGGTTTAAAAGGGGTGAAATACTTACCTTTTGCTAGGGATTTGTTCTTGGTTAAAATTAGGAGTAATTGACCCTCAACTTGTCCAAAATAACAGCAACCTTGCTGTCCAAAACGCCACACAACACTTCACCAACACACCAAACACACCTCCAACTTCTAGTCTTCTAATCAAAAATTCAAGCAAGGATAGTAGTAGAATCCTTACCTTTTATACTTGTGTTTAATCCCTACAAAGAGTGAATGTATATGTAGCTTAGGAAAGCTTAAAAAACGCAGCAAATTCACCACAGCAACACTGCCCAAATGCAGCCAAAACAGCCACCAACACACCACCTTCACCTTATGGTAGATCCCCTTCACTTAGCTTTAGTTTAATGGAGTTTAGCTTAGTGTTTTCCTTAGTTGTTTGCTGGAAATTTGAGAGAATTTCAGAGGATAAGCAGGCACCTTAATTCTGAAAACATTGAAAATGATTTGATAAGTCATGACTTAAAATATAAAGAAAGTTGGGTGGTGGCCGTTTTTAGGGTGGTGGCCTCCTTACTGCCTGACAGTGTCACGGTAAAACATCTATAACTTTTTACTCTGAACTCCGATTAACGAGCGGTTTGATGTTATGAAGACTAGACTCAAAGACCTTTAATTTTATAGATCGTGGGGCTTCTAACTTATTATATACTAGGATATATGGTTATATAAAGTTTACCCTTACTTATGCACTTCACATACTCTTTGGTTTTCCGTTCGTACACATTTCCCTTGTCATCTATGCAAAATATACAACCCGTACTTCCCTTAACATAGCATACAAACATCAAATAATCACCCAAAAAAATTCGGTGTGTAACAGTTCCCTTCGAATGTGTATTGACTATAGACAATTGAACAAGGTCACCATCAAGAATAGATACCCTCTACCCAGGATCGATGACTTATTTGATCAGCTTCAGGGTGCCAAATATTTATCCAAGATAGATCTCAGGTCCGGGTATCACTAGCTCAGGGTTCGGGAGAGCGACATCCCAAAGACTGCTTTCAGGAACCGGTATGGCCATTTTTAATTCGTTGTTATGTCTTTTGGACTAACCAATGCCCCTGCAGATTTTATGGATTTGATGAAAAGGATATTCAAGGCATATTTGGATGTGTTTGTGATCGTATTCATTTTGATGACATATTAATATACTCCCGGAGCGAGGAGGAACAAGCTGCACACCTGAGGGTAGCACTCCAGACCCTCCAGGGCAATTAACTATATGCCAAGTTTAGAAAATGTGAATTCTGGCTGAAATTAGTTGCATTCTTGGGACATGTAGTGTCAAGAGAAGGTATAAGGGTGGACACCCAGAAAATAGAGGCAGTAAAGAACTGGCCCAGATCAGTAAACCCTTCGGGGATCAGAAGATTTTTAGGCTTAGCAGGTTACTAATTGAGGTTTGTGGAAGGTTTCTCATCCTTTGCTGCCCCATTGACTGATTGACTCAGAAAAAGGTGAAGTTCCAATAGTCGGAGGATTGTGAGAAGAGCTTCTAGGATTTGAAGGCAAGGCTCACTTCAGCACCGGTGTTGACTTTACCGGAGGGTACCGACGGCTTCGCTGTATATTGTGATACTTCGAGGGTCGGACTGGGATATGTATTGATGCAGCACGAGAAAAGTCATAGCATATGCTTCCAGACAGTTAAAAACTCACGAGAAGAATTACCCGACCCATGATCTTGAGTTGGCCGCGGTGGTATTTTCCTTGAAGATATGGCGACACTACTTGTATAGGGTCCATGTAGATGTATTCACGGACCACAAGATCTTACAATATGTGTTCACCCAGAAGGAACTAAATCTTCGGCAACAGAGGTGGTTGGAGCTACTTAAGGATTACAACATGAGTGTCCTTTACCACCAGGGTAAGGCCAACGTGGTGGAAGATTCCCTTAGTAGACTTTCTATGGGAAGTGTGTCACATGTGAGTGAAGACAAGAAGGAGCTCGTAAAGGAGGTACATCGACTTGCACGGTTGGGAGTTAGGTTATTTGGTTCGATCGATGGTGGGGTGGTAGTTCAAAACGAGGCAGATTCATCCTTGGTAACGGAGGTGAAGGCTAAGCAAGATGAAGATCCAATATTGGTAAAGTTGAAAGAAGTTGTTCAAAGTCAGAAGGTAGAAGTCTTCTCCAAAGAGGGAGATGGTGTGCTTCGGTACCAGGGTCGCTTATGTGTCCCGAACGTGGAGGACTTAACGATTCGGCTGTAGCATGAGGCTCACGGGTCTAGATATTCTATCCATACAGGAGCCACCAAAATGTATCACGCCTAATCTACTGGTGGAATGGCATAAAGCGGGATATTGCAGAATTTGTAGCCTAGTGCCCAAATTGCCAACAAGTGAAAGTCGAGCATCATAGCCCGGGGGGTGTACTTCAAGACATCATCATTCCTACTTGGAAGTGGGAAGAGATCAACATGGACTTTTTAACAGGTTTGCCCCACACACGTAGATAGTATGACTCCATTTGGGTAGTGGTGGACAGGTTGACCAAGGCTGCTCATTTCCTACCGGTCAAAACCACCGATTCAGCAGAAGATTATGCAAAGTTATACATCCAAGAGTTGGTTAGATTGCATTGCCTGCCCTTGTCCATTATATCAGATAGAGGTACTCAATTCACCTCCCAATTCTGGAGATCTTTTAAAAAAGGGACTTGGCACCTAGGTCAAGCTTAGCACGGCATTTCATCCGCAAACAGATGGTCAAGCGGAGTGGACTATCCAGACTCTTGAGGACATGTTGAGAGCTTGTGTCATTGACTTCAAGGGTAGTTGGGACGAGCATTTTCCTCTTATTGAGTTTGCCTACAACAACAGCTATCACTCCAGCATTCAAATGGCACCGTTTGAGGCTCTTTACAGGCGAAGGTGTAGATCGCCCATTGGGTGGTTTGAAGTAGGTGAGGCTTCGTTAGTGGGTCCAGATTCAGTTCATGAGGCTATGAAGAAGTTCAATTAATAAGAGGAAGGCTGAAAATGGCTCAAAAGTCGCCAAAAGTCGTATGCGGATGTGAGGAGAAGGGAGCTTGAGTTCGAGATCGACGATTGGTTGTTTCTGAAGGTATTTCCTACGAGGGAGTAATGAGGTTTGAAAAGAAAGAGAAACTCAGCCCCCACTATATTGTCTCCGACCGTATTGTGAGATGAGGAAGGCTGAAAATGGCTCAAAGTCACTAAAAGTCGTATACGGATGTGAGGAGAAGGGAGCTCGAGTTCGAGATCGACGATTGGGTGTTTCTGAAGGTATCTCCCATGAAGGGAGTGATGAGATTTGGAAAGAAAGGGAAACTCATCCCCCGCCATATTGGCCCATATCTAATTGTAAGACGAGTGGGTAAGGTAGCTTATGAGTTAGAGTTACCTTCAGAGTTGGCTTCAGTTCATCCCATATTTCACGTATCTCTCTTGAAAAAGTTCATGGGAGATCTAGCCTTGGTGGTTCCGGTGGAAAGTGTTGGCGTGAAGGATAGCCTCAGTTATGAAGAAATTCCTATTGCAATCTTGGATCGTCAGGTTCGAAGGCTGAGGAACAAGGAAGTTGCTTTAGTAAAGGTGTTGTGGAGAAATCAGCATGTTGAGGGAGCTATATGGGAAGCTGAAGCGGATATGATGGCTAAATACCCCAAGTTGTTCCATACCGGCCCAGTTTCAGTTTGAGATATCAGTTTTTTCCCTAAACCTCTAATCAGTTTTCCATGTTCCATTCATGCGTGCAAGTTTTTTTTAATGATATGATATATGTATGTGATGTCTGAATTCAGTCCCGCTATGTAGTTCTTTTCGGGGGTAGTCATTCCGTCAGATTTCAACTTAAATGATCAGTATTTGCATATGGTAATTCTATGTTTCTGTTTGTTGCTTGTTTCCTACATTCGAGAAAGAATGTTTCCAAGGGGGAGATATTGTAACACCCCAGAAGGGCCTACGAATAGACCTAGGAGTTGAAGTTGAAAACTGCATAAAACCTAGAATTTTGCACCAGTACGACTCGAGGTACGAATCGTGGTGAGGACCTATGACTCGTGACTCGAGTCGTGATGAGTTCGGGAGCCTGAGGTCATACCACGAGTAGTCCTGTGAGTTGTGGCGTGTGGGTGTGACTTGTGGTTAGGAGTCATGGTGAATTTCTCAGTGGTGCCAGGGTGAGTCGTCATGGGTCATGGTATGACTCGCAGGATGTAGCAACGAGTCGTGATGAGGAGTTGTGGTTAAGTCGTATTTGGTAAGGGTGGATGGTACCACGACTGACAGTATGACCCGTAGGATGGTACTACGAGTCGTGGTATGTGAGTTGTGGCTAGATTCAGAAGATTGAAAAGTGGTGAGGTGACCATGATAGGTGACCACAAGTCGTTACTTCATAGTACGAGTCGTGGTCGGGGCCAGACCTGTTTTTCAGGGAAATTTCATTCAGGGCAATTTCAATTTTTCTATGCTTTTGGACCCTAAACCACGTCATTTTGAGGTCGGGACGGGTCTTTTAGGGAGGAAAACTCATACTAAGTCTCATTTGGCATTTGCAAGAACTAGAGAAGGGAGTAGGAGGAGATTCAAGTGTTCTTCAATTCTTCAAGTTTTCACCTAGGGTTTTTCAAGGGAGTTAAGAATCACGTAATTCCAAGTATGTGAGGTTTTGAATGGGTAGTTTATTTTCTACCCATGCCTAATTTCTCCCTAACTCTATGTTTAAGTAACCAACTTTTGATGGGTCATAACCCAAATGCATGTTTCCTCAAAAATCGATATGAGCATGTTGTAGTATGTCTAAAATCATGGGTTTGAATTATTGGGTTGTTTTCACTTATTTTATTCAATATTTTATTCAATATCCTTATTCATACCATCCCACCAATAGATTTATCGAAAGTCCCAATACATCTTTGTGGATCCTGTGTGAATGGAATATATGGTACCATGTTCCTTGTGCAATATCCGAACTCTCAAATTTTCAACGTCCGAAACACATAACCGACCCTGGTATCGTAGAACACCATCTCCCCCTTGGGAGAAAACCTCTACCTTATGACTCCGCACTACCTCCTTCATCTTCCTCAAACTTGGATCCTCATCTTGCTTAGACTTGACATCAACCACTAAGGACGATTCTGACCTATTCTGCACAATAACGCCGCCATCAGTCGAGTCAATTAATCTAACTCCTAGTCTTGCAAGTCGGTGGACATCCTTGACCAACTCCTTCTTTCCCTCATCCACGTGGGACACACTCTCCATAGAGAGCCTACTAAGTGCATCCGCAACCACATCGGCCTTGCCCAGGTGGTAAAGGACACTCATGTCATAGTCTTAAGAAACTCCAATTACCTCCTTTGCTGAAGTTTAGATCTTTCTGCGTGAACACATATTGCAAACTCTTGTGATCCATAAATACATCCACATGGACCCCATACAAGCCGCAATATCTTCAATGCAAACACCATCACGGCCAACTCGAGATCATGGGTCGGGTAATTCTTTTCATGAACTTAGTTGTCTCTAGGCATATGCTATTACCTTCCCACGTTGCATCAATACACATCCTAGTCCGACTCTCGAAGCATCACAATATACAACAAAGCCATTCGTACCCTCGGGTAAAGTCAACACTAGTGCTGAAGTGAGTCGGGTCTTCAACTCTTCGAAGTTGTTCTCACAAGCATTCAACCATTGGAACTTCACCTTTTTCTGAGTCAACTTGGTCAATGGGGCTGCAATCGATGAAAAGCCCTCAATGGATCTTCGATAGTATCCTGCTAAGCCCAAGAAACTCCGAATTTCTGAAGGAGTTACCGGTCTGGGCCAATTCTTCACCACCTCAATCTTCTGGGAATCTACCCTTATGCCTTCACTTGATACCACATGACCCAGAAATGCCACCGAACATAACCAAAATTCACACTTACTGAAATTTGCATATAGCTGATGATCCTTGAGGGTCTGAAGCACTACTCTCAAGAGAGCGGCAAGCTGCTCCTCGCTCCGTGAGTATATCAAGATGTCATCAATGAACACAATCACGAACATGTCCAAATATCTATTCATTAGATCCATAAAAGCTGTAAGGGCATTGGTTAGTTCGAAAGACGTAACAACAAATTCATAGTAACCGTACTGAGTCCTGAAAGCAGTCTTTGGAATGTCACTCTCCCGAACACTGAGCTAGTGATACCCGAACCTGAGATCAATCTTGGAGAAGCACCTAGCACCCTGAAGTTGGTCAAACAAATCATCAATCCTGGGTAAGGGGTACCTGTTCTTGACGGTAACCTTATTCAACTGCCGATAGTCAATACACATACGAAGGGAACCATCCTTCTTTCGAAAAAATAGAACTGGTGCACCCCATGGAGACTGGCTCGGTCTAATGAAGCCCTTATCCAACAGACCCTTTAGTTGATCCTTCAATTCCTTTGGCTCAGCTGGAGCCATCCTAAAGGGAGGAATAGAGATAGGTTGCATATCGGGTAATAGATCAATACTGAAATCAATTTTTCTCTCCAGAGGAACACCAGGCAAATCATCAGGAAACACCTCTGATATTCGCACACCAACGGAACTGACTGAATAGTCGGGGTCTCGGACTCCACATCCTTAACCCTAACTAGGTGGTACATGCAACCTTTAAAGATCATCTTTCTGGCCTTAAGATGGAAAATAAACCGACCTGCTGGTACTACCGAACTACCCTTCCACTCCAAAACTGACTCACCCAAAAAATGAAATTCCACTGTACGGGTCCTACAATTAAATGAGGCATAACAGGAAAACAACCAATCCATACCTAAAATAACATCAAAGTCAGTCATGGATAACTCTACAAGGTCCGCGGAGGTAACCTTATGCAACACAGTGACTGGGCATTCTTTATATACTCATCTAGCTATGAGCGAATCACCAACAGCGGTCGAAATTGAAAACGGTTCTGACAAGGTCTCGGTAATAACTCCAAGGCTACTGGCAATGTAAAGAGTCATGAAAGACAAGGTAGCTCCTGGATCTAGCAAGGCATAAACATCAATATGAAAAAAACGCAACACGCCAGTGACCACGTCCGGTGAAGTCTCCTGCTCCTGGCGCAAGGCAAGGGCATAAAATCGGTTTTGGCGTTGTCTGCCACCTCCACTAGTCGATGCTCCCTATGAAGAGAAATGGGATAGAGCTGATGTTGTCCTGGTGGTCTGTGCACGACCCCTATCATCACCCTGTCTAGCATATGGGAACTCTCGGCGCATGTGCCCAAATCTACCACACCCATAGTAAACATCTTAACCGAGCAAGCACTCCCCAGCATGACTCTGGCCGCACTTCCCGCAGAGGTATACTCTAACTGGGTGCCCCTCTGATCCCTCGACCCTAATGCCCTGCTCCTCTAATCTCCTCTGGGTCTGGATGGAACACTAGCTGATGATGGTGCTGGGGCTAGTGATCTCTACTGAAACTGTGGACGGTAGCCACCGCCGGACCTCTAATGTGAAAACCCACGGCTATCCGTCCGAGCCCTCTTTGCCTCCCTCTCCCTCGCATGAGTCGCCTCCATCTGCTAGGTGTACAACACTATGCAAGGAATGTCCATATCCTGGTGAAGCATGGCAGTCCTGCAATCCTTGTCTAAATAACTGGCCACACCATGAACAAATCGGCTCACCCGCGCCCTCTGATCCATCACTAACTCTGGGGCATACTTTGACAAATGAGTGAACTCAAGCGAATACTCCAACACTGTCATCTTTCCCTACTTGAGTTTCACAAACTCCGTTGCGTTCAACTCCCTCATCACCCGAGGGAAGAACTTGTCGAGAAAGGCCATGTGGAACTCATCCCAGCTGATAAGGCCCGCTCCCGCTGCCTTGTTGTTCTTCCATTGCTTGTACCAAATATGAGCGACCTGTTTTAGCTAATAAGAGACCAATTCAACACATTCCCCATTTGTCACCCCCATAACCTGAGTGACCTTCAAGATCCCTTCAATGAACTCGTGTGGATCCTCATCCACCTTTGATCCCGTAAACTCAGGAGGGTTCATCCTCAAGAAGTCTCTGATCTGAGAGGCTGCTGCATTGCCATTCTGTGGGACCTGCTCAACATCCTGTTGGTTGACCTGAGCGGTCAAGGACTGTGCCAACATCTAAATAGCCGCTCAAAACTCAGTGTGGACGACTGGCTCTAGTGCCTGGGGCTCCTGAATAGGTGGGGCTTGCTGATGCCCATGGTCATTGCCACCTCCGTGGCCTTCACCATTTCCATTCCTCCTTCCGTTCATTCTTCTTCAAGCCATAATTTTGCAATCGCGAATCACACGAATTAGAAGGATGGAGAGACTTTTTATCGCACGACATAGAAAATGAAAGAAGAAAATATTTCCTAAACGTCTAGTAGCCTCTTCATCATAGGTGTGGCGTGCTTCACACCCATGAAAAAGAAACTACTTAACGCGACTTTCAGATACCCTAGGACACTTCAAACCTATTGCTCTGATACCAAGTTTGTCACGACCCGAATGTACACCCGGATCATAGACACGGGACAAGGGACCCCGAGAGACTCCAAGTCTACCCATGGAACATGCATACATCTAATATCATCTAATAACGCGGAATACTTAGCATAAAACATAGCAGAAATGTAAACATAGCGTGACACTAGAAAATACTAAGCGTACACAAGAGTCGAATACTACACATTCTCTTAAAGCCTCTACTACATACGATGGGTTGATGGGAAAATATCCCTAACTAACTCGAACAATACTGCAACATAAAATAACATAAAAGTCTGTCAAATAGCCCTCAGAATATGAAGACTCACCAATAAGCTGAGAATGTAAGCTGAGATGGACCAAGGATAAGGATGAGCCTGAGATCCAAACCCTATATCATGAAACGATACAGCATAAAAAGTATGCGGTCAGTACGTGGAATGTACAGAGTATGCAAGGTAAGTAAAATGGACATTTAAATGTAAAATAAAACTCATATGTAAGCATACGAGAAGGATATCATGCTTGCATCATAAACTCCGTAAGAAAACATAAGGCTCAAGACTTTCAAATCATTCATAAAGCATTAATAATCATAATCGCAAGTAAACATTATCAAAATATAACTTGAGCCAATAACATAAATGTAACAATCCATAAAACATGTGGAACAATGGGAGGACTCGTCATAACTGATATGGTAGAGCCTTTCATGATGCCCTACCATCTCACTCAAGTGGGCAGAGCCGACCCTGGCTTGCCAGGCGAGGGTCGTGCATTAGGCATGATATCACATCTGAGGGGATCATTATCAATACATCATAACATTTATAAACCCATGGTGGCACGTGGTTAGGAGACACCGGCGTAGTCCTTTGAACGCCGGGCTGATCGGTGCTAGATACGGCTCTCAAAAACGTGCATATAGGCTCATACGTAAATCAATAACATCATGCATTAAGATTCATTGGCTAAAATATAACATTTATCATCATTTATCCCCTTTAAAACATGCTTAGCCAAGAATCAAAGTCCCTTTTCACCGGTAAACATAATAAATCGATAAATCATGAAATTCGTTCATAAATCGTAAATCATTCTTCAACATGTGGGCATTGCCCAATACTTTGACATACTCAATTATTTCAAATATATGCTCACAAACATGGGTAACTTGAATTCATGCTTTTCCGTCATCAATAAATTTAAAATATTGCATATTCATCGTAAATCATAACTTTCATGAACCTTCATCAAATGGGCATTTTAGATTTTAAAGATTGAAATATGATTTTTAAAGAAAATAATATAAAACCTGTCCATCATTCATAATTCAATAATTAAAACTCAATTAATCAAACCTATAAAGAGAAATCACATTTTCATGCTTTTGGATAAAACCCCATAGAACTTGAATAGGAGAATTCGTGATTTAAATCAAAATTTGGACGTGGGTGTGAAAGGATTTCACCCATTCTAAAATCCTACATACCTGGGAATGGACTGATTTTGAAGTTCCTTGAAAACCCACAAAGAAATTGAGGGAAACTTGGAGGAGAAGACCTTGGATCTCCCTAAAAACTCTCTAAAAGCTCTTGCATGGGAATGCGTATGCATTAGGGACTTAACCTACCTTAAAGACCCTATTCTGACCTTAAAACGACATAGTTTAGGACTTAGGAGTTTAGGAAATTATGAGAAGGCCCTTACTAATTAGCAGAAAATAACTGTCGGGTGACCCTAACAGGTGACTTGACGACTCATCAGGACGGGCAATGACTGGTCATGTTGCTCGTCAAGTACACTGTCTCATCCTCCCTTAAAAGTACATAGGCTTGCTCATGACCCACCTCATGAGTCGTTGGGACAGGACACGACTCGTTGGGTCCCATCCATTAGGTACGCTGGGAGCTTCTTCTAGCTTAACCCCAACCTCACCCCACGAGTGACATGACGACTCGTGAGGAATCGCCACGAGTCGTTATATCCCTCATGAGGACGTCGATCCTTCCTTTATTCCAAGCCTGCCCACGAGTCACATGACAACTCGTGGGGTCTCCTTGCGAGTCATCCCACGACTCATCCTATGCCTACAACATGAATTCCAAAATTTTCCCGTTTTAACTCCCAGGTCCAATCTTTGAGCTTCAGGGGTATAACACCTACTTCCATAGATTATTTACACTTGTTGAACTTATGAGATGACCTGGCCTATCCCCATATAGTTAGTATTTCATCTACACCACACCTCTAGTATTTAATACTATTGTCAACAATTTAGTTTATCTTGTTATTTTTAGTTCTCTAAATCAATTTGTGTAATTCCATGCAATGTTTGACCCCCCCCCCCATTTTCCTTGTTTTTATATTAAATCTATATGGTGAAAGCTAATATCAATTTCTCAATTGACGCTTGAATTTATCATTCCCTAGTCCTCGTGGGATTCGACCCCGATACTCGTCGGGTTACTTGTTTTGATACTTCGACCATGTATATTCTTTGAAGTAAGAATATATTTTGGACATTATCAATATCACATCATGAGAGTTGCACACAGGACCAGTAAGACTCAAGACAACCCCAAAATCACACACAAACTCAAAAATCAAAAAGTGCAAAATTTTCAATTGGTACCACCTCAAGTACTTGGCAAATACCATCATCATCCTTTCAATTCAAATCAGGGGAATTTTCATTTCAATCAAAATGAATAAGCATCTCAAATCATTGACATTCAACCTTCAAGGTTTGCCTAAAAGCTCACTACACAACTTTTTGCATTCATACCTCTCAATTGAAATCAAGACTTTCACATTTTCTCTAATGATGTAATGCCACTCACAAAAGAAAGAGAACCACAATCATAATCATGCAATTCACACAATAGGGATAATAAGATGATCTAGAAATGCTCACTCTTTCAAAGATATTCAAGTACACACGCATTGATCTATAGGCTTGCCCTTACTGTAACTCGCCACTAATGTAGAGTCTCTAAGCTCAGAATCACTAAGGACTTGCGGGCCATAATGTAGGCTAGGGGTAAGGGTAGGAAATCATTTAGTTCAAGTGACTAGAACCTCCCTAACGCTCTTGTGATGCAAATTATCATTCCACTTACAGTATCGATTCAACTTCACCTTATTCTCCTTTTCACAATCCCAAGTTTTCCAAAGGGCTACCCTTTTGACATCTTAGATTTTTACATCAAGACTCCTCTATACAAGAGATAGCACCACTCAATTCTTTTATTTCTTCTTTTGATCAAAGCATTTTTTTTTCAACCAGCCACTTTGTTTTTACATTAAGCAATTGGTGCTACCTCATATTAAAGTTCATTCATCGTTTCCCTTTCGTGCACACCCCAAACTTAAGTCTGAGACAGAGAGCATATTGTTGCTAGTGTCTCAATTGCTCATAATTTTCCATGCCCCCACTGAAATATCTAGATTGGGTGCTTGAATTGTTGGCATTTTATGCATTGATTATACAAAGATATCAAAGACTTCTTCTTTGCTTAAAAAACTCAATAGTCCTTTGTTTCTTTGAAGCAGCAACCTCTTCAATTCTTGATAATAAATCATGATAAGATTGATCATGACTTTTTAAAGATCCATTATGACATGAAAGTTTCATAAACTTTTTCTCAATCTAATGGCTTAGAGAAACCAATTCATAAGAGTCGTATAAAGGGCTCCCACAATCCCACATCTTCATTGTTTCTTCTTCTTCTTCTAATTTTTCACTGGATTTTTATTTGAGTGAGTAGTTTCATTATCAACTAGCAATGGAATGTTCACTACTATGATGTGATTGTGTGACAATTAAGAAATATGAACTTTTGTCACATATTTACAGGGGTAGTCCATTATTTGGATTTGGGTTAAGAGTTATTTTCTGTCTTAGTTTGAAGGATTAAATACCTAAATTGCCCAAAATACAGAGATTTATATATATTATTCTTATAAAGTAATAGGTTCTCTTAAGTACATCAATTTTTTATGCAGTAATGAACTTGCCCGAATCTTAGGTGCTAAAAAAGTTTATTGAAAAAATGACAAATCTATTAATTTTATAATGGATTACACATCTATCTTATTATAGTAATCCATTATAAAATTAACAGATTTGTCATTTTCCCTAACAAACTTTTGTAGCACCTACGATTCAGGCAAATTCATTACTGCCTAATAAATTAATGTACTTAAGTGCACCGATTACTTTATAAGCACAATATATATATAAATCTCTATATTTTAGGCAATTTAGGTATTTAATCCTCCAAATTAAGACACAAAATAACTCTTAATCCAAATTCAAATAATATATTGCCCCTATAAATATGTGACAAAAGTTTATATTTTTTAATTGTCACACAATCACATCAATTGTTAGTAGTGAACATGCCATTTCTAGGTGATCATGGAACTACATACTCTCTCAAATAAAAAATTCAGTGTTTCCATGAAGAGAAGAACAGAAGAAAAAGGAGAAGAAGAAGAAGAAAAAAACAATGAAGATATGGGATTATGGGAGCCCCTTATATGACTCTTATAAATTGGTTTCTCTAAGCCATTTGATTGAGAAAAAATTCATGAAATTTCCATGTCATAATGGATCTTTAAAAAGCCATGATCAATCTTCTCATGGTTCATCAGAGGTTGCTGCTTCAAAGAAACAGAGAAATATTGAGTTTTTTAAGCAAAGAAAAAGTCTTTGATATCTTTGTATAATCAATGCATAAAAAGCCAACAATTCAAGCACCAAATCTAGATATTTCAGTGGGGGCATGGGAAATTATGAGTAATTGGCAATAGCAATAATTGCTCTCTGTCTCAGCACCAAAATAGTACAATTGAAGAGATGATATGCATATTGGGATCTCACAGACAGTCGACATTGGTTCAAACAGTAAAAGCTCAGTACAAGCTATCAATTTAAGACTGCATTTATCTCTTCAGCATCATAGAAGTACTTACTCAAAGATAATCAGAAATCACCAATTGATATTAGTGGCAAAAATTTGGTGAAGTAGCCAATGTGATCTTCATAAAGGAGTTCACGTGTCACAATATATAGCACTAACTTCACCAAATGCAACTCCAACTTGCTACAGCCCAATTAAATTATCAAACCACAAAGAGCTTACTCTTTTACTCAAGCATAACCTCCATATAGACGAAGTACAGAACTCAAAGGGATAGATTTACATGTAGAAAGAGGTGAAACAATTCAATGGAGCTATGAAAAAAATCTTATAGTATTTAATAGTCTGTCTTAAAACAACATCAAAAAGGTTCTTTTAGTCAAAGATGATTTACTTTTAATAAATTTGAAGATAAAAATGAAATGTTATTGAGTGTTAGTCTGAAAAGCCTAAGAATTAATTTTCTTTTTCCCCCTCTCTTTGATGCCTCCATGAGCTTGCCCCAAGGGGAAAAAAGAATCATTTGAAGAAGTAATTAAAATTTGCAGAAACAAAAATATAAACCAAATATAAAATGCATGTTTTACTTTTCGGATCCACACTTTCATTCTAATGATCCAAAGTAAATCATTTACAATCAACACAAGAGTTCTGTAATAACTTTCCTATCTCTGGAACCTCACAGAGGAGTATATGATTCTAGGAATTTCTAGCCCTAAACAGTAAGGAACTTTCCACATGCACATAAAAGATATCAAAATTCTGAAAAAGAAGAAGATTTTTTTTTAAAAAAGAATAGGAACTAACTACGAAATATAGCTTTAAAATCAAGCTAAGGAGATAAACTTTAGAAACTAGAATTCAAGCTTGAAAATCCAAGATCATCCACCAAAATTAAAAATGAATAAAAAGGGTGCCTTTTACATGTGATAAAAACATAATTCAAGCTGGAATTTTCCCATGTATTTTATAGAAGATTGATAAAACTGTTTAGAGAAATATGAAAACAACAATACATACAGTTAAAAATAAAAAGAAAAGAAACAATAGTAGAATTATACCTAGTCTATAAACCAAAAAAAAAAAAGGAGTCTTTCATGAATTTTTTAAACAGGGTGTAACCATCTAGTCCTTTTTTTCATCATTTCAATCCAAAAAAATATGACAAGTCTCTGTAATGCTCTGTTCTTTTTCCATTTTACTCTTGGAAATAAATAAATTGATCACTTTCCAGTCTGATCCGACTAGACTTATGTAATCTCATGGATCTATCACAAAATAACGCTAAACTCATAAATATATTTCTTTAAGGTGTCTTTAAATATTTTTGTTCAACGTAGAAAAAATTCTTAAAACACTATAAAACGTGAAAGAATAAAGTAACAAAAGTCCTCTTTTTTCGGTACTATATATGTTAGCTAGTCTTTTACAACTTTTGCAACCTTCGAAATTATTTTGTCCAAATAATGTATATGTTGGAATTGGTTTTAATGATATTTGATGATGATTTAAAAATATGCTTGACATATAAAGGATTTAACTGATTAATAATTGGTATGTTATACTTGGCCGATTAATAATTGGTACATGATTTTTATAAAATGTGTGCTACTAATTGGTTGTTCTAGTGTCTCGAATTATTTGCAGAAAATAGGAGAAAGGAACCAAAAGTCAACAAGGACTCTATAAGGAAAGGAGTCATTTTTCTAAAGAAAGAATTAGATTGTTGGTTGGAAAAGAAAGAGAATATTTTGTTGAATCCTAGGAGTCAACAAGATCTTTCAAGAAAGGAAAAGGAGTCCAAAGTTTCCTTCTTCCAGTGGAAGACAAATTGGACATTTGTATGCTATAAATAAAGAGTCTACCACGTCCAAAAACTCATTCACTCGAAAAGGATCTTCAGCAAAGTCCATTGTTCTTGAGCTTTCAATTGGCATTCAAGTTGAAGAAGAGCTGACCGGTGCTAGAAACTGTCCCCTGAGTCTGTTCCATTACAGTGTAGGTCTAGGGTCAATTTATAGTGAATCATTGAACGTGTTTTGTTTTAATTATGTTTTTCTTTAGTTGTAAATGTGTTAAAGTTCATCTTGTTAAACTAAGGGTAGTTTATACAGGTTAGGAACTTTTTAAGGGCTTAAGGGTAGGTCCTTGGATTGCGGGAGTTTGCAATCCGAATTTTGGCTCCGTGTTTAGTGGAGTTAAGTTGAAATCCTACTAGGGAGTAGGTCGTGATTTTTACCCCCATTCGAGCCTGGGTGGTTTCCACGTAAAAGTCTTGTCTCTCATTTTATTTTCTATACGTTATTATTTCTGCTTGAATTAGGCTACTGCTCAAAGGAACAGAGTTTAAGTCTGTTCACGTCATAAAAGAAATTTAAGTTATATTTTAATTTGTGAAAAAATCTATTAGACCCAATTCACCCCCCCTCTCTCAAGTCTAATCTAGGAGTCATTACTATAACAATTGGTATCAGAGCGGGTTGCTCAGTCATAGGTTAGCCCCTTAAAGAAAGATCCATAAAAATGACTTCCGAAATAACCCTGCCTGAGGGACAATCTAGCACTCAAACTGCTCTCTTTAATGGAAACACTACAGTCTTTGGAAAAATATAATGGAAATTTATATGAAAGTTGAGGACTATCAGCTTTGGTTGATTACCATGAAGGGACCTCTTGTTCCCACCAAAGTTAAACCTGACGGAACAAAGGTGTCAAAGACTGAAGATGAATTTGAAGCTGATGATCTCAGGATGATGGAGAAGAATGCTAAAGCCATAAAAATACTCTACTTCGGGCTGGGCATTGATGAGTACAACCGTATCTCTGGATGCTCCAGTGCCAAGGAGATTTGGGACTCCCTTACTCTGGCACATGAAGGAACGAATTAGGTAAAATAATCTAGAATTGATATGCTTATAAGAAAGTATGAACTCTTTTCCATGGGTGAAAGGGAATCAGTCAAGGATATGTTTACCTGATTCACGCACATCACAAACAAGCTCAAATCTCTTGGGAAGGAATTCACTACTGAAAAAAATGTCAGAAAAATTCTGAGAATCATGCCTGCTTCTTGGGAACCCAAAGTTACTGCCATTGAAGAAGCAAAACAAATGAGCACAATGCAAATGGATAAGCTCATTGGAAACTTGCAATCTTATGAACTCAAAAAGAGTGAAAAAGCTGTTGAGGAACCCAAGAAGGAACGCAGTCTCAGTTTGAAGCCTGAATCAGAATCTGATGATGAAGAGATGGCTATGTTTGTTCAAGGTTCAAAAAGTTCTTCAAAAAGGAAAACTCGGAGAAAAAGGACTCTCGCAACAAAAACAAGTCATCCGAGAAGGGACAGTTCCAGGAATTTTTCAAGTGTGACAAAATGGATCACTTGATAAAAGACTGTCCCCACTTGAAGGAAGAACAGAGAAGAAACTCTAAAAGACAACAGCAACTGGACTCAAAAGCTTTCAAGAAGGTCATGAAAGCTACTTGGGGTGAAACTTCCGATGAGGAATCAGAAGTAGAAGATGGCGATAATGACAATCTAGCCCTCATGACCAAAAGTGATACTGACTCAGACAACAATTCATCCGAGGTAAGTTTATCTGATCTAAAGAATCAAATTCATAACTTGTCAAAAAGAAAGGTGATCAAATTGTTGCTTTCCTTGATGGATGAATGTCAGCAAATGAGTGTTGAACAGATGAAATTGTCTAAAATTTTCTCTAACTTAAAATCCGATTACAAAGTTTTGAAAAAAGGAGAAAATCGAGTTTGAAAATACTATCGAAACACTCAATGGTGAAATTAAAAATTTAGAGAAAATTGTCTCTGTCTAGAAGACTGAAAACAGTGAGCTGATCGGGATAGTCTCTTCTCTAAAAGCTGAATTAAATACCATCAAGGAAAGAAAAATATCAAGCAGTGAAATAAGTAACTATGATCAAGGTTTTCATGAAGTTGAAATCACTTCCTTGAAAAAGGAATTGTGCAATGAGAAAAGAAAAAATTTTGAGCTTCAAGTAATCTTGAATCAAGTAAATTATGACATTGCTTTGATGAAAAAATGGAACAAGTCTTCTGAAGCTTTAAACTGGCTAAATGAGCATTATAACATATCTAGAACCGGTCTTGTCTACAATAACAAACTTATCAAATGGGATCGAAAAAGAAAATATATTGGTTTGGCAGAATATAAACTTTGTAGCCATTGCGGTCATACTGGACATGTTAGATATGAATGTTTAGACAAGATTAAATATCTTTAAAAAAAAATGGTAACACAGTTAGATGGATTAGTAAAGAATTGATTTCTCAAGATTTAAAAGAAAGGGAATCAAACTGGTGTGGGTTCCCAAACCTAACCCTTGATTGTATGTGCAGGCTAAAGTAAGAAGGAACAACAAAAAATGGTATCTTGACAGCAGTTGTTCCAAGCACATGACAGGTATCAAAAAGTTTTTTCTCTCACTAACAGCCTTCAATGGGGGAACTGTGTCCTTTGGTGGAGGAAAAAAAGGCACAGTTGTCGGAATAGGTAAGATTGGTAAGTCACTCTCTCACTCTATTGATAATGTTTACTTTGTTGAAGGACTGAAACCCAACTTTTTAAGTATTTGTCAACTTTGTGATCGAGGGAACATAGTGTTCTTCACTTCCTTTGATTGCAAAGTTGTTAACAACTAGTCTGGGAAATTGTCTTGACAGAAAGCGACACAATAATGTTTATAAAGCTTGTATCATGTCGCTTTCTGAAAATGAATTAACTTGTCTGAGTGTTCTTGATGATGATGTTATCCTATGGCACAAGCGACTGGGTCATGTTAGTCTTACTTTTCTCAATAAACTTGTTTCGAAAAACCTTGTTCTTGGTCTTCCTGAAATAAAATTCGAAGATGACAAGGTGTGTGACACTTGTGCTAAAGGAAAACAAATTAGATCATCATTCAAGTCCAAACCTCCAAGCCACTTGAATTTCTTCACATGGATCTCTGTGGGCCCATGCGAGTAGTTAGCCGTGGAGGTAAGAAGTTTGTTCTAGTGATAGTTGATGATTTCTCACGCTTTACATGGACACTGTTTCTATCCTCTAAGGATGAAGCATTCGACATGTTTAAAGTGTTTGCAAAAAGGATTCAACGGACTCTTGGTTTGGATTTAATAAGTATTCGATCTGATCATGGAACTGAGTTTGAAAATGTCAAATTTACTGCCTTTTGTTTTCAAATATGGAATCAATCACAATTTTCAGCCCCAAGAACTCCCCAACAAAATGGGGTCGTGGAAAGAAAAAATAGAACACTAGAAGATATGGCACGAACAATGCTTATCGCTAGTGGACTTCCTAAGAGTTTTTGGGCTGAAGCAGTAAATACGGCTTGTTACATAATTAACAGATGCATGATTAGATCTATTCTTGATAAAACTCCTTAAGAACTTCTCAAAGGTATAAAATCAAATATCAAACACTTACGAACCTTTGGTAGCAAGTGTTTTGTTCACAATAATGGAAAAACTGTCTTAGGAAAGTTTGATGCAAGGAGTGATGCAGGAGTGTTCCTTGGATACTCCTCAAAAAGTAAAGCCTATAAGCTGTTCAATAAAAGGACAAAGTGTGTAGAAGAAAGCATTCATGTTATCTTTGATGAGTCTAACCTTTTTGTTGAGACATATCTGCAGGGAAACGAAGATGAACAACATGAAATTGGCCTTGTTCCATCTTCAGCAGAACAAGTAAGTTCTCTAGCTCTAAATGAAGGAACGCTCTTGGAAACAGACTCCTTGAACGTTCCCTCATAACCAAGGCAGGAACTGAAAAATTCAGGGGGAACAATCCCTGAGACAGTGGTCAGTTCAGAAGCAAGAACAAGGGAAGAAATATCATCTGACCCTATTCTAGAAACACAAAATGACTATCCACAAGAATTGGTTTTGAGGCCTTGGAAACATCAAAGTTCTCATCCCCTTGATCAAATAATAATTGATCTGAATAAGGAAATTCAAACCAGGGCCTCCATAAGAAACTTTTGTGCACACTCATCTTTCTTATCTTATATTGAGCCTAACAATTATCGTGAAGCCTTGCAGGATCCATATTGGATAATGGCTATGCAAGAGGAGCTCAACCAGTTCGGAAGAAGCAAGGTATGGCACCTGGAACCACCACCTATGGGACGTACTGTAATTGGAACAAGTGGGTGTTCTGAAATAAACTTGATGAATAGGGAACAGTCACCGGGAAAAAAGCCCGTCTAGAGTTCCAGGGCTATAACCAAGAGGAAGGCATCGATTATGAAGAGACCTTTGCACCAGTTGCAAGGATGGAGGCAATAAGAATGCTAATTGCCTTTGCTGCTCACATGGAGTTCACCTTCTATCAAATGAATGTCAAAAGTGCGTTCCTAAATGGGGAACTGAAGGAAGAGATATATGTTCGTTGATCTTGGGAATAATTGCGTGCCCAAGTGCTATTTGATAGCTTAATTTAGTCATGTTTGTCTAATTATACACTTACATTCTTATGCGATTTTGTGTAAATTTGGGTATGCACTAACCAACGTGATTAGTCCTTGTTTTGTAGGTGAAAAATGCATATTAAGGACTAAATAATGATGGGTCAAGTGAAGGAATGAAGTTGAGAGTGAATTGCAAAAGATGGCAAGAAAACATGCCATGGCAAGGCTGGCCGCGCCAGGCAGCGTGCCACGCTGTGCGTGTGCCGCGCCCAGCGTCGTGCCACGCCAAGGCCATGCGCGGGAAATGCTGCCCTCCAAGGCACCTGCGCGCCAGCGTCCGTGCCACGCCAGGCCTTGCTGTGAGCCGAAGGCCGTGTCATGCTGGCCATCGCGCAGGTCTAGTGTCGTGCCACGTCGGCTGTCGCGCCATGCCTCGGCCAAGCAACATTCAAATGCAATTTCCAGTGGGCTTTCACGTTACCTCCATAGCACATAGGAAAATTGGCGCGTTCACCTATGTGCCACGGAGCCATTCCATGACAGGCCAAAAATTGCAAATTTCCTATTTACTATAAATTAAACCCTTAGCTTCTAAAATCATTTGTCACGAAATATTTTCNATTTATGTTATGATTAACCAAATAAGATTTTCATAAATAGTCAACTGATTCTCATTAAAATGTCAGCAGATGTCTAAATTAAAGACTAGATTTATGTTTGCATGTGTATTTCGAATTTTAAATTGTCGTGTAAGGATAAATTAGAAGCATTAATCATCAAAATTCTATTCTTTAAAAATATTTAATTTCCTTCCTTTCTTTCTTTCTTTCTTTTTTTTTTTTTCAAATGCTAGCTTCTCTACTAAAAAAATGTACAAACTACTCAGAGGCACCTTCCAAAAAGTACAATATGAAGAAAATTAGTGTGCAACAACTTGAGTTCACCTAGATGAATTTTCATGCTAAGACCAGTAATGTATGAGAAGTTGCTAACCAGAGACAAACTAGCACAATCGGGACTAATTGAAAATGCAACTTGCCTTGTATCACCATTAGAAAATATAGGATTAGCTAGTTATTTGACTGCACCATCTCATCTGTGGGATATGGAGGAGACTACCAATATGGCAAGGTCTTACTAGACCAACATTGGATTGGCAAAATGAAGTGATATAAAATGTTACAATTACTTACCAATAT
>JACEIK010001140.1:207287-217486 GCA_018107945.1 Datura stramonium
GATTCTGCTTAGACAAAGGTAGCTTTGACACTGCTCTTGTCTAGTCCTTTAGTGCCTCAAATTGGCTGCACAAAAGAATAAAATCAATCAGAGTTAAAATTCTACTAGCTTGAAGTGGGTTGTCGTTCTTCGATACCAAAGTAAAATATGGCTAAACTGAAAGTGAATTTGGAAAGCACTTATTTTGTGTGTTCTAATATATTATGTCTAGTATATGTACCCTAATCAGTGTTGTTTAGCCAACAAGCGTCACTTACCATTGACCATAGTTAATGAATAATCATACCATTGTACGGGGAAAATATTATTTCAAGCACATGGTAGAAGAAAAATAATATCATATGTTATCGAGATATTGGTGATGAGAACATGATAAGTCAAGTAAAGAAAAAATAAATAAGGTTTCGGTGGATAAATTCAATATCACACTTCGGGCACTGGGAAAAGGCAAATCAGAATAATTGTGGAGGAATTGGAAGTAGAGGACGATGATTGCGGATCCGATATCAACAACTTAAACTCGAAGCCACAATGGAAAAGACAACAACATGTAGGTAAGATCATACAAGGAATATGTCAATCACGAAAAATTGATAGCTAACATTTATAACGGCCTAGTTCAAATGTCATGATTTTCATTATGTACTATGGAGCTCAGTTGGAGCAATATGATTGGTCATAACACTATTATAAAAAATTATAAATAGACGTACTCTTCACTTGTAAAAGGCAGTTGATGAAACATTGAGTGCTACTCTACTATCTTTTACTCTCTCGTGCTTTGTGTTATTCTCTTTGCTCATCGGAAGCTTGCTGCTAATACAGGTTTCAGATACTCGAGATCCCGAAGACTTTGAATATATAATCAGGACTCAATTACCTAATTTTTGTTTTATGTCATATCAAATACAATATATATAAATACTTGTATTTCGTGTAAAACCATCTTAATCGTGATTCTCATCTTATAAACATCAAATCTGTTATTTAATTCATATTGTGTGTCCTTGACCCCCACTACAAACATAATTATACTAATTCTATTCGTAAACAGTTTGGCGCCCACCATGGGGCCTGGACAGTTCTGATATTGTGTTAACTTACTGATTCTATTTTCGCTTACTCTCTTAAGTTTTTCTCCGTTTGCTTTCCTTGCAAAAACTACTTATGGCAAGAACATATAAAAAAAACAAGGATGAGTTGGAGAATCAGTGCACCAACACTGTTCATGAACAACCAGTTGACATCAGGAACCGGCCTATCATTGACGACGATAAAGAAGTAGATCTGGAGGTTATAGATCTAATGAACTTGAACAAACGGAGAGGTGTGGATGACAGTACTCATGAAGAAGCAACCCACTAGACTGGTTTTGATGATATCAAAAAGGCTCTTGAAATCCTAACCTCTTAGCACAGGTCTATGATAGAACATATAGCAGCACAAGATGAGAAAGTCATAGAATTGCAAAACACCCTAACCACAATGATATCCAATGGTGTCGAAATAGGTGGACAGACTCCATTATTAGTACCCCCAACGCGAAGATATTCAAATATTAAGAGTGGTCCGAGACCGGCTTATCGGTGATAGACTCTTTCGGGAAAGAGATTAAAATGAGCTTGAAAAAGGTCTCAAGGAGTTTCATGGCCCCGTGGATCATATACCGGAGACACCCGCGCTCCTAAAGAGGCCAAATTTTCAATGATTAGCAACCATATAAACCTAGAGAGATGCCTAAATCAATACTAAAGAGATTTCGTGTTACACCCCGTAAATTCTTGACATTTAGATGGCCTATTCGCATGTTGGTTAAGAGTTTTAGAATGTCATACATGCTAGAAAAAGGCTCGGGGGAAGACCGGACAAGCGTCGCATTGAACCATCGCAAGAGGAGATCGGGCAGACCCCCTCCGTGATGGCAACGTGCCACGGAGGAAGCCCCTCCGCGATGGCCAACGTGCCACGGAGGGGGGTGTCCAGGCCCAAGTATATAAAGCCCCCACTTCGGGTTTTTAAGGATAATTATCAGAATTTCCAGAGAACAAACCAGAAAACAGAGGGTACGAAGAGTTTCTTTGAAANATGAGAAAAAATCAAGGTACTGTAAAGTTAAATTATTTTTAACTTATACTTAATCCAAATAAGTAGAGATAAAATAAAATGATTGGATTTCTAATTTTAGTGATATCAGTAAGTGAAATAAGAAAATAGAATAATTAAATTCCTATTTCCTAATGTTAGAAATATTCAACTGTGAAATAAAATAATTAAATTCCTAATTTTAAAAATATTTGGTCACACAAGTGCCAATTTATTAAGACCTAAATTAAAAAGTTGCTGTCTTCCTGTAACAAGTAAGGCCAAGAAAACGGCCCGATAAGAAATGAATATAAAAATATTTGGCCTATGTTCTCTTATCCTTTTATTTATCACATTCTAAAAGAACCACAATTCTCTCTCCTCCTCCTCCTCCGCCTTCGTTCCAATTCTCCAGTGGAATGGAATGGAGTTGTTGCTTCATTGACCATTTATTAGTGTATTTTAAATAAGTGACAACTTATGACTCTCTTATACCATGACTCTTATACCTATATATGAATTTATAGTAGAAAAAAATGTCTTGCCTATTGCCTCAATTCAAGTGCTTGCCTGATATTTTTGCCCTTAGTCAAAAACCCACCAACACTCTGCCCCTCACCTTTGTAAGTCTCTTCCTTACCCCTCAACACACTTTAAATATAATAACAAGAAAGAAACAATACTTTCTTTTTGCATCTAATGAATTAATTCTTTAACTAGTTATATTTCTCATGGGGCTGCGCTTTATACCTCAATGTACAATGAGGTGAATGATTTTGCAAAATTTTCAATCTGTATGCAACTGAGGTGAACAAGTTTTTTTATCTCTGTGAGTAATTTCTATATGTAGAGGTTCTGTCTCTCTTTTTTGGAAAGAATCAAAGGGAAATTTTGGTACTGAATCCCATGTAAAAAATGGCACAAAAATATATTTTATAGACTTTACAAGTATTGTATGAACATATAGAAATAAAATTTAGATTCTTGATTGACATTGATCTTGATTTTTGTCACTGAAGGAATTATATAGGAACATGACCTCTGAATGACTGAATAATTCATCTTACCTACATATTCTGAACTAGAAGGCCCCATGAATAATTGCGTTAGGTTAAGAGAACAAACATCATATAATTGTTGTTATGAAGCTAAATTCTCCAACAGGAGTTCCTGCAGTTTTCAAGGTCATTTGACAATACTATCGGTACCTTATTTATACTGCCTATCTATATTTAAAACCAATTTCTAGAGTCATGTAGCTTTTATTTATTTATAATGGTGGTGTTTGGGCCAATTTCAGGTGTCATATAGTTAGTATTGTTATTTTCAGTTCCTCATGTTGTGGTCTTCGGGAAAAACTGTTGGTTGAATTGGAATTCTATGAATGAAACTGTATAACTCTGAGGACCATAGATGGCTTATGTCTATTGATGATGTTTAGAAATGCTAGGCTTCTATCTCACTATTCCAAGTGAGCTTGATATAACTAGGACTACTTGTTTATGCTAGTTGGTTTTTTCAGAAGACATAGCCTTTTTGCTTAACTATTTCTTTTATTATTTTCCTGACATTGCATCTCTAAGCTTGCTTTATGATCATGAACCTTAAGCTTTTACAGTGAGTTGTCCAAGATGACTTGATTTTTTGGTGATCTACTGCAGGAACCAGCTTCCTTTTTCTAATCTTAGTGTTACCCCTGGATTCTGATGTAGCTTTATACTAAAGTTGTAATAGTTTGCAGCATAAAGTTGCTCAATTCTCTATTACATATCGGTGCCTTGCTTGGTTGGGAAGTTATGTTAATTTGTCCATATTATAAGACATAGAACTCCGTGGTTCTTATAATCATCATTTCTGAAATGCAGTAAAAGGTAGAGAGATCCTTGTCAATTGCGGACTCAGTGCTGCCTTATCCACTACATCACCATCTACATCAACAGTGACAACTACAGTGCTTGATATTGAGTAGTTACAATTACCATCTATCACAGTTCTTTCACCAGTTGCGGCAGACAGACATGGAACTCACTGGCCAGAAACTGCCACAACGACAGTAGTAGATATACAGAAGCTAAAGCTGCAGTCGTTGGAGGCTCATTCAGATTCAGTTGCCCAGAGAGTCCTGGTGGAGACAGTGGAGCTGTTCTGTCCACTGAGGTAGGACTAAATGAATAGCGTGAAGCATGTAAATTCACAGCCTGTGAAAAATATAGCGCTCTTTCTGATTAATCCTAAACGCTGAGAAACTGATTGTGTTTCTATCTGTGAAATGAGAAGGATGAGATAAGTTTCAGGAGGACTTAGTTTTTGAGAAACAAAGAGAGGCAATACTAAGTAGTTCCTTTCATTTTAAACTTGAGCAGCTTTTAGGTCACAAGTGAAAACAGGTTATATTGTCTTTGGCCACAGAGTCACCCTTTTAAGTCGCTATAATTACTTTAGCACCATGGTATCAAATTCTGGTTCCTAGTGTGCTATTTCTATTGGATCTTACTCTGCCTCTTCATAGATTGATAATATACCTGAAAGGGATGTGAAAAGTTGTTACATGTAAATTGCTGATTCAGTACATCTGCAGGAAAACACTAAAGCTGCTTTAGCTACTGAAAATCTTCTTACGGATGAAGAAGCTGTAATAGCTGCTGCCGCCGCCGCTGCTGCTTTGGCAAAGCTGCATTAAAGATTGCAAAGATGCTGTCATGTTAGTCGTCATAACAACTCAAAATACTTGGATAACACTGTGGAAGGTACTCCATCCACAGCTGGGATTACCCTGCTTGAGAGGGTTCATCTGGCTCAACCCGGTGAAACAGGCCGAAAGAGCACAGTTGGGGAGCTAAAGGCAAGTGAGATGAGATGGAGTGAAAGTAATTCATGGGGGAACTCACTTATGGATTCTGATGACCTGGAACCAACGCATGAAGAACTGGAACTTCTTCAAACACAGCTTTTAGATGGTATAGCTGTAAGATCTAAGCGTCAAAATGAACGGAAGGCTAGAAGAGCTTAGAGCCGAGAGAGGGCTGCAGCCAATGTTGTGTCAGTGAAGTCTGGTTCAACAGGCCGAAAAAGGCGTGCCTCAGTACAAGATGTTGATTATTCTGATCCATTACAAGCATTTGAGAGGAACAACAAGTACTTCTAGGCTGCTCACTGCATCTGAAGAACATAAGTTATCGGAAGGAATACAGGTGACATTTGCCTTTCAACATTTTGTACAAGCATTTCCCTCTTTCACTGCAGCAGCAGCACTTTGCACCGTAGAATTTACCTTCTTTTTATCCAAAGTAAATTTAGGTGCAGTGATCCATAGAATTGTATGTTATAATGTATTCCTCTGT
The DNA here is from genome assembly GCA_018107945.1 of Datura stramonium. Classification (NCBI taxonomy): domain Eukaryota; kingdom Viridiplantae; phylum Streptophyta; class Magnoliopsida; order Solanales; family Solanaceae; genus Datura; species Datura stramonium. Next base: position 212,711 of record JACEIK010001140.1, read on the forward strand.
TCAATTCTTTTTTCTGTGAGTCTACTACCCATATATATCTTTCCACTTGCTTATCTTTGGCTCAAACCTAAATGTTGTTTCTTAGATCTGAATCTGCAGAACTACGTTTAGGTGCACGCGTAGTTTGTGATCTTCTATATCATGTTTACCCTGATTTAGATGTTGATTTACCATCCGGCTGTGTAGATATTCCTTGAAAGTGAATCTACTAATACATATCATTTCAAAGGATACTTTTTGTCCAAGTGAGATTGTCTGCTTCCATGACAATTAGGAGCTTTTAGTAGAATGCTGCAAGTTGCTCCATGATCTTGATGGTTTACGGATTCAAATGAAGGATCTAGTTGCAAGCTCTTAACAAATTGCTGTCACATCATTATATCTACTGTTGAATTTTTGTTCGTGAAGTTTATGTTTTTAATTGATTTTGTCCTTGTCAAAAAATAACTATAGTTAATTTCGCTGAGGTGTTTGCCTTTTCCTTTTCCTTGTAAGTCGTATCTGTGTTTGTTCTTTAACAATTTGTTATCACAAAAAAACAGGACCTACTGAAGTTGGAAAGGCTTCAGGAGGAGCTTGCAGAGCGCTGTGGGGGGCAGCCCACTTTTGGCCAATGGGCTGCTGCAGCCGGAGTTGACCAGAAGACCCTAAGGAAGCGTATAAACTATGGTATTCTTTGTAAAGATAAAATGATTAAGAGCAACATAAGGCTTGTTATATCCATTGCCAAAAATTATCAAGGAGCTGGAATGAATCTTCAAGATCTGGTTCAGGTATATATGGGGCAATTATATATGATCACGAGGCTGTACCTCTTTGGAGGCATTAAAACGAGAAAAAACCCAAAATCATCCATATAAAAGGAGAAGGATGATTTTGAATTTAAAAACAAAGATAAGGGATGATGTTTGAGCTTTTTCTCCATTAAAACCATCAGAAACTTAATGTGCAGGCTTGTGCTTATACGTGGAAATTGATTTACAGGAAGGATGTCGGGGCCTTGTAAGGGGTGCTGAAAAGTTTGATGCTTCAAAGGGTTTTAAGTTCTCAACATATGCTCATTGGTGGATTAAACAGGCTGTTAGGAAGTCTCTTTCTGATCAGTCCAGGACAATTCGGTTGCCAGTATGTCTTCAAACTCTACAAAATGTTTTGTTTATTTTCCAATTTCAGGTTGACACTCTTAACTCCTGATGAAAAGACATAAATTAAATATGTGTCTTAGCTGACTTTCCTTATCAAAATTTTCTCATTCTTTTTATTTTTCTGTGATAGTTTCACATGGTCGAGGCAACTTATAGAGTTAAGGAAGCAAGAAAGCAATTATATAGTGAAAATGGTAGACATCCTGACGAGGAGGAAATTGCTGAAGCAACAGGATTGTCAATGAAGAGACTCTCTGCTGTGATGTTAACTCCTAAAGCCCCAAAATCACTTGACCAGAAGATTGGATTCAACCAAAATCTCAAACCTTCGGTTGGTCCTGGAAAATCTTTTTTTTTTTTTCGCATTTTTGGTCTTACTGTTTCCAATCAAGCAATTCTTGAGTTAATTTCACGCGTGTTACTGTTAACTGAACGTTATTCACTATAATGGTAAAACAACACTATATTTTGTCACATTAAAATAATTAAACTTACCCACTATGTTATTATAGTCATAAAACTATCTTTTGTCGCATTAAAAATAACTAAACTTACCACTGTAACTATGAAGTAACTAAATTTTACCGATTATCACAACAAAATTTACCATCAACATGACTTTACTGTTGTAGAGCGTTAAATATTGGGGACAAAAATCATTTTGTGACTTTACTATTATAGTGGATAAAGTTTAGTTATTTTAATATGACAAAATAGTATTGTGACTTCAGTGTTATAGTGGATAAAATTCAATGAATATACGTGAAATTAACCCAACAACTCTTGCTTCTTTCCGCTTCAAATTCTTTGGGTCTTGCTTGTTGTGCTCACTTATATCGATTTTTATCCCCATATGGTGTTCAGGAAGTGATTGCAGACCCTGAAGCTGAAACATCAGAAGAGTTGCTGATCAAGCAGTTCATGAAACAGGACCTACAGAAGGTTTTAGACACATTGAATCCAAGGGAAAGGCAGGTCATTCGGTGGCGATTTGGATTAGAGGATGGAAGGATGAAGACATTGCAAGAGATAGGAGAATTAATGGGCGTCAGCCGGGAGAGAATCAGGCAAATCGAGTCCAGTGCGTTGCGTAAGTTGAAGAACAAGAAAAGAACAAGACATTTGCAGCAATATATCATAGCTTGAAGTCTCTAGAATTAGAATTCACTTTCTAGCTCACTGAGTCATTAACTGTTTGATAGAAAAATTGAGGCTCAGATAAAAGGTTGTTTTCCTAATGTTGTTTTAACTATTCTTTTTTTGTTCACAGCTTTGCAAATGTTTTGTGCATAATAAATTTTTTTGGCTCAAATGATTGAAACATGAAATTTATTTTCCTCATGGATTTCACATAGGAGAGCAAATTCTTCCGAAATTATGCTCATCAATAGTGTCGACAAAATAAGTCTATATTTTCTCAATCCGTCAGGTTGGGTGAGTAATATTTTAAGTGCATGATATTTAGGTTTCAATCCGTTTTTTACTCGTAAGAATATGGGTAATAACGGGTAAAAAATGAGTAAAATATGAATTGTCTACCTAACAATATTTGATGTTGAACGTAATATTAGCTAATTCTAATGAGCAACATCTTTTTTCTAGTATGCAAGTAGAATAAGAATATATGCATTAATAATAAACTCAAGTACTTGCCAATACAAATAAAAATTTTTAAAACTATACAAGTATATAATGCCAAACACTTTTGACATACATAAGCAAAATACCCAATGACACATCAAAATTTGAATTCTTTACTTATGACTCATAGAATCATGGGTAAGAATTTTTGTATCACATATGGCATATTAAATTGTTTGAGGGTAGAAAATTAATATGTAAATATTTTTACTCATTCTAAGAGCTTTGAAAAATTGAGGGTGTTTACCATTTGATCAATCCTATCATGTCATATGTAAATGGTAATTACGGTTGATAACTCTTTTTATTAACCTTGGTTTAGTGCAGATTAGGTTAAAATATAGAAATATGATTTTATTATTTAAGTTCTTTTCTAGTCCTTTATGAACCAAAATAAAAAAGAAAAACAAACAAAGTAGTTTCTTATATATTGAACTAGTGAATATTTTCGCCGATTATATATAACATTAACAAATTATTTCAATAATTTTTAAAAAAATAATAACAAAATTAACCCAACAACAACATACCACAAGTGGACCAAATATTTTTTCAACAAATTTAAAATTTTATATATAAAATTCATTAACACAACTTTTAATTTTTATTATATATTTGCAATACTTTAATACGTTTTTTGCACGTATTTCTGCACCTCATAGTGTTAATTAAATTATTATAATTAAATAATTCCATAATCATTTTATAATAAAACCCAAAAAGTTAGGATTAACCCCCTCCCCAAAAAATATAAAATAAAAATAAATAGAGAGAACTTTAATATAAGAGAATTGTCATGCGAGATGTATTTTTAGCAATCAAATAAATATGCAATATATATCTTCATATATATCCCTATTAACAAATTATAGTTACCTAATTATATATTTTCACTTTCGTTTATAACTTAATTCTAATAAATTAATATAATTGATATAAGTATTGGATGTTCATAAGTCTTTAACTATCCTAAGAAATCCTATCATTCCATAAAAAAAGTTTATTATAATTTATATTAATTGAGAGACTTTATATTGAGCCTATATTTGGCAAATGACAATTTATTTAAAAGACATAATTGTTATGATCTTCAAACTGATCAATGGGTAATATGTACTATAAAACAATCTTCAAAGACTACAAATCAGAATATATATGTACTATGAAACATAAAGAGAGAAATGTATGATATCATTTCTTTTACTGTTTTTCTCTCTCGTATTTTCTTTTGTATCTCCTTTTATTTTTTCTTCACTTTCTTTCTTAATTTTCCCCCCTCTCTACTTAATATTTAAAATTTAAAAGAACAAAGATTTCTCTTCCTTTTCAATATCCAATTCAATTTACCTCTTTCCTTCAATTTTTCTCCAAAAATTCAAACAATAATTTCATCACATCATTTGATCCTTCTGCCATCCCAAAAATTCCCCACCATCTCTTATAAATCCAAATAGTCCATCCAATGAAATTCGGTACAAAATTACTATAAAAATTTTCGACACAAATAGATTTTTTTATCTATTTAGTATTTGATATTCATATTGGGGCCCTAATTTGCATCATGTAAGGCTCATTTAACGGGAAAACATTTTCAATAGAATTTTTTTTCATATATAAGGGCCAAACTCGAGACCTCTGATTAAAAATAGAAGGATTTTATCTATCCCACCACAACTCTTATCGATCATCAATTCAAAGAGTTACAAATTGCACATAAAACATATTTTGGAAAACATATTAAGAAAATTACAAAGAATTATTAATTAAGAATTTCTTGGGAAAAAGATAGCTATGGTAAGAAACCACGATAATAAGTAATAATCTATATTCTATATTTTATTGTATCACAATGCAACACTTATTGTGAAAATATTGTCAAAAAAAGTTCATAAATAATAATGAAATATATCAAAAGTTCTCTTTCGCCTTTGCTAATACCTGCAACATCTGAAAAATATAAATTTCTTCTAGTAGTAGACAATATTTAAAC
>JACEIK010001140.1:250834-269932 GCA_018107945.1 Datura stramonium
TGGGAGACCTCACGAGTCGTGAGGCCTGACCACGACTTGTGGTCATGCCCGTGGTCTTCTCACCATATCCTGCCAACCCTGTTGGACCATGAGTCACTTCACGACTCGTGGTCACTCCTCACGAACCTCCTCATGATTCGTCCTGTGACGTGGTGCGAAATTTTAGTTTTTCACCATTTTGACTCCCGGGTTTGATCCTCGGGTTCTCGGGGTATAACAATATCTCCCCCTATGAAACATTTGTCCTCAAATGTTAGAAATATACAGAAAACACAGAAACATGCAATCCTCATATTCAAACACTGATCATTTAAATCGAAAATTGACGAAATGACTACCTCCGAAAAGAACTACATAGCTGAACTGAATTCAGAAATCACATACACCTATCATAACATAAATCAAACTTGTGCACATGAACTGAATATGGAACTTATTAGAGAATTAGGGCAAAACTGATACCTCAAACTGAAAATAAGCCGGTAGGGAACATGTGAGGGTATTTAGCCATCATAGCCGCTTCGGCTTCCCACGTAGCTCCTTCAACATGCTGATTTCTCCATAACACCTTTACCAAAACCACTTCTTTGTTCCTCAGCCTCTAAACCTGATGATCCAAGATTGCAACTGGAATTTTCTCATAACCGAGGTTATCTCCCACGCCAATGCTTTCCATTGGGACAACTAAAGCTGGATCACCCAAGCACTTTTTCCAGAGCGATACATGAAAGACGGGATGAACTGAAGATAACTCTGATGGCAAGTCCAACTCATACGCTACCTTACCAACTCTCTTCATAACCCGGTAGGGACCAACATAGCGGAGACTGAGTTTTCCTTTCTTCCCGAACCACATAACTCCCTTCATGGGCGATACCTTCAGAAATACCCAATCGTCCACCCTGAACTCCAACTCTCTCCTTCTCACATCTGCATATGACTTTTACGACTCTGAGCGGTTTTCAGCCTGTCCCTTATCATTTGAACTTTCACCATGGCCTCATGAACAGAATCAGGTCCTATCATAGCTGCCTCACCAACCTCAAACCGTCCAATGGGCGATCTACACCTCCGCCCGTAAAGAGCCTCAAATGGTGCCATCTAGATGCTGAAGTGATAGCTGTTATTGTAAGCAAACTCGATCAAGGGCAAGTGATCATCCAAACTACCTTTAAAGTCCATCGCACAAGCTCTCAACATGTCCTCGAGATTTTGGATTTTCTGCTCTGCCTGACCATCCGTTTGCGGATGAAATGTTGTGCTGAGTTTAACCTGAGTGTGTCCCAAGCCCTCTTTGGAAAGACCGCCAAAACTGAGAGGTAAACTAAGCACCTCGGTCTGAGATGATAGACAAGGGCACTCCATGCAATCGCACTAACTCCCGGATATTTAGTTTGGCATAATCATCTGCTGAATTTTTGGTTTTGACCGGTAGAAAGTGTGCAACCTTGGTCAACCTATCTACCACCACCCAAATAGAATTGTAGTGTCGGCGAGTACGAGGTAGGCCTATAATGAAATCCATACTAATATCTTCCCACTATCAAGTAGGAATGCTAATATCCTGAAGTACGCCTCCCGGCCTTTGATGCTCGACTTTCACTTGCTGACAGTTCGGGCACTTGGCTACGAATTTTGCAATATCCTTCTTCATGCCGTTCCACCAATATATTTCCCGAAAATCATGATACATCATGGTGGCACCTGGATGGATAGAATACCTGGATCCTTATGCCTTATGCAATATTCGATCCCTCAAATTATCAACATCTGGAACACATAGATGGCCCCGGTACCGCTACACCCCATCTCCCCCTTGGGAGAAGACGTCCACCTTCTGACTTCCAACAACTTCCTTCATCTTTACCAAAATCGGATCCTCTTCTTGTCTGGCTTTCACATCCGTCACCAAGGACGATTCTGATCCGTTTTGCACAACAACGCCGCCATCTATCGAGTCGTCCAATCTAACCCCCAACTTCGCAAGTCGATGGACATCTTTAACCAACTCCTTCTTTCCCTTATCCACGTGGGACACACTCTCCATAGAGAGCCTACTAAGTGTGTCTGCTACCACATTAGCCTTACCCGGGTGGTAAAGGAACTCATGTTGTAGTCCTTTAATAGCTCCAACCACCTCCTTTGCCGAAGATTGAGATCTTTATGCATGAACACATATTGCAAACTCTTGTGATTCGTGAATACATCCACATGGACCCCATATAATTAATGCCGCCATATCTTTAAGGCGAACACCACCGCAGCCAACTCAAGATCATGGGTTGGGTAATTCTTCTCATGGATTTTCAACTGTCTTGAGGCATATGCTATCACTTTCCCATGCTGCATCAAAACACACCCAAGTACAATTCTCGAAGCATCACAATACACCACAAAACCATCGGTACCCTTGGGTAGGGTCAACACTAGTGCTGAAGTGAGTCGAGTCTTCAACTCTTGGAAGCTTTTCTCACAAGCCTCCGACCATTGGAACTTTACCTTCTTCTGAGTCAACTTGGTCAAAGNACTCTTGGAAGCTTTTCTCACAAGCCTCCGACCATTGGAACTTTACCTTCTTCTGAGTCAACTTGGTCAAAGGTGCTGCAATAGATGAAAAGCCCTCAACAAATCTCCAAAAATAACCCGCTAAGCCAAAAATGCTCCTGATATCTGATGGGTTCACCGGTCTGGGCCAATTCTTTACCGCCTCAATTTTTTGAGAATCTACCTTTATGCCCTCACTCGATACCACATGGCCCAAAAATGCCACAGAGTCCAACCAAAACTCACATTTTCAGAACTTTGCATACAACTGACGATCCTTGAGAGTCTGAAGCACTACTCTCAAGTGAGCGACATGCTCCTCCTCGCTCCGAGAGTAGATAAGGATGTCTACAATGAACACAATCATGAACATATCCAAATATTAATTGAACACCCTGTTCATTAGATCCATAAAAGCTGAAGGGGCATTGGTCAGTTCAAAATACATAGAAACAAATTCGTAGTGACCATACCGAGTCTTGAAAGTGGTTTTCGGGATGTCACTCTCTTGAACCCTAAGCTGGTGATACCCGGATCTGAGATCAATCTTGGAGAAACACTTGGCATCTTGAAGCTAGTCAAATAAATCATAAATCCTAGGTAAAAGACACCTGTTCTTAACAGTGACCTTGTTCAACTGCCGATAGTCAATGCACATCCGAAGCAAACCATCCTTCTTCCGGACAAATAACACTGGTGCACCCCATGGAGACTTACTTGTCCTAATAAAGCCCTTTTCTAATGGGTCCTTCAACTGATCCTTCAACTCTTTTAGCTTGGCTAGAGCCATTCTGTAGGGCGGAATAGATATAGGTTGCGTGTTGGGAAGAAGATCTATACCGAAATCAATCTCTCGCTCAGAAGGGACACTTGGCAAATCATCAGGAAAGACCTCTGGATACTCACGTATGACTGGAACTGACTGGATAGTCAGGGTTTTAGACTCGACATCCTTAACCCTAACTAAATGGTATATGCAACCCTTAGAAATCATCTTCCTGGCCTTAAGGAAGGAAATAAATCGACCTACAGGCACATCTGAACTACCCTTCCATTCTAAGACTGGCTCACCCGCAAATCTAAACTCTACTACCCAGGTTCTACAATTAACTGAAGCATAGCATGCAAATAATAAATCCATGCCGAGAATAACATCGAAATTGGTCATGACTAACACTATCAGGTCTGCTGAGGTGACCTTATGAAGGATTGAGACTGGGCAACCTCTATACACCCATCTAGCTATAACTGAGTCACCTACTGGAGTGGAAACTGAGAAGGTTTTTGGCAAAACATCGGGACTAACTCCGAAGCTACTGGCCACAAATGGTGCCATAAAAGAAAAGGTAGCCCCCGAATCTAACAAAGCATATACATCAATATGGAAAACTCGCAACATACCAGTAACCATATCCGGGGAGACTTCCTTCTCCTGACGGGAAGCTAAAGCATAGAATTTGTTTTGGCGCTAGCCGCCAGCTGTGCTAGTAGATGCCCCTTGATGTGCTGGGCATGGGGGAGGGGCTGCTGAACTAGAAGCTGGGCCTTGATCCCCAACCTGATCCTGTCTCACAGCTGGACAATCTCGAAGCATGTGTCCAGGCTGCCCACACCCGAAACAAGCACCTGAACCTACCAAGCACTAGCCTGTGTGCCCCCGACTACATCTGCTACAAGCTGGGATGCTAGAATCTGCGGGTCTACTGCTCTGACCCCTCGAGCTTGACGCTCGCCGTCTATGATCATTTCTGGGCATGGATGGCACATTCAATGCTGAAGATGCTGGGGCTGATGACCTCTGGTGAGTCTGTTGTTGGTGCCCATCACCGGACCTCTACTGAGAGAATCTGTGATCCTTGGTCTTGGCCCTCTTGGACTCTCTCTCTCTCGAATGTGCCTCCTCCATCTGCTGGGCGTACAATACTATGTGGGGAAATCCATATCCTGGTGAAGCATAGCAATCCGACACTCCTTGTCCAAATACCCTGCTATACCATGCACAAATCTGCTCTCTCGCGCCCTCTGGTTGGTCACTAACTCCGGGGCATATTTCGATAGGCGAGTGAACTCAACAGAATACTCCTGCATTTTCATTCTTCCATGCTTCAAGTTTACAAACTCGGCTGCCCTCAGCTCCCTCATCTCCCGAGGGAAGAACCGATCTAGAAATGCAACCTGAAACTCCTCCCACGTGATCAGACCTACTCCATTGACCCTGCTATCCTTCCATTAGCGAAACCAGATATGCGCAACCCCCTTCAACTGGTAAGAGGCCAACTCTACACACTCAGCACTACTCACCCCCATGAATTAGGTGATCTTGACAATCTCATCAATGAAATCATGCGGGTCCTCATCTGCCTTGGACCCCAAGAACTCGGGCAGGTTCATCCTCAAGAAGTCTCTGACTCGAGCAGCCGCTGCATTGCCATTTTGCAGAACATGTGCAATGGCCATTTGATTGACCTGATCGGTCAAATCCTATGCAAGGATCTGAATGGCGGCCCGAAACTCAGCATGAGCAGCTAGCTCCGGTGCCTGAGGCTCCTAAATTGGAGGGGCTGGCTGATGCCCATAACCATTTCCATCCTCGTGGCCTTCACCACCTCCATTCCTCCTTCCATTTATTCTTTGAGGAGCCATGATTCTGCAATCATGAATACCACGAATTAGAAGGATAGAAAGACTTCCCATCGCACGACATAGATCATGAAAGAAGGGAAATTCTCCTAAACATCTCTTAGCTTCTTCGTCATAAGTGTGGCGTGCTTCACACCCATGAAAAAGACTCTACTTAACTTAGTTTTCAGACACCTTAGGACACTTCAAACCTATTGCTCTGATACCAAGTTTGTCACGAACCGAACGAAGGCCCAAATTGTAGACATGGGACAAGGGACCCCGAGAGACCCTAAGTCGACCCATTTCATAAGCATACATCTAACTCATTCGATAAACTGAAGGAATCATCAATATAACTCAGTAGAAGTATAACTCATCATAACATCAGAATAAGCATCCGAAGCTAACACATACATAGGTCTGAAAAGTCTCTAATCTGGATGAGTTGATGGGACAAGACCCCAACTAACTCAACAATGTTGAAAATAAAAATACATAAGGAACTGAAAGCCTAGCCCTCAAAGGATGAGGACCCACCAACCAAGTAGGAGCTAACTCTGACAATCGACTACGAACGAGGCTGAGCCTCAGAGCTGGGTCCTGTATCATAAAATGATACATCATAGGAAGTATGCGGTCAACACGTGAAACGTACCGAGTATACAAGATAAGTAAAACCGCTTAAGTAAAGTAAGTCATTTAAAACATTTCATAACATATCATAAGCTTTCAAATCTGAGAGGAAGGACTACATGCATTCATTCTGAAATTGCAATCTTATCATAATGTGACCATGCATAGCTTCATAACATCATAACTGACTCGAATGAGTCAAAGCTGAAATCCGACATTTATAGAAGAGCTGAACAATGAGTCAAGCCTTGCTTTTAGAACATGCATGCTTAAAGTAATAATCATGAGTAAAGAATATGCAAATCTGAATCATGTAGACAATGGGAGAATCGTCACTTAACCGACACACCACGATAGAGCTTACGTGATCTCGACTATCACACTCAAGTGGGAAGAGCCGTCCAAAACATTGCAAGGGCTAAGGACACTACCATGATATCGATATCAAGCTCATGGGACATTAGGGACTGGGATAGCTCACAAGGGAGGTCTCGATAACATAATAGTATCAACCTACATTGGCGCATAGTTCTGGGGCATAGGGTGATCGACCCTTAGCCCGCTCAGTGCTAGACTCTTCTCCCAAAACATGTATTGCTCTACATAGTATATAACGAAGCTCAACATTGTCTATTGACGAGGCTCAACGATGATATCATGCATAAACTCAACATCATATGAAACGAAGCTCAACATTGTTATTTCACAAAGCTCAATAATAATATACATCTCAATATGACAAGTCATATGATAGTTGGGGCATCACGTAAGCTCTATCATATAAGCTCTTACGTGATGCCCCAACTATCACACTCAAGTGGGCAGAGCCGTCCAAAATCTTGCCAGGCTAAGGACGCTACCATGATAATGATATCAACCTGAAGCCCCCTTGGGGCAGGGGAAAACTCTCTTGAGAGATCCCAAACATGTAACATATACCTACGTTGGCATGTAGTTCTGCAATTGGAGAACATCAAACCCCGAGCCTGCTTGGTGCTAGATACTACTCCCGAAAATATGCATAGTGCTCACATCATTTTCAATGAAGGTGAAATCATATTACATGCATAGTACACATTGTTTCTGAATGAAAGTAAAATCATAATCCATACATAGCTTGAAATCTGAACATTGGGAATCTTGACTCGAAAACATATGATAAACTGATCTCATTAGCCTTGGCTAAATCATAAAAACATACTTAACTTGTGTGGGCTTTCCCAAATTATAAAATCATGCATACTTGAAATAGACTTCACAAGTCAAAATCATGGATTCACACATGGGAAATTTATAAACATTCATTCATGCTAGATATCTCATCATACTTGAAATCATGAATCATAAGCTTGACTTTTCATAAAACTTTCATAATAAGGAATAATTTCTAATAACTAGAAATCATGAATTTATAATCAAATTTTGTATAAAATCTTCCAATTAGACTTAAAAACATACCTTAGAACATGAGGGGATTAGACCCATAAATATATCATAGAGAATTTTATAAAATTGGGTTAAAACCCTATAAATCCATACACTTGAATTAAAACTTGAATTCATGAACTCAAGGAGAAATTTGGGCATGAACATGGAAGGAAACCCTCACTGATAGCCCTACATAACTGGGTAAATTGATCCTCAAACTAGCCTTGAAAGCCCAAAAGAATTGGGAAGAATTCTAGCTTGATCTTGAAGAAGGATCTAAAGATCTTGCATGTATGGGAATATAATGGCTTAGAGTAGGCTAAACTCTCTTAAAACACTCATTTAAAGGATTAAAATAATGTAGTTTAGGATTTAGGAGCTTATAAATTATGAAAACGCCTTTAATGGTTTGACAGAAAATTTCATACTGCTAGAAACGATGAGTCATTTGATGACTCATTAGGCAAATGATGAGTCATTTGACGACTAGTTTGCCTTAATCCGTGAAGTACACTGGAATTCCCCACTTTCCCCACTGCTACAAAAATGACAGGTCACTTAATGATTGGTTAGCTCAAATTATGAGTCATTTACTTAATTCATTATGACTATCTAAAAAATCATTTTCCCAAATGGAGAGTCATTTAATGACCCTTTGGGTCAAACGATGAGTCACTTGACTACTCGTTGGGAGATATTATGATATTTTCAAATGACTCATCATCTGACGAATCTTTAGGCAAATGATGAGTCATTTGATGACTCATTGGGAGTCATTCTGATCTTCTCTAATGACGAGTCATTTGACCACATGTTAGGTCAAACAACGAGTCATTTGACAACTCGTTCTGTGACATGGTGTAATGTTTCCTATTTTCTCTACGGGTCTAATCTAGGGACTTTTGGGATGTTACACCAGAGTTTTGATAATGTACATGTCTACATGTCTCTAGTTGGCAAAGTGTTGCTTCGCTAATATAAATGTCTCTGTTGGTGGAATGTTGCTTTGCTTGATAATGTACATGCCTCCGATTGGCAGAGTGTTGCTTTGCTTGATAATATACAAGCCTCTGATTGATGGAGTGCTGCTTAGCTAATATACATGCCTCTGATTGACAGAGATCAACACTTTGCTTATATGCATGCCTCCTATTGGCAGAGTGTCATTTACTTATGTACGACCTTTGATTGACGGAGTGTTATTTGCTTTTATACAGGCCTACGATTTGCGGAGTTTTGACGATGTAAATAGAGTCTGCAATATTTGGGCAAGGTACTTAAAGCTATTTGATGAAGTTAGTCGGTATTCTCTATATGTAAGAGTTATTGATGAAGTTAGACAACGGTCATCGATTGACAAGATTTACTTGATGAAATAGTTGTCATGCTCCAATTTGTGAAGCTTATTCTATAAACTGGGAGTACACTATTTATCCTATGAGGGCTCTCTGACTTGTTATTTTGATATGGATCTCGGAGGTACCTAAAAAACTTAGACAAACTTTTTGAGATGTAAAACTTGATGGATTCTTAAAAGCTACAAGAAGAGGCTTGTCTCATGATTCTATGGTAAGCTGGGTGACTCTTTTGCTTTTGTATTGAACTTATTCCAGTATTTTCTTCCTTTATTCTTGTCTTCCTACACTTAAGTAGAAATTCTTAGTTTTGCGAGGGGGACGTTAATTTGCATCAATTTGGTGAATCTTGTCCTTGTCACTAGATTCCTTCTTTTGGTTGCATGGGATCTTTCATCCTAGAGACCGCGTAGGTGGAAAAGTAGAGAAACATTTTGTAGAAAAATATGAGCTTTTAGGAAATTTTTTAATGTAGGTATTGAGCATAATGTATAGTAATCCTCTATCATTTTTAGATTATGAGATGTTTTGAAATCCATCGAGCTTCTCTATTTTGCTAATCATATTTGAAACCTTGTTCTCTCCATAGTTGTACCTTATGATAGTGCTTCTTCATCCATTTGGTCCCGTTATAATGGAAAAATTTTGAAGGTATATTATAAATGGAGGTTATTTCTAAGGTTATGACCACACCTTCTTACTTTCCTACATATCCCTTAATGGGAATCAGGTTTATACATAGTTCGAGGGTCTTTATATGAAAATATGCAATGCATCAACAGATGCTTGATTCAAGTTGCCTATGTATTCAAGTGAAATCAGGCCATAACGTAGCTCAATACATTTGAGAAAAATAAAATATGCAAATGCATTGACCGAGCCTGATTTAGGTTGCCTACATATCCAAGCGGAATCAAGATATAACGTAGCTCAATACATTTGAGAAAAATAAAATATGCAAATGCATTGACTGAGCCTGATTTAGGTTGCCTATATATCCAAGCGAAATCGGTCATAACATAGTTCAATATATTTGAGAAAAATAAAAATATGAAAATGCATTAATTGATTCTAACTCAAGCTGCCTACATATCCAAGAGCAATCAGGTCATAATGTAGTTCAATATTTTTGAGAAAAATAAAATATACAAATGCATGGACTGATCCTGAATCAGGCTGCCTACATATTCAAGAGGAATCAGGTCATAACGTAGTTTAATACATTTAAGAAAAATAAAATATGCAAATGCATATCCAAGCAAAATCGTGTGATGACGTATTTTAGTATATTTGAGAAAATATAAAATATGAAGTGATAGAATTCGATGAGGATTGCCTTCATATCCGACTGAGGGAAGTCAATACAAGAGTAGTTTTGTTATGTGAAAATGCAAAGGATACAAGGAAAAAAAGCTGACTTTGATGTCTTCATATGCAGTACTTTTTGTTGTTGTCTGAGTTGATCGGCTTCATGCTTACTACGCATCCATTTCTACCAAGATTATTGCTCCTCCTAAGAGTACTTGGTGCAATACATAAGGGTCTTTCCAATTTGGTGAATAATTTTCCTTTAGCATCTTTTTGGTGAGGAAGTATCTTCTTTAGTAATAATTATCCTAGCGTGAACTGTGAAGCCTAACCTTTTTGTTGAATTCTTTGATCATTTTATTCTAATAAATTTGGCCTTGACATACTACATCCATCCTTTTCTTATAAATGAGAATTAATTGTTTATGTCTGGTGTGTATCCATTCTACATCGTCCAATCCAACCTCCTAAATGATTTTTAAAGAAGGCATTTCCACTTTTAGGGGTATCACTGCTTTTGAGCTATAAACCAGTATGTATGGGGTTGCTCCTATGGAGGTTCTGATTGTGGTTCAATAACTAAACAAAGTATATGGTAGCTTTTTGTGCCATTGTCGATAACCGTCCACTATCTTTCTAAAAAATTTCTTGATTTTTTTGTTGGCGGCCTCAACTGCTTCATTCATCTGCTGTCGATATGCTATGGAGTTTCAATGAGTAAATCTAAACCCTTCACACATTTCTCTCATAAGATTGTTGTTAAGGTTAGCCGCATTATCTATAACGATTTACTCCAGATTTCCAAACCAACCGATTATGCTGTTGCGAATGAAATCTACTACCACCTTTTTAGTGACTTCCTTGTGTGTCGAGGTTTCGATCCATTTTGTGAAATAATCAATGGCCACCAAAATTAAATGATGTCCCTTTGATGCTGAAAGGTTTATGGGCCCAATTACATCTATGCCCTATGCGATGAATGGCCAAGGGGAACCCATTACGATGAGCTCATTTGGTGGAACTTGTATGAGGTATCCATGAACTTTCCATTGATGACATTTCTACAACTAGCGAATGTTATCCCTCTCCTGATAATAAAAAATATCCCACTCTTAGAATCTTTTTTTACCAGAGTGAACCCATTCATATGAGGTCCACATGTTCCTGCATGTACTTCTTCCAACAGCTTTGTTGGCTTGCGGCATCGACACGCCTCAGCAATCCTAAGTTTGGGTTCCTCCTGTAAAGGATTTTCTTGTTGAGGAAGAAGTGATTTTCCATTCCTCTTAAAGTATGGCTTTGTTTGTTGCTAATGTTTTCTAGGTATTCTCCTGCTTCGAGCAACTTGTTGATGTTGTGGTACCATGGTTTTCCATATGGTTATTCATCCATATGGAAATGATATGCTTGTTGGACATGTATCTCTATTTTGATGGGTTAAATGTAGTTCTTGTTCGAGTGTTGGATTACTGAAGACAGGGTTGCCAACGCATCGACAAGCTTATTTTGAGCTTGAGGGACATGTCTGAACTCGATCTAGGTGAACACTTTACTTAATTCTTTCACATAGTGAAAGAAAAGGAGGATCTTAACATTCTTGGTGGTCCATTTCCCTTGCACCTAATGAACCAACAAATGGGAATCACCTATCGCCAGAAGTTCCTTGATGTTCATGTCTATGGACATTCTGAATCCGAGAACGCAAGCTTCATATTCCACCATGTTGTTTGTGAAAGAACATCTAATTTTAGCCGAAATTAGGTAGTGTTGTCCCATTTCTTAAACTAAAATCACTCCTATCTCGACTCCATTGAAATTGGATGCTCCATTGAAGAACATTCTCCATCCATTGTATGTTTCTAAATGTCTTCCCCTGTAAATAATGTTTCTTCATCTAGAAAGTAAGTTGTGAAAGGCTCATAATATGGATTTACTAGATTTTCCATGAGGTTATCTACTAAGGCTTGTCCCTTAACCGCCTTCTGGGACACATATACAAGATCAAACTCGCTTAATATGATCTGCCACTTTGCTAGCTTGTTGGTGGTATTGGTCTTTGGAAGATGTACTTGAGCGGGTCCATCCTTGAGATCAAGTATGTGGTATATTCGGATAGGTAGTGCCTCAATTTTTGTGCAATCCAAGTCAAAGCGCAACATGTTTGTTCCAACAACATGTATCTTAGTTCATATGGCGTGAATGTTTTGCTTAAGTAGTAAATGACTTGATCCTTCCTTCCTGTCTTATCATGTTGTCCCAACATGAGTCCAAATGCACCATCCAAGATGGATAGGTACAACAGTAAAGGTTTCCTGGCTCATGCGGGACCAAAACTGGTGGTTTAGACAAGCATTCTTTGATTCTATCATAGGCCCTTTGGCATTTTTTTGTCCATCTTTTGGCTGCATCCTTTTTTAGTAGCTGCACATAGGTTCACAGATTACCGTAAATTGTGCTATAAATCGACTAATGTAATTAAGTCTTCCTAAGAAACTCATTGCGTCCTTATTGGTCTTGGGCAGAGGCAACTCTTGGATTGCTTTTATTTTTGATGTATTCAGCTAATGTCCTTTCTACCAACAACAAATCCCAACAACTTTCTAGTGGAAATTCCAAATGCGCATTTGGCGGGGTTAAATTTCAAGTTGTATCTCTAGAACCTTTTGAAGAAAATTTTTGCAAATCAGCTACGTGATCCGAGCTCTTTATGAGCTTTTTATGAGCTCTTTATGAGCCCTTCCCCAACGTGGCACGGACTTAGACAAGAAATTTCATCAACTTTTCTTCGATATTATCGGATTAAAGGTACGTTCTTGAAATCAACTTCAATTTTTTTGCTAAATATTTCGATTTCTCGCATGAAAGAGAAAGAATCCTTACCCTAGGTATAAATTGAGCTTAAATTCATTCAAGTTATTGTCAAGTTATTGCTGATTGTTGTTCGTAGTATCGCTGTGATTACATGAACGCGATAATCACATGCTTAATTGAATTTTATGTGAAATTGTAGTTAGGGTTGGGTTGTGAAACTGGTAAAGAAATCGACTCTCGAGGTTGAAATGTGGAAATGATTGGGTTGTGCATGCCAGAGTTGAATCGTGTTGTGCTTATCAGATATGTTAAAGAAGCGATAAATGTTCGGGGAACGAATTGGGTGAAATTGCATGTAATTATCGAAGCACATAGAAGTTGGGGAATTACTTGCTGAGTTGTTAGAATTTTCATTTTTTTTCGTTTTCTTTAGCTAAGTGCTATGTGATTAAATGTGATCGATGGTAAGGTTGTGATTAGCTGTACAAGTCCGAGTAGTACATAGAGGTTATACTATTTAATCCGTTGAATGCACGAGGCATTTTGCTGTTTTGTTGTTTTTTGTAAATAATGCAATAAGTATGAACTTGCCAAATTGCTATAATGAGGGCCGAAGACTAAGTGTGGGGGTGGCCGAGCTAAACCCAACCTTAGTCGGCTAATTTTAATTCGGGACCGACATTGGGACCGGCTCGTTTTCTTTGACAGAACAATGGCAAAGGTGCAAAGACAGCGTAAGGGAATATCAACATCAGGCGCCGAAGGGAAGAGGTTGAGACGGGGAGCAATTCCCAAGACTCCAGCTTCCACGCCAACGTCGCCAATATGGAACGACATCGGGTGACCGAGGAAGGGAAGAAGTGGTACACTAAACACAAGGAGAACAAATACTTCCCTGAGGAGCACATTGCACGGACCGCAATGTGAGTCTCCATGGCACGGGATTGACGCCGATGGGCTACGCTTTATTTTTTGACGAGCCCAAGGAGTGCACCGCACTTCCACTGGGAGTTTTATGCCAACTGAACCCAACGCTCAGAGTCACACCATCAAGATAAGGGGCCACAAATACACTTGGAGCCTCACCACCTCAATGCCATACTGTGGGCGCAAAACACGATGCCCACGTACTCCGGCAAACTTCGAATATCACCCACCCCAGTGGATATCGACGCATTGTGTGAGCTCCTGCCTACGCGCACTGGGAGCAGGTGCACGCGTAGGGGCTACCATCGACACGCCCTATGCACAACATGAATGTGGGAAGCCAGATCCAAGGCTTAAAATTGCTTCTGCTCCTCGTTTGTCGGGTGCACATGACGATGACCTGCATCGTGCATGCCTAGTGTATGCCCTAATGATGGCCTTTCGAGATTAATGTCGAGGAGGTGATCATATCGCCATGAAGAGGGCCCTACAGATCAAGGGCACAAAGTACCCTGATTCTACGGCCGCTCGACTCACGTTCCCCGAGGGGCCTTGAGGTCGAGGAAGAGGCCCTAGACTACATCCTTACGTATGGAGCTGGCAGCTATAGATGTTACAAAGACTAAGGCACCCGACACCACTCACGGCCAGTTCTCACACTAGCCGAGCGACATGCTCGGGATGACCAATATATGTCCCACATGTTCTGGATGTGCATGCTCCAGCTACGCATAGGCGGGAGACCCAAGCAACTATGACGAGTTGGTGGTAGCCTCGACTTAGATTACCCTGGCGAAAATGCCAGGCACTATGTCGGGTGGGCCAAACCTTTGTGGAGCTCGTGGGATGATGATGTCCCCACGGACGAGAAGACACGTCGCGAGGATTCCGACGTTGAGCTTCGAGGAGGACGATGGTGGTGATTCGCGCACATGGGGGACGAGGCTGGCAAAGACTCCGACGAAGAAGTGAGTACTTTGACTGATCAGGGGGAGTTTCACAAACCCACCTTCTGTTTAGGGATTGTATGAACACCGGGGACAAAGTTCGCCTTAAGTGTGGGGTGGGAGTAGTTAGGTGGTGCTGAATTTTGCCTTGTCTTGTACATAATCGCATGTCTCCGTTGTTCTCGTTGCTTTGTGTGAACTAATATGACCTTGTTCTTATGAGTATGTTCCCTTTGTAAATATTTCTTTGTTGTGAAGCTCAGGTGTGCTATGAATGCCGTTAGCCAAAGGTGTAAATAGTTTGGTCAAAATTATCGATATTTTTAAAATTTTTCGTGAATTATTTTTACTTTTGGATTTCTCGGAGTTTGCGTTCTTTTGCCGAAAGAGTCCCATTGGAACTAAGTCGTAAATAGTGACCGGCTCCCTATGATGGATGGATGACGACCGTCTTAATAGAAATGTAGTCGATAGGGAGTAGTTATTTTTTTAAATTCTTTATTTTATTTTTGGTGTGTGCTCCGTTGTATCATTACGCATGTTGTTATTTCCATGGCTACGACATCTTGGTTGCGTGTTATATATAATATTTATACCGCAAAGATGATTCGTAGAAAGCATGCAAATTTTTGTACATATGTGAGACACTTATGCCATAGAATTCGATTCGGTGTGATTGAGGCTTAATTGAATTCTTGCAATTACCGATTAAAGAGTCTCGTGAAGTCGTCTTGAGTTGAGCATGCATCGAGTGTATAGTGAGGTTTGCTATTCCATGCTATTGTGGATTGTCTAGAAATTGCCCGTTGTGTGTACGAAATGAAATGAAGGAAGTGTAGTGTGCGAAAGGATGCAGCGCTTTGTTGAACCAAAAGTTTTCTTGTTTTCCTTTCATATCCACCTTGGAAGATTAAATCCTAGTTAGCCCGTTGAGCCTTTAGCCTTATAATTTTTCTTTTCTTTGTCGAAAAGGGCTGAACCACAACCCCTCTTTCATGGTCCTTAAACCAAACTGAAGCTCTTACACTCAAGAAAATATATAATTTTCCCATGGTGTCAAAGAGTGAAATGATAAAAAAGAAAAGAAAGGAGGAAAAAGAAAAGATGAAAAAGAAAAGAAAGAAAGAAAAAGAGTCAAGGGTGAAATGGCCAGATTTGAAGGAAAGAAAGTTGTATAACCTATCTTTCCTTCAAGTTAGTCCTGGGTGTGTTAAAGAAATGGGTGATAAAAATAAAGATAAACTTCAAAAGGAAGGAGGGGAAGGAAGAAATATTTCCTAATGTGATAGGATGTGTGAAAAAAAGCGCTAAGGAAGCTAGTTGCTATTATTGGTTAGCCCACAGATATACTAGTTTCGTAGCTTACATTGCAACCTGTTAAGTCCTACGTGATCTTACATCACGCATCCTTATATTAGTGGAGTAATACACTGTATAAGCTTATAGTTCATGAGACACAATGCATGTGAATTCTTTTGGGGAGAGTGAGCGAAATTGTGCGTGTCTATACCCGACATGAATTTCTTTAGAGTTCATGTGATTAAAACAGGGAAAATCTCTCTTATGTTGTGAGGGCACAGTTTCTTTGACGATAGAATAAATTGCTCCATACCTTGGTCAGCTAATTTGCATGAGTTTGCCGAGATGTCGAGAGCTTCCATTCTTGTGCTAGGAGGTCTTGATTTATTAAGTGTCGCTGTAATGATGATACTATGCATGTTTTCTTGATGATTTGTTGTGAACATAATCGGTATAATCGTAGCTCGGGTTGTCGAGCCAAAGTAGCCATGATGGGATATCAATTACATGATGTGTATGAGTATTGTTCGAGGACGAACAAGATTTTAAGTGTGGGTAGTGATCGGGCATATTTATATGCCAAATTGATACTCAAATGTATAGCTTTTGCCTTGTTTGTCCAACAATGTGTGTACATTCTCATGTAAATTGTACGGAAGTATTTTATAATAACCAACAACAGAGTAGCGCTTGTTTTGCAGAAAAACATGCTTTTTATGGAGATAAATGACATGTTGGGAGAAATCGGAGATGAACCTCGAACGAGCAAGGAAGCTGTGTGGAGAAGCAAGGAATTCATAATTCGCGATAGAGCCGTGACACGCCGCTATCATGGAGCACTGTCTGGAGTTGCAATTCGAGAAATTCAGTTGGTGGTCCGCGATCAAGCCGTGGCAGTTGGAATTAATTTCCGTACCTTGACATTCCGTGAGAGGGTCCGCTGATTGCACCGTGCTGGGCATGCTCCGCTGCATGCCGTGCCACGTTGGGAGCAATTACCTGGCGGCCACTCGTGAGAGCTCAAGGTCGCACCGTGCTCTTTCCACTGGGAGGCAAGGTTCGCGATGCACTCCGTGACACGTTGCTTGTTATTCCGGAAAAATTATCCCCAGTATAAATAGAACACTTAGGTTCATTTCACTATTCGACTTCAGGAGCAAGAACGTGTTACAAAAGTGTGCTTTGAGGATCTAAAATTCTTAGGTTTTCTCTATCCCTTTCTTCTTCCTTTCAATCGCTTGCATGATTTCCATTCATTTAATGATGTTCAATCCACAAATGAGTGGCTAATTCCCTTTCTGCTGAGGTTATGAACTATTGTATTGAAATGTAATTATTGACATTCGGTTTTTTCATCTTTTCTTCATGGTTGTTCTATTTAATTCTTTTTTGTTCTTACTATGTTAATATCTCGTCAATGTTAATGTAAATTAAAAAGTCCTAGTTTCACCCGAGAGGGCAAGAAACTGAAAGTTGTGAATTAATAGGATATGATCTTTTCTTGGTTTGGGAAAATTGGGAATTGATTTACCTTCAGATAGAAATATACCGGGAAGTCGTATTAGTCAAGTGTGGAATCTATTGTGATGGCTAGAACATGAATTTCTTCTTATCACGTAAATGGGTGTGGCGGAAGGTTCATGATTCTTAAGTTGGGTTAAATACTTAATCCATAGGCATAAGTTCACTAGCAAATCGGAGAAAAGATAAACTGTAGCTTGATACTAGTTTCTTTACATGTTCGTTGTAACCTCAAAGATGCTCACATTCATAGTTCGTACTCAATTGCTAAATATCTCACTTTAGTATAAAAATAGTTTCCGAAATATAAAACTCTTCTTTATTAATCAGTTGTCTTCATTATTATGTAGTTTTAGTAAATTAACACTTGAAAAGGTTTCACCCCATAGTCCAGTCCCTGTGGGTTCGACATTTCGGTTCTTAAAAAGAGCCACTATATTACTTGCATGACCCGTACACTTGCGGGCTCACCAACCACCAACATGTCACGCTCATGCCATGCTGCTCCAACTCCTTATCTAGTGAAGCAACACGACCAGGATGTGTCATGGAGGCTAAGCAGTGCGACCATCAATGTAACACAAAGGTAGTTTTCAACGGCTAAAAATATAGCAAGTATAAATAACACACTTGGGCTATTATTTGAGATATCAGGATATACTTTGGACATGGGAGGCAGCCGGAACAAGAACGGCTAAGGACATTATTGCTAGGGTTCTTTTTTTCCTTCCTTTCTTTTTCTTCCACTCATTTGTTTTGACATGAATTATATAATTATTACTTCTTGTAAGATAATGAGTGGCTAGAACCATCATTCTAGGATTGAGGCCACAAACATGATTGTTTATGCTTAATTTCATGTTGGTTTGGTTACTTATCTATATTGATTATTCTTTCATTCATGTATTAACTATTTTAATGTTTCATCACCATTAAAATACACCTAGAATTCTTAGGCAAACTTGAAAGGGTAAACCCTAGGATTGAATTTGGAACGCAAGGAGTGTGATTTTGTTCTTGAACTTGATTTTCCGTTAGGATAAAAATATACCTTATATGCCACACTTAGTTAATAAAATGGGATGATAGATAAATGTGTAGAATTGCTAATCACATCACTACTCAACGATGTAGTTGTGAGGTCAATTCCATGCAAAATGATTTGTGGTTTGAAAGACCATAATTATGTCATTAACCCCATAAATCAACAGTCAAGATGAGTAAATGAACCAATGTAAATTAATGCTAAGCATGAATGTAGGCCTCAAATCTGGAATATTTTCCCATTATTATTTACCACATAGTTCATGATTAATTTTAGATTTTACAAAAAAACAACAAAATCTTGAAAATTTCTGCACTTGATAAAAGTAATAACAATACTTAAATTTGGTTATTCACTAAAAGTCAAGTCCCTATGGGTTCGACATCCGGCTTGCAAGATTTCCTTTATTACTTGTACAACCGCGTGCGCTAGGCGCAATAGTCAGAGGCATGTTGGAACTTATGAAAAAGATTGGTGTCTAAAAGTGAGGTTGGTGAGGGAAAGAGGTTGTAGGGAATTTGGTCAAATCTTGCACCAAATGCAGTTATTTCTTAGTATTTGCAGTTATCGTTCCATGTGGGCCATCTGTTCTCCTCTGAGTATGACTCGTCCTTTAAGAACTCTCAGCGTTCTCTATTGGTATCAGGATGTTTACAGT
>JACEIK010001140.1:273214-283816 GCA_018107945.1 Datura stramonium
ATATGCATATTTAAACTAGCATGTGAAAAAAATAATATATCCTCATAAATAATATACACCTCATATTTTGGGCTTTTTGTAAGAACTTGGAAATGGGCCACTATTGGGCCAATTCTTCAAATGGTTAGTTTTATATATAAAAAAGGATTTGGGCCAATCTTCAAGATATATTAATCCTCCAATGGGGAAATAAAAATTGGGCTAACGACCCGATTCTTTTGAAAAATTTATTTTAAGCTTAGCTAATTTTCTCAAGAAAATTAGTAGCCAATTTTAAGCCTACTAATAGACTAGACTTTCAATCGTGTGGTTTGAAAACAATCGGTGACTATCCTTAAAACAAGTCAGATTAACCTCATATGTTAATATCCATACTCAATCAAACAGAATCAGTCAAAGAGAGATACAAACAACTCTTCTTGCTATAGGGATCATATTGATGTTGACATTCTTCTTTCTCTTGCTATTAGCTAATAGTATAATCCTAAGTAAGCACTTAAGAAGTTGGAAAGGAAAAAAGAGAGGATTCTAGTTGATTTAACATACAAAGGACATCTAAATAATTAGAAAGGGGGTAGAATGACCTTTCATTGTCTCTTACTAGTCTTAAGGTGATCAACTAACTCAACAGAGAGATTTTAGTACTACCATTTGATAATTCATAAAATAATTCTTACGAACTCATTAAAACCTTTTTATTACTTAAATGACTTGTGAGAATCACTTGTTATTATAGCATACACTTAAAGCAAATCTATGCACAAAGAGGCTAACACTTTAAAGATGTATAGAAAAGGAATGTACTTTAAAACCTCTTGTATTAGGTCCATTAAAGCTGGTTATACTTAATTTCTATATCCATTAGTCTCCTTTATTACTGTTAGTCTTAATATATGGGTAATGAACATACTTCACACCTTTTGAGAATTTGAAGATATTAAAAGTATGTAAGAACAAGAATTGGGCTACTTATTTTAAGAAATTAATTCCCCTTGTAGCTAAGTCGACTATCTCTTTCTCATTGTTATACATTCCAATCGCACAAATCACCAATACTTATGAATTCGAGATAGTAAAGCAAAACAGCAAATCAACTATGCCATATATTTTTCACATATGAATAGACATTTATTTATAACACATAAATGAACATACATAAAAATAAAATTGTAATACCCCGAGTCTCTAAGATTGAATTCGAGATTTGCAGCAAAAAAATGGCACTAGGCCATTGGACGAACCTCAGGATGGGTTGTCCTATGTACCAATGGGTCGTTGGTTGCCCCCTAGCATGGAACTTCTAAAACATGTCAAGATTCACCCAAAACCGACAAGTGGATTATATGATCCATTGTTAGATTGTATCAGCTGTTGTTAGTGATTCAGATGTAGATTAGGAAACAATGGGAGGATATAATGGATCGTTGTATGTACCAATGACCCATGATTATGGTCGTTTGTTTTTCCAGTTTCACTTTTAAGTTCGGTAGTTCAGGGGTATTTTCATAAAACTCTATGCTTTTAACTCCTAAGTGACGTCATTTTAGGCTTCCTAAAGGGATGATTAAAGGGTTAATATAAGCCTAAGACCTCACTCTTTTCAAAACATTATAGGTTGGATTTCTCTCAAGACAAAGCTAGGGTTCTTCATCATCCTCTTCCCAATATCTTTTGGGTCTTTAAGACAAGTTAAGAAATCATCAAGCCCAGGAATGTTGGGCCATGAATGTGGGACTTCTTTCACCTTCATACCCAATTTCATCTCAATCTCATGAATGCAACTCTCCAACCATGATTTGATGAAATTATAACAGCCCATGCCGCCGCTTGTAGAACTTGTCCGCTTTGGAGCCTTCGCCCCTCACGGTTTTAAAATAAGACTACAAGGAAAAGGTATCCAAGCACTTATAAAGCACTCTTTGTTCTCCTCCCCAACCAATGTGGGATTTGCCTAAATCAATGTGGGATTCGCCTAAGGCAAGCCTTACACTCACCCCCCTGGGACTCAGCGTCCTCGCAGAGGTTTGCCCCACCACCGGTCCGACGCTCTGATACCAACTGTAACAGCCCAAGCCGCCGCTTGTAGAAATTATCCGCTTTGGAGCCTTTTCCCCTCATGGTTTTAAAACGTGTCTACAAGGTAAAGGTATCCTAGCACTTATAAAGCAATCTTCGTTCTCCTCCCCAACCGATGTGGGATTCGCCTTCGCCTAAGGCAAGCCTTACAGAAATTCTAGGGATAGACCCAGTTTTTATGAAATCTCTCATGATCTTCTATAAATTCAATTCTCTTATGATTCAGTCCATGTTTTAGGATTATGAATATATATTTTCTACAAGTATCTCTTATGAACCTATTATTTTTAAGTTATGATGATTTTATTCAATTATGTATGATTTTCTTGAATCTCAAGCTTATGTATCATGGCCAAGTCAACAACATTATTTTCATGGATAGTTCACGTATGACATGTATGCCCATGATTTTCAACTAGCACGTGCAAAAACAAGTATGTTTCATGATTATGACTATGAGAAATATGCATGTTTTAGGAGTAGTATCTAGCATCGAGTAGGTTGGGGTTCAGCGCACCCATGTATCAGAATGACGTGCCATCATAGTAATATATTCATGTTTGGGGCCTTGCTAGAGTGTGTTTCTCCCAGCCCAATGGGGCTCACGAGTGATATCATTCCTTCAACGTTCTTTTTCCTAGATAGGATTAGGACAGCTCTGCCAACTTGGGCGAGATAGTTGGGCTGTATGTGCTCATTCATGATGGTGTCGATTATGATGAGTCTCCCATTGTTCCTCATGTTTTTATATGTTCATGTGCAGGATTTATGATATCATGTTTTAAAGTATGCTTGACTCGTTGAACAGTTTATGGGCTTTTACTTATGATTTCAAATATGTAAAACAATATGATTTACTTTCAAACCCTTGGGTTATCATGTTTCAGTTTATGATGAATATCTCATGCCTATGACTATCTCACAACTATGATTTTAGCATGTTGTCCTTACTCTAATGTTTTACTTACCTTACATACTCAATACATTTAAAGTACTGACCGCATACTTTTATGCTATATCATCTCATGATATTGGTTTGGGTGATAAATACCAGCCTCGACGTTAGCTTCTCTCCCACTTCAATCAGTTCAGCCCCTGCTTAGGTGAGTTCTCATGATCCGAGGACATCAGTTTTGTTACATGTTCTTTCTTTTATGTCTTTCTGTTGTCAGATACTGGTAGAGCTAGTTGGGGGTGTTGTCCCATCATCTCATTTATGACTAGAGGCTTTTCAGACAGTATATATAGATGTCCAACGATTTTGCCTTGTACTAGTCAAATTTTAGTGGTCGATTCCTGTGAGAAGAGCTTTCAGGAGTTAAATAATCGACTTACTTTAGCTCCAGTTCTGAACCTACCAGAGAGCTCAGATGGCTTCATAGTATATTATGATGTTTCTAGGATTGGCCTTGGGTGTGTGTTGATGTAGCATGATAAGGTCATTGCTTATTGATAATGCTCAAACTCACACTACTGATAAAGAATGAAGCAGACGTTGTCCATAAAGAACCCAACAAAGGTTGGGGTCGAACCCATAAGGAATATGGTAAGATATAGACTAACACAAGTATTTAAGCTTTTAAGTATATTATCTCCAAAAGGGGGTTTATAAAAATAATTATAAAACAAAATTGAAAATTGTTTGTTGTTTATCATGATTTGCAATTAACTAGGGTAAGTGTTCCCATTGGGTTCATAACTACTTTGGGTTTACACTTGTGATCTATCCCAATGCTTACTTGTAGAACTGATAACTAGNTTGTGATCTATCCCAATGCTTACTTGTAGAACTGATAACTAGGGTTCATTCAAACGACTGGTTCATCCCTATTGGATGACTATACTCAATCACCAGGTTAGGTCTCATGAGCTATTTCAATTCAACCGTTATCAATTCATTCCAAATTAACTATCCTACGATCGCAACTCAAGTTATACAATGGCCCATAAAGATCAAGGCTTTGTTGTAATTCTCTTTTCCTAATCTCTTCTTCTCTAGGTTCAAGCAAGTAAAGAATTCGGGCAAGTCTTAATGTTGTGCTGTGTTAAGAAACATTAAAGATGAAGAGAATACAATACAAGTGTTTAGCATTGGTTTTGAATCACTCTGTGAAACCTAGTTCGTTAATTAACCATGGTTCCCACAATCCTAGTTGTGGAGGTTTTAGCCTCTCATGATTGTAAGATTGTTATTAGCATTCATAGACAAACACATAATTGAATACTTATAACGATAATTGAAAGAAAACATACTATGATTATTGCAAGAATTGATGAAGAAAAACTCAAGAAAAATGAAAAAGTCAAAGCAAGAAATCTCCAAGACTTAAACTAAAATTCACAACACTTAGTCTCTCTTCGTGTCTAATCACGCCTCTATGTCACGACCCGAACATATGCCTGGATCGAGACACGGGACAAGGAGCCCCGAGATAATTCAAGTCGACCCATGGCATGAACATTCATCTAATTGCATATCATTAAGAGGAATACTTAAAATGCCGATATAGCGAAAACATAAACATAACATAGCATGATAAGAGAAACATACTAAAATACATAACAACTGAGTATTATAATTAGTCTGAAAGCCTCTATCGTATCAGATAGGTTGATGGGAAAACATCCTCAACTAACCCGAAAAAACTGAAACAAGAGGAACATCAATATCTAACATATGGCCCTCGAAAAATGAGGAATCACCAAAAGGCTGGTTGCTAAACTCTGAAATGGACTACTGGCCGGGATGAGCCTGAGAGCCGGGTCTTGTATCATGAAATGATACAGTATACAGTATGCATTCAGTACATAGAATGTACTGAGTATACAAGGTAAGTAAAATGAAAATTAACGTATAAAAGCTCATAAATGATCATAAGAGTGGGACAACATACTCATAACATAAGTAGCATACGGTAACATAAGGCTTAAGGTTTTCAAAACATTCGTAATTCACTCGTAATCATAATCATAAGAGAAAAATCTTTATTGAACATGATTTTAGCCAATATACATAATTAAACATGCATAAATCATGAGGAACAGTGGAAAATTCTTATAACCGACATGCCCCATATGAGCATACATGGAGCCCGACCTGTACACCCCTAGTCGGGAGGGTATTCGTACCTTGCCAAGGGTAGAACCATGAAGGGTGTGATATCACACATGAAAGGGCCTATTTGGGAAAAGGTGACAGTCACAAGGGAGGTCCCATCATGTCCTAAGGTGGCACGTAGTTATTCGGGCGGAACCTGGGTCCCAAACCTACTCGGTGTTGAATACTACCAAAACATATATAGTCCTCATAATATAATATGCATGAGATTCATGGGCTAGTTAAATTATGATAATCATAAGCATGCTTGTAAATACGTGAACTAGCCATGAGGGTAAGAGCCGTGGGTTGGCGAAAACATAATTAGTAAAATCATGAGATTTATGCATACTTATAAATCATATATAGACTTTGTAAATCATCAATTCATAATTGGAATTTGAATAAATCCATATTACGAATCATAAATCATGATGGGTTTATGAATATCAACAATTGAGGTAAAGATCATAACTTGATTCATCATAGAACATGCATAATTAGGCTTAATTTAGTAGAAACCGAAATCAATAAATTTATAATCAAAATAGTTGTAAAATCTGATCATAATGCATAAAATATGATGTAAATCACGAAAGATAATAACCTATTGATAGATCATTAGAATTCCACAAGATTTATGTTAAAACCCCATAAGGTTTTTGATCAAACTTCATGAATTAGGAGAGATTGGGCATGGGTGTGAATGAAAGAACCCATTCATAACCATACATACCTAGGGAAAAACAAATCTCACCACTCCTTGAAAGCCCAATGGAAATTGATGAAGAAAACCTTGAAGACAAGCTTGATCACCTTCTCAATTTTCTAACTTTGCATGCATGGGTTGTGAATAGGTTAGAAGGGCTTAACCTATCTTAAACGATTTAGTTTAGGACCTTAGCGTGTAGGAATGAGAAAAATGCCCTTAATGAAAAACCCTGAAAAATCTGTACTGGTGAACTAACGGACGGACTAACGGGTCATTGGTGGATTCCACGACTCGTGGTATTCATCCGTCGACTACATTGTCAAAATTCCTGATCTCTGATTCATCCCCACGACTCGACATGACGAGTTGTCCTTTCATACCACGAATAGTTACATTGTCCATTGCTTCCTCCTTCCAGGTCCTGCACTCATCCTTCCAATGAGTCTCACCATGACTCGTTACATCCTCCAATAAGTCCTGGTTGCCTTCCGTTAGGTAGACATGGAAATATAGCTATCCCCATCCCACGACTGCTGACCACGACCCGTTACTTCTTACGCTGTGTCGTGGGATGACCTGTTATTTCCCCTAAAGCTGAAGTGAAGTTCTCACCATGACTCATAGAAACGACTCGTTGTATCATACAATGGGTCGCTACTTCACCCGTTGTTACCCACTGAGACCAGGCCACAACTTCCCACGACTGCTTTCCCACGGGTCGTTAGTTGTACCAACGATCCGTTGGGTCGTCCGTTCTGTGGGATTTTTCCCAATTTCAGCCAACTTCCTTTATTAAATCCCAGGTCTAATCTTAGGCACTTCCGAGGTATTACAATATCTCCCCCTTGGGAACATTCGTCCTCAAATGTTGGAAACATAAAGAAAATAGAGACATGCAATTATTACACTCAAATATTGATCATTTAAATTGAAAACTGACGGAATGACTATCTCCGATTCAAACCACATAGCTGAACTGATTTCATGATTCACATACACCTTCATACACATAAAAGAAACCTGAACACATGAACTGAACATGAAAACTAAATAGAGTTTTAGGGCAAAAACTGATAGCTCAAGCTGGAACTGAGCCGGTAGAAAATAAATGTGGGTATCTAACCATCATATCCGCTTCAGCTTCCCACGTAGCTCCTTCAACATGCTGATTCCTCCATAACATTTTAACTGAAGCTACTTCCTTTTTCCTTAGCCTTCGAACCTGGCGATCCAAAATTTCCACCGGAACCTCCTCATAGCTAAGGATGTCTTTTACACCAACACTGTGAACTGGGACAACTAGAGCTAGATCACCCAAACACTTCTTTAAGAGCGATACATGAAACACAGGATGCACGGAAGATAACTCTGAGGGTAACTCCAATTCATACGCCACCTTTCCAACTCTTCTCACAATCCGACAGTGGCCAACATAATGAGGGATGAGTTTTCCTTTATTTCCAAGCTGCATCACTCCCTTCATGGGAGATACCTTCAGAAATACCTAATTATCCACCTCGAACTCTAATTCTCTCCTTCTCATATCAACATAGGACTTTTGGCGACTCTGAGCGATTTTCAGCTTGTCCCTTATCAATTGAACCTTCTTCATAGCCTCATGAACCGAATCTGGCCCTGTCATTGCTACCTCACCAACCTCAAACCATCCGATGGGTGATCTACATCTCGCCCATAGAGAGCCTCCAACGGCGCCATCTAAATACTAGAATTATAGTTGTTATTGTAGGCAAACTCGATAAGGGGCAAGTGATCATCCCAACCACCTTTAAAGTCAATTACGTATTCCCTCAACATGTCCTCAAGAGTTTGGATTGTCTGCTCCGCTTTGCCATCTGCTTGCGGGTGAAATGTTGTGCCGAGATTAACTTGTGTACCCAGTCCTTTTTGAAATGACCTCCAAAACTGAGAGGTAAATTGGGTACCCCTACTTGAAATGATGGATAAGGGAACTCCATGCAATCAGACTAGCTCCCAGATATATAGTTTGGCATAATCCTCCGCCGAATCCGTGGTTTTGACCGGTAGAAAATGAGCAGCCTTGGTCAACCTGTCCACCACAACCCAAATGGAGTCATATTGTCGGCGAGTACGAGGTAAACCTGTGATGAAATCCATATTAATTTCTTTCCACTTCCAAGTAGGAATGATAATATCCTGAAGCACACCTCACGGTCTCTGATGCTCCACCTTTACTTGTTGACAGTTCGGACACTTAGCCACGAATTCTGGCGATATCCTTCTTTATGCCCTCCCACCAATAGATTTCCCGTAAGTCACAGTACATCTTGGTGGCACCTGGATGGATAGAATACTTGGATCCATGAGCTTCATGCAACATCCGGCTCCTCAAATCGTCAACATCCGAAACACATAGGTGACCCTGCTAGCGAAGCACACCATTTCCCCCTTTGGAGAAGACCTCCACCTTTTGATTCTGAACGACTTCTTTTAATTTTACCAAAATCGGGTCCTCATCTTGTCTAGCTTTCACATCAGCCACCAAGGACGATTTTGATCCGTTCTGAACAACAACACTGCCATCGGTTGAGTCAACCAACCTAACTCCTAACCTTGCTAGTCGATGTACATCTTTCACCAGCTCCTTTTCCCCCTCATCTACGTGGGACACAATCTCCATAGAGAGCCTACTAAGTGCGTCAGCTACTATATTAGCCTTGCTCGGATGGTATAGAAAACTCATATCATAGTCCTTAAGTAGCTCCAACCACCTCCTTTACCGAAGATTGAGGTCCTTATGGGTAAACACATATTGCAAACTCTTATGGTCCATGAAGACATCCACGTGGACCCCATACAAATAATGTCACCATATCTTCAAGGAGAACACCACCGCGGCCAATTCAAGATCATGGGTCGGGTAATTCTTCTCATGAACTTTTAGCTGTCTAGAGGGTATAGTCTATGAATTTCCCATATTGCATCAATATGCACCCATGTCCGATCCTTGAAGCATCAAAATACACTACAAACCCATCGGTACCCTCGGGTAGGGTCAACACCGGTGCTAAGGTAAGTCGAGTTTTCAACTCTTGGAAGCTCTCCTCACAAGCCTCCGACCATTGGAATTTCACCTTCTTCTGGGTCAATTTGGTCAAAGGTGTTGCAATTGATGAGAAACCTTCAACAAATCTCCGATAGTAGCTAGCTAGACCCAAGAGACTCCGAATATCTGAAGGATTCACCGGTCTACGCCAATTTGTTACTGCTTCTATCTTCTAAGAATCTACCTTTATACCCTCACTTGTTACCACATTGACCAAAAATGCTACAGAGTTCAACCAAAACTCACACTTGATGAATTTGGCATACAGTTGGCAATCCTTGAGGGTCTGAAGCACTATTCTCAAATGAGTGGCATGTTCCTCCTTGCTCCGAGAGTATATCAGGATGTCATCGATAAACACAATCATGAACATATCAAAGTATGGCTTGAACACCCTGTTCATCAGGTCCATAAAAGCTGCAGGAGCATTCGTTAGTCCAAAAGACATAACTACAAACTCATAATGACCACACTGCGTCCTGAAGGCTATCTTCGGGATGTCATACGCCCGAACTCTGAGCTGATGATAACCGGATCTGAGATCCATCTTTGAGAAACACTTGGCACCCTGAAGCTAGTCAAATAAATCATCAATTCTTGGTAGAGGATACCTGTTCTTGACGGTGACTTTGTTTAATGCACATCCCACGAGAACCATCCTTCTTTCAGACAAAGAGAACTGGTGCACCACATGGAGACTTGCTCGGTCTAATGAAACCTTTATCTAACAGGTCATTCAACTGATCCATCAACTCCTTTAGCTCGGTTGGAGCCATTCCATAAGGAGTAATAGATATAGGCTGTGTGTCGGGAAGAAGGTCAATACCAAAATCAATTTTCCTCTTGGGAGGAACACCTAGTAAATCATCAAGGAATATTTCTGGTTACTCACCCACTACCGGAACTGACTGAATAGTCGGGGTCTCGGACTCAACATCCTTAACCCTAACAAGATGATACATGCAACCCTTGAAAATCATCTTCCTGGCCTTAAGATAGGAAATAAAATGGCCTACAGGCACAACCAAACTACCCTTCCACTGCAAGAGTGACTCACCTAGAAATTAGAACTCCACCTCACGGGTTCTACAATTAACAGAAGCATAAAACGCATATAATCAATCCATGCCAAGAATAATATCAAAGTTAGTCATGGCTAACTCTACAAGGTTTGCGGAGGTGACTTTACGCAATATAGTAATTGGGTATCTTCTATACACCCGCCTAGCTATAATCGAATCACCAACAAAAGTAGAAATGGAAAATGGTTCTGACAAAGTTTTGGGACTAACTCCAAAGCTGCTAGCAATATAAGGTGTCATTGAAGACAAGGTAGTCCCTGGATCAAACAAAGCATAAGCATCAAGGTGAAACAGTCGTAACATACCAATAACCACATCCGGTGAAGTCTCCCGCTCTTGACGGGTCGCAAGGGCATAGAACCTGTTCTGGTGCTGACCGCCAGCTGAACTAGTCGAGGCACCTTGCTGAGAGGGACGTGCTGCTGGAATGGCTGAACTAGCGGCTGGCATATGATCTGGGGCATATTTATATGCCCAAGTGATACTCAATTGCATCATTTTTGCCTTGTTTATCCAACAATGTTTGTACATTCTCATGTAAATTGTAGGA
>JACEIK010001141.1:22571-36190 GCA_018107945.1 Datura stramonium
TAGGGCTAAATTTCACTTCACAAGGTTTAACATCATTTCAGTCACAAACTGGAGGAAAATACCTAATATTAACATGGTATAATAGTTCAAATGATTTAGAAGAAGTATGACTAACAATTTCTTGACATTCAGTAATTCCAAGGCTACCACTGATAGAGAGAAATAGGGAGGAATTTGGGGACACAAGGGAAGAACTATTCCCTTGTTGAATTCCCACATACCTGGTGAAAAAGCCCAAAGAATTCCTTGAGAAATTGAGGAGAAAAGATTGCCCTAACTCTTGCTCTGAAAAACTCTAAGAGAAGTTCTATGATTTATTTTCTGAAGATCTGAGTAGGAAATGAGGAAAGAAACCATTTAATCCCTCTAATAAGTCTAAAAACATGCTTAAAATGGCATAGTTTAAAGCTTAGGAGGGTAGAAAATTACTGAAAGACCCTTGAAAACTCGTAGGGAAAAACTGATTTTCAGTACTCACGGGTGACCTAACAGGTCGTGGTTAGTGACCACGACTCATGGTCACACTCGTGAAGTGCACTGCCTGAAAACCACTGATGGTCATCACGAGGGACCTAACAAGTCGTGGTTGCTGACCACGACTCATGGTTACCACCTGTGGACTACACTGTCCTAAAAAGAGTCCCCACGGGTGACACCATGACTCGTGGTGTCCCAAACGAGTTATTGTGAGGACCTGTTGGGTACACTGCCTATCATTTCCAGCCTTACATTTATCCTAGACCACGGGTCATATCACGACTCGTGGTCACCCCTTACTCCAGAAATTTCACCAAGCCCACAAGCCTCACCACGAGTCACTTAACAACTCGTGGTCACTCCCCACAGGTCACAGAAACTCGTCCTGTGACCGGTTCAAATTTTTCAGTTTTCTCTGATTTAAGTATCAGGTCTAGTATTTGAGTATTCGGGCATTACAATATCTCTCCCTTAGAAACATTCATCCTCGAATGCCAGAAAACACATAGGAAAGCAGAGAATGGCATATTTATACCCAAATACTGATCATGAAAGCTAAAACTAGTGGAATGACTATCTCTGAACCGAATCACTAGTCTGAACTGAATTCACTAATCATGCACATGTTCATTTACATGAAAGAAATTGGAACATACGAACTAAAAGCAGTTTCGGGAAAGGAGTTGATACCTTGAACTGAAACTGAACAAATGGGAGTATCTAGCCATCATGTTCGCTTCAGCCTCCCACGTGGCTCCCTCAACATACTGATGTCTTCATAAGACCTTGACTGAAGCTACCTCCTTATTCCTCAGCTTACGAACCTAATAGTCAAGCATCTGTACTGGGACCTCCTCATATGAGAGACTAACTTTCACTCCCACATTGTCCAATGGCGCAATTGAAGTTGGATCACCAATGCACTTCTTCAATAGTGACACATGGAATACTGGATGCACAAATGCCAATTCTGAAGGTAATTCCAGTTCATATTGCCAATTCACCTTAGAATTCTGTAGGGTCCCACATATCTCGGACTGGGCTTTCCCTTCTTCCCAAATCTCATCACCCCTTTCATGGGTGAAATTTTCAAATAGACCCAGTCATCCACAGCGAACTCCAATTCTCTTCTACTCACATCAGAATAAGTTTTCTGACAGCTCTGAGCTGTTTTCAATCTTTCTCTGATGAGTTGTACCTTCTGGATAGCTTCATGAACCGAGTCTGGCCCGATTATAGTAGCTTCACCAACCTCAAACCATCCAATAGGAGACTTGTACCTCCTACCATACAATGCCTCAAACGGGGCCATCTGGATACTGGAGTGGTAGCTATTTTTGTACGCAAACTCGATAAGAGAAAAGTGGTCATCCCAACTGCCCTTGAAATCGATCGCGCACGCTCTAAACATATCTTCTAGGGTATGAATAGTCTGCTCTACTTGCCCATCTGTCTGCGGGTGAAAAGTTGTGTTGAGCTTGACCTGGGTACCAAGTCCCTTCTGAAAAGACTTCCAAAAATGTAAGGTGAACTAGGTACCTCTATCTGAGATGATGGATAATGGCACCCCATGAAGTCTTATCAACTCTTGGATATACTTCCTAGCATAGTCCACAGCTGAATCCGTAGTTTTAACTGGGAGGAAATGTACTGACTTAGTCATCCGGTCTACTTCTACCCAGATGGAATCATGTTGCCAAAGATTTCGAGGTAGACCCATAATAAAGTTCATATTTACTTCTTCCCACTTCCACGTGGGTATGCTAATATCCTAGGTCATACCTCCCGGTCTTTGGTGCTCTACCTTGACTTGCTGGCAGTTCCGACACTTAGCTGTGAATTCGGCGTTGTCTCTCTTCATGCCGTTCCACCAATAAATATCCCGCAAATCGCGGTACATTTTAGTAGCACCAGGGTGGATGGAGTATCTCAAGCTGTGTGCTTCAGCCAATATCTGCTGTCTCAAGTCACCGATATCCGGTACACACAATCTACCCTGGTAACGGAGCACGCCATCTCCCCCTTTGGAGAAGCCTCAACCTCTTTCCTGAGAACCGCTTCCTTAAGTTTAAGTAAAATGGGATCTTCATCTTGTTTGGACTTACCTTCAACAACCAAAGAGGAATTTGACCCGCTTTGCATTACCACTCCACCCTCAGATGGGTCAACCAACTGCACCCCTAACCGAGCAAGTCTGTGAATATCCTTAGCCAATTCCTTTTTGTCTTCCTCAACATGAGCCACGCTACCCATCGACACTCTGCTTAGGACATCAACCACCACATTGGCTTTTCCCGGGTGATAAAGCACGCTCATGTCATAATCCTTCAGGAGCTCTAACCATCTTCTCTGACGGAGATTTAGGTCCTTCCGACTGAATACATACTGAAGGATCTTGTGATTGGTGAAAACATCAACGTGAGCCCCGTACAGGTAATATCTCCATATTTTCAATGCAAACACCACCGCTGCCAACTCCAAGTCATGAGTTGGATAATTCTTCTCATGAACCTTGAGTTGTCTGGAGGCGTAGGCTATCACTTTGCCCCGCTGCATCAGAACGCAACCGAGTCCAACTCTAGAATCGTTGCAATATACTACAAACCCATATGATCCTTTTGGTATGGTCAACACTGGAGCGGTAGTGAGTCAAGTTTTTAATTCCTGAAAACTCTTCTCACATGCATCTGACCACTGAAATTTCACCTTCTTCTGAGTCAGCCTAGTCAGTGGGGATGCTATAGAAGAAAAGCCTTCCATAAAGCATCATTAATAACCGACCAAACCCAATAAACTTCTAATTTTGGTTGGAGAGGTAGGTCTGGGCCAGTTTTTCACTACTGCTATCTTTTGAGGATCAACCTGAATACCCTCACCTGAGACCACATGACCCAGGAAAGTTATGGACTTCAACCAAAATTCGCACTTGCTGAACTTGGCAAACAACTGGCAGTCTCTGAGTGTCCGCAGCACTATTCTCAGGTGATTAGCATGCTCTTTCTCATTTCTGGAGTATACCAGAATGTCGTTGATAAATACAATGATGAACATATCGGATACTGATTGAGGACTCTATTCATCAGGTCCATAAAGGTTGTAGGGGAATTTGTTAGTCCGAAGGACATAACCACAAACTCGAAGTGACCATATCGAGTCTTGAAAGCTATTTTCAGTATGTTACACTCTTTGACTCTTAGCAGGTGATACCCCGACTTGAGATCTATTTTGGAGAAACAGTTGGCTCCCTGAAGTTGGTCGAACAGGTCATCAATTCTGGGTAGGGGATACCTATTCTTGAATGTGACCTTGTTCAACTAACGGTAATCGATGCACATTCTGAGGGTACCGTCTTTCTTTCGCATGAATAGCACTGGAGCACCCCGGGGAAAGATGTTGCGTCTGATAAAACCCTTATTTAGAAGATCTTTTAGCCGCTCCTTCAAATCCTTAAGCTCATACGGAGCCATTCTATAAGGAGGGATGGAGACGGGCTGAGTATCTAGAATAAGGTCTACACCGAAGTCAATTTCCTGTTCAGGAGGAACTGCGGGAAGATCTTCGGGGAACACATCTGGGAATTTGCTGACAACAGGGACTGACTGGATAGTTGGGATCTCAGAGTCGGAATCCTTGACTCGAACTAGATGGTAAACACATCCCTTATAAATAAGCTTCTTGGCCTTAAGGTAGGAAATAAACCTACCCTTAGGCGCTGAACTACTGCTCGACCATTCTAGAGATGGCTCATTAGGGAACTGAAAGCTGACGACCCTAGTTCTGCAGTCGACTGAGGCATATCTGGAGTGTAACCAATACATGCCAATAATGAGGTCTAATTCGACCATGTCTAACTCTACAAGGTCAGCTGGATGACTTTATTGCAGACTGAGATTGAGCAGTTTCTATACACTCGGTTGGCTCTAACTGACTTACCAACTGGGGTGAAGACTGAAAATGGTTCTGAGAGGACCTATGGACTGATATCGAATTAGACTGCTACATAGGGAGTCATGAATGGTAGGATGGCCCCCGAATCAAGTAGGGCATATACATCTAGATGGAAAAGACGTAACATACCCATGACTACATCTAGTGAGTTCTCCTGATCCTGACGAGATGATAATGCATAAAAATAATTTTGGTGTTGACCACCCTCCGTACCTGATGTGTTAGCCTGCTGAGCTGGTCGGCCTATTGGAGCTGCTGAGGTAGTGGACTGTGATCTCCCCTTTCCTATTGACGGGTATTCCTTAAGTCGATGCCTAAGTTGTCCACAATCAAAACAGGCCTCTCGACCCTAAAGACACTCTCCTAGGTGGTTCTTGTCGCACTTGGGGCAAGCTGGATACCTGTTACCGACAATATAACTCTAAGACTGAGAGCCAGATGTTTCGCCCCTCCGATCCTGGCGGGACCCAAAGGTAGGGGCGCTGGCTGAGCTAGGTGTTGGAGCTCTCTGCTGCTGCTCTTGTGGGCGGCTGCTACCTCCAGACCTCTGGTGGCCATAATCTGATTGGCCACTCCTTTCCCACTTGTTCTTTCACTCCATGTCCCGTAGTTTTTCTGCCTCAATTTGCTGGGCATAGACAATCAGGCTTGAGAGGTCGATATTTTTAATTAGCATTGTTGTCGTACACTCTTTGAGGACCAGATTCGACATCCTATTTACAAATTGGCTCGGCCACCATCTCTGGAGCGTATTTGGATAACGTGGTGAACTCTAAAGCGTACTTTTCTACTGTTCGGTTTCTTTATCTCAGGTTCATGAATTCTACTACTTTTTGCCTCCCCAAGCTCCTGAGGGAAGAATCTATCTAGGAAGGCTGTAGTGAACTCCTCTTATTCCATCGGTCCTATTTCTGCTGGCTTTCCCTCCTTCCACTGCTCATACCAGACTTAGGCTACCCCTTTCAGCTGGTAGGCAGCCAAGTTGGCACTCTCTGAGGGGCTGAAACCCATAATTCGGGTGATCTTTTTAATTTTATCCACAAATCCTTGTGGGTTCTCTCCCACCTTAGATCCATGAAAGTATAGAGGGCTCATCCTGGTGAAGTCCCGCACTCGGGAAGCTGTTGCGGAGCCATTGTTGTTGATTGGAATCACCTGCTGGTTCACCTGATTAGTAACAGTTTGGGCGAGCAGCTAAATGGCCGCCCTAAACTCTGCAGTACACACCGAGTCTTCCTAAGGGGCTGCTGAGGCTGGTGGTGTAGGTCGTTGAGCATTATTGTCTCTCCTTCCGTTATCGCGTCGGCGAGGCATGATTCACTGGAACAAAGCAAAGCACGAGTTAGGAGAATGATTCTGGAACTGAATTTTAACACACGATAAGGAGTATGAAATAAAGAAAATTTTTCCTAATAATATCTTGTAGCCTCCCCATCATAAGTGTGGCGCGCTTCATACCCATGAAGAGGACTC
Organism: Datura stramonium; assembly: GCA_018107945.1. Taxonomy (NCBI): domain Eukaryota; kingdom Viridiplantae; phylum Streptophyta; class Magnoliopsida; order Solanales; family Solanaceae; genus Datura; species Datura stramonium. Next base: position 28,470 of record JACEIK010001141.1, read on the forward strand.
TACTCGATGTGGCTTTAGACATCCGAGGATACTCTGAATCTAGTGCTCTGATACCAAGCTTGGCACGCCCCGAGTCTACACTCTAGATGGAACACGGTACTTGGAGTCACAAGTGATCCCAAGTCAACCCATGGTCTATCATACACTGGCGTTTTGAGTAACATAAAAATACATACAACGAAAGTTTAGAGCAAAAATATGAATACCTGAAAGAAATAAAGCTGGTCCATAGTATTTAAAAATATTAGAACAACACTACAAGTCTGAAATACCAATCTGAGTCTGAAAGCCACCATGACTGATGAGTTGCTGGGACAAGCCCACAGCTAACTCCAAATCTAAATAGAAGGAATGAAAATATAACTGAAGTAAATAAATCTCCGTCCTCGAAGAATGAGGACTCACCAACTGGAATAGCTGAGGTCTTCGATGAGCTATCAGCTAACGAAGCTGAGACTAAGATCCTGCAGCTGTATCATAAAATGATACAACATAAAATTATGCATCAGTACTTTGAATGTACTGAGTAAGTGAGAGAAACATAACACAATGGGATAAATAAAAGAAAAATGCTGAACTGAAAAGGCATACAATGACCAACTAAAGATACTTAACTGAATAACTAAAATACTGAAGTGGTCTAAAAGACCCTGTCTGATGGTCAAAGCATGTTCTAAGTCTGGAATACTGATCTGAACTGAACTGAGGCTTGACTAGTGGAAGAGACTATAACCGACATGTAACCACGTGAGCTAGACGTAGAGTCCGATGTATACACCCCTTCGGTAGGACTTAATATACCTTGCCAATGTATAAAAGCATGAACTGGGTGATCACAAAAGTCTGGGGCCAATCAGGCCGATAAATACTGTAACCTACGCTGGCAACGTAGTTCTGGGAACCTTGGTGTGCTAGAACCCCGGTCTGCTTGGTGCTAAGTCTTACTCCTACTGGATAACCCTAGACTAAATACTAAGCTTACAGCTCGAAACTGGGGCCCAAGACTAGTCAGGTATACATATCTAAAAGCATCCTAAGAGTATTATCAGACCAGATTCTGAAATTGGATTTTAAGACCGGTCAGAGTTGCTTATATGGAAGCGTCGTAACCATCTACAGAACAAACTAAAATCTAAAACTGGATCCCTAAGGCTAGTCAGAGCTATATATCTAAAGTGTCATGACCACCTAGTGGACCAATAAAACTGAATTCTAAATCTGATTCTGATAACTGAGAGGTACTACTGACACCTCGGGAAAATCCGTTGTCAAACTGATCAGCTGACATTTTCTGATTGACACTGAGAATTCTAACATTCTTACTAAAACTGAATTGACAATATTTTGATTGAGATTCAATTCTTCTAACAACATGGGAGATTCCGACGCTAATAAATTCAAGCTAGAATCCGATATCAGGGCCCAATGCAAATTTTAAGATTTTTCTGATTCAAGAAATAGGGCTAAATTTCACTTCACAAGGTTTAACATCATTTCAGTCACAAACTGGAGGAAAATACCTAATATTAACATGGTATAATAGTTCAAATGATTTAGACGAAGTATGACTAACAATTCTTGACATTCAGTAATTTTAGAGTTAAATAATCATTCCCTTGTTGAATTCCCACATGCCTGGTGAAAAAGCCCGAAGAATTTCTTGAGATGTTGAGGAGAAAAGATTGCCCTAGCTCTTGCTCTGAAAAACTCTGAGAGAAGTTCTACGATCTATTTTCTGAAGGTCTGAATAGGGAATGGGGAAAGAAACCGTTTAATCCCTCTAATAAGTCTAAAAACATGCTTAAAACTATGTAATTTAAAGCATAGGAGGGTAGGAAATCACTAAAATACCCTTGAAAACTCACAGGGAAAACTGATTGTTAGTCCTCACGGGTAACCTAAGGGGTCGTGGTCACACTCGTGAGATGCACTGCCTGGAAACCACTGATGTTCACCACGAGGGACCTAACGAGTCGTGGTTGGTGGCCATGACTCGTAGTCACCACTCATGGACTACACTGCCCTAAAACTCCCAAGACTCCCCATAGGTTACACCACGACACGTGGTGTCCTAAATGAGTCATGGTGAGGACCCTTGGGTACACTGCCTAGCATTTCCCAGCCTTACATTTATCCTAGACCATGGGTCATATCACTACTCGTGGTGTTGATCACGGCTCATGGACATACCCATGGTCACCCCTTTCTCTAGAAATTTTAGCAAGCCTGCAGGCCTCACCACGAGTCACTTGACGACTCATGGTCACTCCCCACGGGTTGCAGAATGACTCGTTCTGTGACCTGGTGTAAATTTTCCAATTTTCTCTGATTTAAGTCCCGAGTCTAGTATTTGAGTTTTCGGGGCATTACAATTATAAAATTTCAAAGGTATTTACTTATTTTTCTTTTATTTAATCAGGTGATTAATTGTTGGCTTCTAATTGATTTTATAATTGATTTTGTAGAAAATGAGTGGTTGTGATTACTTTTATTGGTATGAAGATTGACATACTTCTCAAGCAAATAGGGTGATCTAGGGTTTGTTGAAGAAAGTCAGTGCTTTTGATGAGAAACTAAATCAAGAAAGAAATATATTTATTGTTGTTGTCATTGCTACTGAGTTGGTGATGTGCGGAATATGGACATTGAAGCCTAATTATAAATAAGTGTTGTGAGTGTTGTTTAGGTATAGTTTCTGATGGTAACTAGTAGTAGTAATATTTGTTGTTATGTTGTTAGTATTTTGGGTTGTTTAGGTGTAGTTTTTTGCTGTAATGTTGTTAGTATTTTTGGTTATTTAGGTGTAGTTTTCTGCTATAATGTTGTTGTAGTTATTGCTATGTAAATCTGTATTTTGATGAAATGAAATAGTGTTTTGACTCTATACATTTCTAAACTTTGTTCTTACACAAATTGCAGAAAAAAATGTTATCAAAGTAGATAAAAACATCGCAACATAATATTAAAAGCAACTCCAACTTCATTAACATGCTCCATATTGAGCCCAAAGTTATCATACTACATACCAAAAGCAACTATATTAATAGGATTCAAAAAGTGAACAAACTAAATATTTACTGCTATGTACTAATAGCAGAATAATGCTTAAACAACACTAAACATTGTTTGGTACTCCACATTACATAACAAAATCAACCCAAATTTATTCAAAATTTGTGCTACTTCTTCTTCTTTTTGTTTGCCATCTGCTGCAATTGAGAGGTGGAGACAACATCTTTATTTTTCCATCTCATGCCTCTAGGCTTAAAACCAAGGTCAACTTCTGTAGAACTTGCATCCTTGTAACTTGAAGCAGTTGGTAGGATCCTTTGACTTGATGTTCCTAGATGTTTTATATTTTGAAAAAAAAAGCGATAAAAATTAGTATATTTTCTTGCTTTTTTTAAAAGATAAAGTTGGAATGAACTTACATTTAGTATTTAGGTTCCACTTCCACTTGTGTAGATCCCAAATTCAATATTAGTTGATCTCTTTGGTCTCCCTCTTGCAGAATTTTGTCTAATTACAACTCTTCCACTCTTCTGTCCAGCAGTTTCTGTTCCCCTAGGAGGTAGTTGACTGGTTATTCATCTTGTAATAGGAATACTTGTATCTACAAATGGAGGGGGGTTGGCTTGAGATTGTTGTTTTATTCACCCTCCTAACTCTGCTTGTATCACCATAAACTGTTATTAAAGATGCAGGCTGACTTGAGCTTCTTGGTGCAGGTTGGCTTGAATATCTTGGTATAGATTAACTTAAGCTTGTTGGATCAAGTTGGTCACTTTCTTGTAAACTTTGACAAGTCAACTTTGAACTTTGGGTAAATGCTTGTGAATCTTGACTTGGATTAAGAACCTGCATAATCAAACACAACAACCAATTAATTCAAAAAATCAACATGAAACTTAAAAGTCACAACATAAACTGTTTTACCTTATAATATTTTCTATTATGGCCTTGTTGATGACACTTGGAACAGGTCTATTTCACCCCTTGTTTGGACATTTTTCTATACTTCTTTCTTGATTCATCTTTGACCTTTCTTCTATTTCTTGGAGGCCTGCCAGACATTGATTTAGGTTCAAAATGCTCAATCCTCTGATTGTTAGTTTCAGAAAACATCTTCATATTTGGATTGGTTGGATGAAGTGACTATAAACCTTTAAAAAGGTATCCTTCCTATATCAATGCTCTACATAAGGTTCAGGTTCCTTTTCTATGTGGTAAAATACACAAATAGCATGTTGGCATGGAATGCCTCTCAACTGCTAAGTTCTACAACTACATTTCCTATCAGTCAAGTTAAGTGTATTTCTATACTCTCCTTCTCCAATCTCAAACCCAACATCAACATTCTAATGCACCTTGCATGTCCTGAACCTGTCTTTATTCTCCTCTGATGTAAGTCTAGCCATAGGTGCAATATCAGATATCCAAGTGTTGGCAAACTTAATCATGTCCACTGTTCTAGTCATTATTTTTCTCCTAATTTCTCCAACATTGTTATAATAGATTTATGTCTACAAAGGTAAGATCCATAAGTTAAAGGTCTCACACATGTTATTTTCAATAGAATCACACTTGGAATTCTCTTCAAAAAATACCCTAACCCATGACACACTTGGATAATGCAGTAAATCAACACAAATGTCCTTACCAAGTTTGCTCATTTTATCAAGCTCCTCTTTGAACTTTCCTTTAAAACTTGCCTTAGAACATCTCCAGAACTATTTTCTTCTTTCCTCTCCCTTTCAGTTCTTATTCCAATTAGACCAGATGTGTCTAGCACACTTTCTAACTTTAGTATTTGGTAGCACTTCATCCACAACTGTATGAAACCCTTACAAAAAAAAAATATGAAATACTTAACAAGAAATGAAATAAATTTAGCAAATGTAATAGGTATATTACCTTCTGCATATCTTCCATCATAGTGAGACCCTCTCCAGTACCCAACTGCAGGTCCTCTTTCAAGTTGTTGATAAAATAACTCCAACTATGTTTAGTTTTCTTGTTCAAATCTGCCCAGGCTATAGGAAACATCTGAGTGTCTCCATTCTTGCCAATTGCTACTAGAAATTCCCCTTTACAAGCACTCTTTAAGAACATCCATCAAATTCTATTATTATTCTACATTCTTCCATCCACCGCTTCTTCAGTGCATCAAAGCACACATAGAAGTACACAAATAGATTTTTTCCTGGTAAAGATTCTCTATCCATCCTTAGCCAAACAAAACTGTCAGGATTAGTCTGTTTTATAACCTCAACATAATCACATAATCTTGCAAATTCCATGTTCCAATCACCCATGGATTCTCTAAGAATATGCAATTTTGCCTTATAGCAAATTGTCCCAACCACATACAATCCCAACTTCTCCCTACACAATTCTTGTATTTTCAAATTTTAAAAGATGGTTGCTTAGTTATTTCATCCTTGAATTTAGTGGCAAGAAATTTAGTTGTACACATCTTATTCTTATTTGATGAAGAATACTTATGTACATGATGATAATTTTTAATCATGAAATTATCAGAATCTCTATCAAGTGCACCATAACACAATCATTTGCATTTTTCTTAGAATTTACATTTAGTCGTCACCTTATAAGCTTCATTAAGCCTTAACTTAATATAAACTTTGTATTCTACTGTATATTTTGCCAAAGTTGTTCTAAATTCCTTAGCACTCTCAAAAATCATTTCAAGTTCAAAAATAACAATTTTACATTCATCATCATACTGAACCTTTTTACTCTTCCTTCTTCCCGATAGATCAACACCCCTAACAACATCAACATCTAGCACATTTGTGCTATGATCACTATCATAGTCTAAACTATCAATAAATTGTTCATCTCCTCCTAATCTATCTACATATCTATCCTTCTTATTTCTTTTAATGTCTTCAAAATCTTTGTCAATACCAGCTTCACCTACTGGTGTTTCTTCAAGGATCTTTTTTTCTCCTAGGATTAGGATTCATTTTATTCCTCTTGTTCCTCCTTTCAATCCTAAAGGATCTCAACTCTTCATCAACATCTGAACCATCTTCATCAGGAATAGCATTAAATCCTCACTCCTTAAAAACCTACAACTAACCACTAATCCCTTGTTCCATACATCTCCTAACAACTCCGACATACTACTCCCTCACGTTCCAACTTTTTCTGCACCTCAACACACACATACACACGTAACCTACACATATACACTCCACCTCTATATATGCAAATGACCCACAAGGAAAAAAAGAAAAGAAGAAGCAGATACAGAGAAAAGTAAAAAGAGGCAGAACAAAAAAAAAACAAGAGAAAGGACGGAAAAAGGGCAGAAGAACACACATATACAAAAAAAATCACATCAAGGCAAAAGGAGAGGATACATAAACGGAGGAGGCAAAAGAATAGAGGAGGAAAAGAAAGACATGTGGGCAGTTGAGTTTTGTTTATATATTCAATTTAGTTGGTCGCACAGGTTCTTATTCAGCTCCTTTCTATTTATTTTATTATTATTATTTTTATTGTGAATCAAAGCATGAACGAAGTTGCATAAAAGGTTTTGCATATTGTTGAGTTAAAAGAATATTCGGATTTGAATTTGAAGGGAATTAGCCATTAGGATTGGAACTTGATAAAAGAATGTCTGCACTTTGGATTGTTTATCACGGCCAAAGGGTCTATGAAATATTTTAAAAATTGGATTTAATGCAAATAGGACTTAATTAAGCATATCTAGAGTCCTAGTTTTATATTAAAGATTTTAGAACTATTTTCTATGTTTTAAGTTGCATATATCAACATTCTTACTTAGACATGTGCATGGTTCCATGAGTTTGTGTCATATTTAAATTTGTGGCGATTTTAATTTTTGTATTTATTTCAATTTGTTCAGTCAAAAGAATGAAGTATTAGACGGTTTGTTTGATATTTTTCGACGTGAGGATATAAATTGAAAGAACAAGAAATTAATTAGGAATGAGGTTTTAAATCCGATAGAATTATCGTCATTTCTATTTATGAAAAAAGATACTTTTTTAGTTATTATTTTGCTATAGGTTATTGTTTAGAATGATCAGAATAAATTGGAATGTTCGTATATTTAATTTTGACATTGGTTGTAAGGCCGATTAGTTTTTTTTAAATAATAAATGAACCATGACTTTAGACAGTAACTTAAAGGTTTGAGTTCAATTTGGCTTAATTTCATTTATCCCTATCAATTTATTGTTGTTGTCTTAGTTAATCTGTTTATTTGATCATACTAGGGAAATTGGAAATCATGGTTCACGTTGTTAGAGCAACAAAAGAATAGGTTTTGAACCTACACCAATATGTAAAGGTCCAATTAATTAAATATTTAAGTAAGAGTGAGATGGGTTGCGAATTTATTCAAGTCCCTTCTTAGAGAGGAATAAAAAAAAGAAACGATAATAATTTTAAAAAAAAAACAGAAAAAAAAAAGAAGAGAGCGGACCAAAAAATATGTAAATACAAACGAAAAAATAAAGAAAGAAAAGATAAGGTAAACAGAATAAGAAAAGAAAGAAAAGGAGAGGAAAAAAAAGGGAAAAAGAAAAGAATTATTTTTTTAGTTGTTAGTTAATTGTTGTAAAATGTAAGGCTTAATTTGTGTATAATTTAAATATCTTAATTATAGAAAATTAATGTTTAAGTTATTTAGCTATCTATTTGTTAATTTTAATTCTATCAAAAAT
>JACEIK010001141.1:112113-134937 GCA_018107945.1 Datura stramonium
CTAGGGTTACGAGTTCACCATTGTCCTAAGAGATTCTCAAGTTTGCAATAAATAGCTTTACAGGCTCTTTATATACCTCATTGTCACATAGTAGGAACAAAGTGTCAAGTTTTTGATAGGTAAAGAACACACTTATAGGGAAATGCGAGTTTTCCAGTTGCTCAAGGTAGATTTCACGACCAAGAGTGAAGGGCCTGTCTTTGAAAGCAAAAAAATTTGATTTCGCTGAGGGGCTCTACAATAATTGCATATCCTCTGTACTGAATTCTATGGAGGAATCTGCTTTGGTCTTCTTGTGAGAGGAAAGATAGGGTTTCTTTATTCTATACAAGGAAGACTCGGGGAATCGTCCATAGAGGAATCAGAGATTTCTAGTGGAGAAGAGGATTGAGAAGGGCTTTTGAGCCTTTTACTAGAACACCGAGTTTGCGTCGTTGGAGAATTACCCATGGAGGAGAAGGGGAAAAGGATGTAGAATAGAGGATGGGAAATATGAAGCGATAGTAAGGAGATGCAGTAAATAGAGAGAAAAGAAGTGAAAAGACGTACCGGTTGGAATTTGAAAAGATGGAATGCAAAGGGATTTTTTCTTAAAAAGAAGTGATAATAATGATACGGTAGGAAAGGGGTCACAAATCAGTTAAGAAAATATTAACACAAAATTAATTAAGGAAAGGAAATTACACCTAAAAAATTTCTCAAAAACCACAATCTTTCTTCCAATAATAGCTTGGTAAAAATATCGGCTAACTGATTTTCATAGTTAACAAACTCTAAAGAGAAATCACCATTTTCATCATGATCTCTAACAAAATAATGCTTAATGTCTATATGTTTGTCCCTAGAATGATGCATGGTATATTTAGAAAGACTAATAACACTAGTATTATTACATAAAATAGGTATAAATTTATAATATAGATCATAATCAAGCATCTGGTGTTTAATCTATAATAATTGAGTACCACAACTATCAAACGCCAAGTATTCTACTTTAGTAGTTGAGAGCCCCAAAGCTCTGCTTCTTGTTGTGCCAGGAAATGATGGCTTTTCCAAGTATTTGACAGGTTCCACTAGTGTTTTTCCTATCGATCTTGTCACCTGCAAAATTTGCATTTGAGTAATCGATAAAATCAAAATTGTTATAATGAGGGTACCACAAGCCAAAATTTGGAGTTTCAATGAGATATGGAATGATTATCTTGGCAACAGTCAGATGAGAATTTTTAGGAGTTGACTGGAATCTGGCACATTTGCATACATTGAACATGATGTCTGGCTGACTTGCTATAAGATAGAGAAGTAATCTGATTATCTCTTAATATAGTTTCTCATCGACATTTTTTCCTAAAACATCAATCTCTAAATAAGTTGATAGGCTTATGGGAGTGCCAGTTGCTTTTTCATTTTCTAAATCAAAACTTTTTATCAATTCTTTGGTGTATTTGGTTAAAGTAATGAATTCCCCTTTAGTCGACTATCTTATTTATAAACCTTGAAAGTATGTTAGTTCTTCCACTTGCTCATCTCTAATTCACCTTTCGTTAGATATACTAATTTCTTGCAAAGAGAGGAGTCAGAGCTACCAAAAATGACATCATCAACAAGATTTGGATAATCAAAATATTTGACGAAAATCGTTGAATAAATAGAATGGTATCAATTTTTCTATTTGAAAATTATTTTAAATTAAAAAGGAGCTCAGATGTTCATATCATGCTTTGGGAGCTTAGTTGAGACAATAAAGAGTTTTAGAAAGTTTGAAAACATGGTATGGACATGATTAATTTTCAAAATCAGGGGTTGCTTTACAAAAAAAAACTTCTTCTTTTATGAAACCACTTAAGAAAGCACTTAAAACATTCATTTGAAATAATTTAAAGTGCTTGAAAGATGCATAAGCTAATAGAATATGGATAGATTCTAATCTGGAAACAGGAGCAAATGTTTTATCGTAGCTAATACCTTCTTGTTGAGAGTACCCATGTGTCACTAATCTAGCCTTATTTTTTATGACTTTATCTTCCTCATTGAGCTTATTTCGAAAAATCCAGACATTCTTCGGTCTTTGAACCAGTATCCATACATGACTTCATGCAAATTGATCTAGTTCTTCTTGCATAGCTCTTTTCTATGACTCATCTTTAAGGGCTTCATGAATGCATTTTGGTTCGACTTGTGAAATTAGTGCCGGAGATGATTGATGTTTGAGAGAAGATCTGGTCTGCATTTCTGCATTTAGATTTCCAATGATGAAATCATTTTGAAAGAAGGCTTCACTTCTCCATTCACAAGGAATGTTTGAAGGCTTAGTCAATTGAGGTATAATATCTTCATTATGATCAAGAGATGAGGAGGACTCTTGATTGGCAGCAGGCTCAGTTTTAGAAGCCTCAATATATTGTAAGATTGAGTTTTTCCCTGCATCTAGCTCAGAAATGTTTGAAATAGGATTAGAATCATTAAACACAACATGTGGTGAACATCTAGCAAGGCTTCCTAGAATTGTTTAGTAGGTGAACATCTATACTAGAGGACTTTCAACGGGACATTAGCAGGATATTTAGGTCTTGGAGAAATTGATTACATGATGAGAGAAGTCCAAGAATGAGTCTGTGGTAACCATTATGGAGCAAAATTTCTAGTCGCAAATTAGTCGGGGTAGGATATTACTGGTCGAGAATGGAGCAAGACGTGAAGGCATTGCTTAGAAGTGTGAGAAATATAAATGACATGCATTCATGATGCATTAGCCGATAAAATTACTTCATGTGGTGGTTTCTCCATGACCGTTCATGAAATGGGGGGCGGATATCGTTGGAACACTACCGGCAGTAACATGTCAAGTAAGATTTATTTTATTTTTAACTGACTACTTTTCCAAATGGGTCGAAGTAGGATGTTACAAGAAGATAAAAAATAAAGAAGTTATCGATTTCATCTAGGATCACCTAGTATGTCTTTTTGGGGTACCAAAAGAAATAACTTGCTATGATGGGCTTCAGTTTGTGGGAAAAAGGTTACCGACTTTCATGAAGGGCTTAAGATTAAAAGAATCACATCTAATCCATACTATCCCAATGAAAACAGTAAAATTGAGTTAACAAACAAAATGATCCAAAATTTGAAAAAGAAATTAGAAGTAGCGAAAAGGAAGTGACAAGAGATATTACCCGAGGTGTTGTGGGCATACAGGACAACAACGAAGTCTAGTACCATATAAAAACCATTTTCATTAGTGTACATAGCTGAAGCTTTGATTCCAATCAAAATAGAAAAATCGAGCATATGGTTTAAAGATGCAAGCGAGAAAAATAATGATGAAGCCATATCTATAAAATTGGATTTGGTTGAAGAACACCGCAATCTAGTGTTAATTAGAATGATGGCTCACAAATAAAGAAGGAAAAAATATTATAATCGGAGGATAAATCTTACTTGGTTCTCCCAAAAGTAATCGAAAATCCTAAGGACTAAAATGCAGGAAAGCTTGGTCTGAAATGGGAAGGACCATACCGAGTTAAGAAAATAACCAATAAAGGGTCATATAAACTAGAAATCCAAAAAGACGTCGAGTTGCCTAATAACTGAAACATCATCCATCTGAAGTGATAATATTATTGAGGTACACACTGTTAATTTCTTCAAAGTTATTTAGAAAAATTGCACTAACATTGATCTCAGAAAAAAAGAAAAGTGAGATAGGTCCATAAGAAGACCTTTGAGGAAATAATGAAAACATGTGTTGCACTCTTTTTCTCTTAGACCTATTTTTATCCCAAAGAAGAAATTTTCGATGAGGTTTTTAATGAGAAAACATACAGCGTGTTACAATGTGATCAATGTTCGAAGAAATCATGAAGGAAATGCTCTAAGATCAGAACGATGGCAAGATTTTTGGTGTCCAACATCTTCAAAATTACACTTGAACACCAGGACTACCTGGGTATTGCTCAAGAGTAGCCAATTAATTGAATAAATGTTAATCGGGTTTAATTTTTTTGTAATAATACCAGTTAGCCGAATAAGAGGAAATACAATTTTAAATGTTGTTATGAGTTTCAATGAAGGAAACGAAAGTATTCCTAATTCCTCTAATATTTGAGAAAATCTCTTATATTAAGAAAATTTTAAAAATTAAATGTTTCCTATAAAGTCGAGGATAAAATCCCAATGATTACGTGAAGTCAAGAATAAAATTTGATGATTATACAAAATTGAGAATAAAATTTCAATGATTACACGAAATTGAGGATAAAATTTCAATGATTACACAAAATTGAGAATAAAAGTTTCAATGACTATGCCTAACATGAAGCAGAGACATCTTCATAATTAGCATAAAAATATAAGGACCCTATCTTCTAAAAAGTCAAAATGAATTATGACCCAACATAATGATTCTCGGATAAAATAAAAGTCGGATGAATTAGATCCTGAACCTTAAAGGCTAAAAAAGTTAAAAGACTAAGGCAACCAATACATATGGTCAAAACAGCAAACTAAAGATACCGCTTTATTATCAGATTTATCAAAATAAAAGGACTGAAAGAAACTCCATGAAAAGTTATCAAACTTACAAAATCCAAAACCTTTGAAATACCTCAGGGTTTCATATGGATAATCCCCGACCGAAATAAAGTCGGCAAAAAATTAAGTTGCACAAAATTGAGAGCAATAATTAACAAACAAGAATTTCTTCGAATTAATACCAAAAAATAAAGGTATTGAAAATGTCGTGAAGATAAAAAGTTATGAATAAAATCGGAGGAAACTGCAAATAAAAGAAGGGGAATCTTATATTAATATGTCATAAAAGAGCAAAAAACATTATAGAGTACAAGTTTTATAAAGAAAACTACGAACTATTGCTAGGAGGGTTGGGAGAAATTATAGAAAAAATTAGGATTAGAATACTAAGGTTGATATCTAGAGGCTCTTCTTCTAGTTGGGAGAAACCACAGGAAGTGGCAGGACTTAACTGGGGGGAAGGCGAAAGATTGTCTCGGGCTACAGCCTCTAATTCTTACATCTCAAGAACTTTTGCGTCTATGTCTTTAATGCTTGCCTTTATTTGTTCCAGAGTATACCTCCAAACACTTCAATTGGTGAACTCAGATTTAAGAGTAAGACGCTCTTGATCCTTGAGAAAGGACAAAGCTTTACCCTTTGAGTTTCAAGCTTTTAGATTTCCCTAGTCAAAATATCTTCACGCTCTTTTTTCTTCTTCGCAACTCTTTTTTGCTTATGGACTGTACCTCACAGTTTCTCCAATCTCTATAAGAAATCTTCCTCCACAGTTCCTAACTCATTCTCCTTAGCCAAAAGCTCAGAGTTAATCTGTTGAACCTCATACTGAAGAAAAGATTCCGTATGAACACTCAATTTAAGGGCAATCTCTTGAGTTTACAAATGTATTTTAAAGAAGTTAGATTGTTAAGAAGCTGGTCAGCCTACTGCTATATACCTCTTTCTCCTAATCGGCTAACTCCAAGTCCTGGATAGCCTGCTCATGCTCTAGTTTTTTTTCTCAAGATCAACTTTTAGCATCGCAATTTGACTAATGGCTTATATTTCCTCTTACCTTTTCGCAAACTCCACTTTTAAAGCAAGAATATTTCGGTCATGCTAACTTAATTGAACCTTGAGCTCCTCATTTTTCCGAAGGCTAAATTGGAGACCTTCACAAATCAAAATTTTGTCCTGATAAAGGGAAATATAAAAAGTAAGCACATAACTCGAAGGAATTAAATAAAAGGATTAAATGTTTCAAACAAAAAACTCAGTTGCGCACTGACATGCATACCCTTATTAAAGAAGCAATATTTTAAAGGATCTTCCACTTTCTCTTTATCAAAGTTGGAGATCAAGGAACGAAGATCGTTGGCAACACCAACCGACTTTGAAAAAAATTTATATCTACAGGAACCATCACAAGAGAGGACATTGTTTGATGTAGATTAATTCCTGGAGCCAAAAAATATTGACAAGATGGGACTAGGATGACCCTTGATTTAGGGGAGGTTTAGATGACTTGTGCAATCTGGTCAAAATATCATAAGGTTGAGCTCTCTTCGAAAATATTTTTGAACGAGAAGGCTTAATATCTTCTTCAGCATCTGGATCCCCTCCAAATGGTTGCCAGATTTCAGTAGAATGTGCTCTAAGTGGTAATTTTTACCTACGAGGTGCTGAATTTTCAGCCAATCTTGGTCTGGTCCTTGAGGAATGAGGACCTTGATGTATTGGGAATCAACGACACATCTTTACTTTATTTCATAGCATTTTGAATGTCTTTAGGAGTTAAATTAGGTGAAAACTAACCTTATTATGCTATATTTCAGAAACTCAAATAATGAAAAGTTGAAAGGAATTTAGACCAGAAAAATGCTCAAAGGATGAGGCAACATACGAATCGTCTGTCTAAAAGACGATCCGCATCACCTAACATCTATTCCCAGCTGCAAATTCCAGAAACCAAGCTAACAGGGTCCTTACAATACAGTTGGAAGGATGGACCATCTTCCCAAAGGACAGCCCTTCAATTGAAGAACGGACTCGAGCTAGGCAGAATGGGATTTTTAAAGTATGATGCAAGGTACCGACCATCTTTCCAAAGGAAGGTCCTTCAATCAAAGGATGACATGCTGTTGGACAGAAGCTGAAATGTAAAGTACGAACAAAAGGACAATCCGTCCTTCCAAAGGATGGTCCGTCCCTGTACACTTGGCACTCTGAAGTTTGAACTAATTAGGCATTTTAGGACATAGTATAAATAGTTTTTCTTGTAATTTTTAGGGAGTTTTTTTACTATTCAGTTCATACTATACTTAGAGTACAGAGTAGAANTTCATATCACCTTCCATGTGACTTCTTCCTCTACTTTCAGGTAAGGTTTAGCTCTAGTATTCAAACTAGATTCTAATCTTAGCTTGTAACTTGAAGATTTCAATTTATATATGAAAGATTTCAATTTTCATTGATAAGCATGTCTAATTACTTTAATTTTCTTCTTCTTGATATAGGTAACTATACTCAGATCTAAGATTGTGAACCCAATGGGTAGTTAACCTTAATGATACCAATTTGGTAAAATTGAATTTGGCTTGTTGACATTTCATTGATTTTATTTTGTAGTGTGTGATTGGTGATAAGAGTCATCTAATCCTACTCAATTACCTTTATGAGGCTTGAAAGATCAAATTTAGTTTGGGTTAGCATCAATCAAAATAACTCAAGTCATAACACTTTTTTAATGGATTCTCCTAGACATAGGTTGAATTTCAATTGGCAGCAAGCAATTGGGTAGAAGGGAGTTCTCTTCAATTTGACAAAATTGAAGTAGATTGACACATATGGTGCTATTGAAAGATACCCATGGGTTGCCGTAGTAAATTGCTTGCATATTCAACCCTAGACCATAATTCTTCCACGTTGGGTGTAGGGGGATTGACCCATAATTGGGGTCACTTCCCTAGAATTGTCTCTAATTGATTACAACTAGGCTTGGGTATATTTCGGTTCAAACCGTAAAAAAGAACCGAACTGAATTTTTTGAAATTTGGTTTCTATTTAGTCAGTTTCGATTTTAAATTTAATAATTTCAATTATTCAAGTTCAATTTTAATTTTTGATTGACTAAATTCGATTAACCGAAATAACCAAATAGACCAAAATATACTACCACTAATACTAGTATACTACCCAGCGACCCAGGCCCAATAATTTAAAATACAGCCGCCCTAACCCACTAATGCCCAAGCCCAATGCCCTAATTTCCTATCCTATTCCACCATTCTGTATTCCTATCTATTCACTAAACTAGAAGCACACTATTCTTCAAATTTCCTAAACTCACGACGACGATCGATGACTCGACAGACGAAGTGAAGAATTGAAGGAAAACCTTCTGCTTATATCATTTTGCATGGCCAGGCTGAAGGCGTCGGTGCGTCGCAGCCTCATCTTAGTTATTCACTAGTCACTTCGTCTTCTTCTTCTTCTCTTTGTCAAGTAAGTATATTGGCGAGTTAATATTCATTTTCATTGATCTTCAAAGTTAATGGTTGCATTATTAAATGAAAAAAACATGGCTTATTAGTATAGAGAGAGACAACTAATCAAATGGTAAAATGGCAGGTTAGTATTTTCCTTCTCGCTGATAAATTAATCATATAATCGAAGCTTACAGAACAGTTTAAGTTCATTGGAGATTAGTGGACAATATTATTAATTTTAGAACTGTGAAATTATATTGGCGGAGGGAATAAGTTTAACTTTTAGTCTTTCTAAAGTTGTACATTGTTGTGGCTATGTATCAGTATATGATTAGATTTAGATTTATGTGTTGCTGTGTATTGCACAAGAAGTTGTTTAGCTTTTAAACACTATATGCAAATCTCTAAGATGACTAGCATATACTATGGGAGGTTTCAAGCTCATGAAAGCAAAGGAGGTCTGGCCTATTTATGGAACTTGATTTTTTAAGATTGTAAATTTTGAATGTTTGTGAAATTAGTTTGTTGAATTTGTTATTGAGAAAATTTGTGCATTGAGATAAATTTGTTAGTTATATAATTACATTGTTTTTTATAGAGATTGTTAGTGTTCATCATATGATGCAAAAGAGATCTTGCCTATTTACAGAGATGTGGATGCATTGGCGGAAATGCTGGAATTTGGAATGCTATTGTTGGCTGCCATTGGCGTGTGGTGTTGTGTGGTCAACCAGGCATGGCTTGCTGCAGTGCAGCGCTGCAGGCTGCTTTCCTGGTTGTGTGTTTAATTTTTTAAAATCGAAAGTATATTAACCGAATTGAAATTGTATAAATTAAACCGAACCGAAATTATTTAGTTCAGTTTTGGTTATTAATTTTATAAATCAAAAAATGAAAATATCGAACTGAATTTCTCAAATTGAACCGAACCGACCGAATGCTCACCCCTAATTATAGCCCTAACATATTGCACTCTTTAGCCGTAGTTAAATTTTACTTCTCTCAATTCGAATAGATTCTAATCTTGCAATACTTCACTGTTTACTACTTGATAGTCTTGGCTTCGAGCAGTCTATGTGGGATTGGAGTCCAACTCCTTGTTGGGTTTTATATTTGCTGCCATAGTTTAAATTACCCGATAGTGGAAGTGGATTTGAATGACATCAGACCTATCATCAATCTTTTCATCCTCCTCGATGATAACCTCATCAAAAATTGGGTTTGATCGAGGAGGAAAAGCAAGAAGAAAATCTTTAGGGGTCTCAATATTGACCCCAACTTCAAAAATTGCTCTGGAAGATCTTGGTTTTTCGACATTCCTCTTCTTTCTGAGAGGAACGTCGGCAGATGGAGAATATTTCTTCAGTGAAGAAATAAAAGCTTGACCTCTATTTTGTTGCTTTATTTGAGAGATACGTTTAGCATAAGCCAAAGGGTCAAGAACGGGGTTAGCCATCGAGGTGTTCGAAGATCCCTTGGTCACACTTGGCAAACAAAGAAGATGTTAACCAAACTCAAATCAACAAAGGGATGTTAAGGACAAGGAGTCCTTACCATGGTTTGAAGCTTTCCACTGGCCCGTGGGAATCACTTTCCAAGTCCGATCTTCTAAATGAGAAATATTCAAAATATTTTGGATCTACTAAGGGAGGTTAATGATTTTGTTTGAAATCCAGCAAGTAGCTGTTTAAATAAAAGAAAAGAGGTCAGGATCAACTAATAAGTACAAAAAAATTTCTTCCCAAAAAGAAAAATACTTGTGGCTTAATCTCCGAAAAATGAAGATATGTCTTCGGAATGATGTCAGTAGCAGGAACAAGGATTTCAAAAAGATCTTTTCAATAACATTCCTCTATGACATTGTTAAGATTAGCATATTTAGTGGAACAATGGAAATTTTAGGCCAACCGACCCCTATCACTTTTAGTGTAAGGAGTTTGACTGGCAAAATCATTCTTGAAAGTCCATTGACTTGGAAGGATGGAGGTTGCTATTGATTGCGAGATTTCACCATCAATAGCCATCGACGATGAAACAACAGTAGGAAAAACACCACCAACAGCAGCAGAAGAAGAAATAGAGTAATGCTTATGAGACTTGGTCATTATGGAAAAAAATGTGCGGAAAACGAAGAAGGATATGAGAAGAAGAAGGTTGATACAAACCTAAGTAAGAAGGTAGAAGAGAAGATACACAAGTTCGAGAGACAAGTTAAAGAAGAAAGAGAGAAGAAAGACTAGAATTTAAAATCAAAATGATTGTCATCACTACAATGACTCTTCGAAAACCTAACTGCACTCATAGACCATTCACATATTGACACATGACTTAAAATACAAGCGGATCGAGAAGAGGAAACTTTTCAACTACCTTAGAAGAGAAGTGTTTCAGTAAAAAATAGAAGGAAAAAAAAGAATCATTTACACTTGCTGGACAAAAGAAAATTTTATTTGAAAAGCTTAAGACTATTTGTATACAGCAACAATAAGCTTGACATGTAGACAAATTAGATGAAGAAATATTGACATAATGGATGAAGACTCGTGGACAGATAAAATAAGTTTTAGTCAACATTCTGAAGGAAATGATGATGCATCATCTCGAAGGAATTAGGCCATAAAAAATAAAGGATCGGAAGGGAATTCAAATAGCTACTAGGTCAACCATTACGGGTTCATTTCATAGACAATGCTATTTGTTAATCTTTTAGTAATCAATGTCATTTATTCCTCATTTAATATAAATTAATGCACAATAATTCTAAATCATTAAATCCTGAGAATTCACCCCTATAAAAGGTACCAGACATGTACAATGTAAGACAACAACGAGTACAGACAAAAACTCTTATTATCATCTAAGGTAATAGAGCAAGCAAATTCGTTCTTTCATAATAAAATATTATTACTCTTCTATCAAGGAGTGGTTTCATATTCATTTCTAGCAAAGAATATTCACTTAATTCAAGATTCTCAGGCTTATCTATTCTTATGTATTATTTAAATTGCTATCACATTTCATTACCTTCTGGAGCAAATCAATCCACGTATTCTTTTATCCCTTTTATAAGTTTACCCTATTTTTAGGGTAAATAGAAGTTGGGCTCCAACTTGGTGCATTGCACCACTTATGGATGAGATTCATGATATCGGGCAATGAATTTGTTTTTTCATATACATTAAGGAAAGAGAATCAATTGCTGGATTTCTATGGTGATCAAGCTAGATATGATGAACGCATATAATTGAGTATCTTGGTTATTTTTAACAAAGGTGGTACAAGCTATGCGCTTTGGAGAAATTCATATTAATATGGGGTACCAATTTATTTCCAATAATTGGTATTCCATCAACTTCAATGGGAAATCTTATGAAGTTTTTCATTTTTCGAGAGGCTTGAAGCAAGGAGATCTATTATCGCCTACATTATTGATTCTCTCCTCAAAAGTTCTTTTGAGGAACTTAATCTACCTATTTGAATACAACATTGAACTCAATCATAACACCTCTTTTAGTTTTTCCAACAACCCTAATCTACCTATTTAGTATTGACAATATTATAAAAAATACTTAGAAACTCTCCTCTTGAAGTCTGCTAAGGACACTGCCCAGAATATTTTACCGGTAATTGTGTATCCCCATGATTCAACAAGCTCTTCTAGTAATAAACTAGGAGCACATAAACTAACAAAGATTTATTTTGATAGAAAATCCTGGCGAAGAAAGGAGGGTATTTTTCTCAGTTCTTGGTATGTTGTCTCACCTTCAAATGAAAGAGCTTGAATATAAATATATATATCAAAGAAAATCATCTCATAAGAATAAAGTATCAAAGTCAAAGAAACGTATAGAGATGATTAAATGGCTTATAAGGACTTAGTAAATAATTTGTTACAATTGAAGGCTAACTTTTGTAATTGACAAAGCCATTTCAAGGGTTGTCACGAATAATCAGATACAATTTGCACAAATGAATTCAAACCTATTCAAATGTGAATTAAGTGGAGTAATGGCGTGTTACTACTTTACAAAGTAACTGTTAAATTATTTTTCCAACAATTCTTTTTGAGATATTAACAATATATTTTCAACATTTGGATGTTATCTAATACAAGTAGATTCACTACCACATCTGCCTAGAATATTATGAGACAACTCAGAACTTGTCCATCCCTTTAAAATATCTTTTCTTATATGGCGACTCTTAAAAATATTGCCTTTTGATGACATTTTAGTCACCACACCTTTTGATATACATAGAACAACTTTTGAGGAGTCCTTGGCATAAGATGGGAGGAATGCTCCATATCATCAATTACTCCTATTAAACACTTCATGAACTTCTGGAGTAAAATTGATGTAGGATCATTCAATTCTTAAAATATATTGAAAAATGCAGAAAACAATTATAATTGATTTGTGTAATGGTCTTTTATTTAGTAATGAAAGTCATCCATTGTAATTTTACAAGGATATGACAGAGAGGCATGAAAAGGTGGACAATCTTTCAGTGAAAACCTAAGGAGAGACTGAATTTAAATATGCCCAAAATTCACAAAGAATTGTACGAACATCTATAGACCCGTAGCAAGAAATCTTGACTTTAGCTCTCGTTAACTCATTCAATCCTACAACGAAAACTCAAAATGCTTAAAGACCTATTTATTTTAGACCATTAGATATTCATATGCTGAAGCAAGAAGAACTAAACTCATTTGTTGGGGGGTAGCTCTCCTTTTCCTTGATCGCTAAATTGAACGGAAGAATAAGTGTCTTAGTGGAGGTATTCTTTCAGTTGTAACAATACACACTATTTCCTTAAAATATGAATGTGCTGTTGGTATTATTCTTTTTTGTTTAATGAAAAATAAATAATATCTTATAACTCTACTCAATTAATGTGTAACATCTCTAAATTGTAAGTATATGTGGAATGAAAGAATTAAGTTACTTCTCCTAAATTATCCTTATTCATTCAAATGACAGTTTGCTGATTTGTAACTTCATTAATGAAAAGGTATTATCTTTTCAAAAGACATGAAGTTATTTGTCTTTATGTCAATTTTTTCATCAAAGAAAATATAAAGTTTCATCACATTAAACTCCATTTGAAATTCTTATGTGTTTTTAATGGATGAAAACGTAGATAATGTGTCTATTTAAGAAGCATCAAAGATACACCAATTTTCTCATTATCTCAAATAGCTTTTTTTTTCTATTTTATTTTTATGGGCAATTATTTTTTGCAAATACCAAACTTTTTGCTATGAGTGCCCATGTTTGAAAGTAACTGTGGAACCTTGGGGAGCACTGGCTATAACGACTTACATCTCTGTTGGGTCGAACTAGCTTTTAAGGTAGTGGCGTGCCACCACATAATGTTTATAGTAAGTTATTTACCATTTTATAATTCCTGCCGGTATAAAAATTATAGTAATTTTTTAATAATTTAAAAGCAATTTTTGAATATAATATTAACAACTAGCTATTTTCTTGAACAAAATTTTTCTTGATCTATCAAAGCATAAGTCTTGGGACGAAAATAATTTTAAATGATGATAATAGATACTTTTGATTTTTTTTTTTAACAATTAGGAGTTGATTATATTTTGTTTAACGAACATTTTACAAGTGGTTCTAACATTACTATTGGATCTAGTACTATTGTGATTGTTGATGATGTTGCTAAAAAGTGTTTAAAAAAAGATAATAGAACTGTAAGAGGACATTTGTTGAATCATATGACTAATCCTTTATTTGATTTATTTATTATTTATAAATATACTAAGGAAACATAGGACAGTTTAAAAAAGAAATATGGTACTGACAGTGTAAGAAAGTAAATTTATGTTATTGGACAGTGAATTAAGAAGAAAGTAAATTTATGTTATTGGACAGTGAATTAAGTTTCAAACGGTTGATGATAAGCCAATCATAGAACACGTTCACGAGTATGAGAACTTGACTGTTGATGTTCTCAACGAGGAAATGAAGATGTATGAGATTTTTCAAGTCAATGTTCTAACTGAAAAACTTCCACAATCTTGGAGTGATTATAGAAACTATTTAAGTATAAGAAAAAGAATTTGACACTCCAGGAACTAATCAATCACATGAGGACTAAGGAGGCAAATTATTGTCTCAAGGATAAGATGAAAGCTCTTTATCTTAATTCTTCTAAAGCTAATCTTGTGGAATCTTATGGTATTATATATTTTGGAAGATAGATTCAGAGGAAAAAAGAAGAAAGTTCTGAAAAAGGAATATGTGAAGAAGAAAAAAAAATTACTTCAATAAACTATAGATTTAAATTCAAAGATCAAAAGGGCCTTGTTTATTTGAAAACTTGGACACAGAGCTTCCCACTGCTATTTAAGACAAGGTAAAAACTCGAAGCAAAGAGTACACGATGATGTTCAAGCTCATCTTGCTAAGGGAAAGAAAGTGATCGCTGATGTATTTGTCGAGGCGAACCTGGTGGCTAACAAGACTGACTGGTGCTGGATCTAGGCACTTCAAGGCCTATGCCAACAAGGAATTATTCTATGATTTTGAGGAGTCCATTGATGTCGAGTGAGTTTACACGGATAACTACACTACTGCTGAAGTTATGATTAAAGAAAATTTTTTACTTAAATTAACTTCTGAAAAAACTTTGGCCTTGAACAATATTTTATATATTCCCTCCCTCGTAGAAACTTAGTTTCTGGAGCACTTCTCAACTAAATAGGCCTTAAACTTATTTTTGAATTTGATAAAATAATTATTTCTCAAGAAGAAGACTTTGCTGGAAAGGGATATCTTAGTAGAGGTTTATTTATACTAAACATTATTCAAGAAATTGTCAATAATGCAAGTATTTCAAATTCTGCTTATATTACTGAGTCTATTAATTTGTTGCATGATCAAATAGGATGTGTTATATTGATTTTATTAAAAGACATATAAAAAAAATTAATCCATGAGATAAAAATGATGAATTTTCTAAGTATCGTGTGAGTATAGAACCAAAACATAACAGGAAACCCTTTAAATTCGTTACTAGGAGAAGGACCGAATTGTTTGAACTAGTTTATTCAGACTTAGTAGATTTCAAGAACATTATTAGCAAAGATGAAAAAAAATATTACATTACTTTTGTTGATGACTTTTTTCTATATACTAAGATATATCTTCTTAAGTCTAAAGATGAGGTTGAAAATATATTTTTTAAATTCAAAGCATAAATGGAAAATCAATTAGATAGGAAATCAAGAGACTTAGATCTGATAAGGGCAGTGAATATAATACTAAAACTCTAGAGGCATTTTGTGAGAAAAATAATATTATATATGATGTTAGTGCTCCATATAAGCTCCAACGAAATGGTTTAGTCGAACGATAAAAATTGAACCCTTAAGAAAATGAAGAATTAAATGTGTTTAAGCTCCCTTAAGAAAATGAAGAATTCTCTGTCTTTAAGCTTGGATCTATCCAACAATATATGGGGGAAAGTTGTCTTATCTGCATGCTATATTTTTAATAGAGTCCCTCATAAGACGTTAGACAAGACTCCATATGAGTTATGAAAAGGCTTTGCCTCTACCTTAAATTTTCTGAAAGTGTGAGGGTGTTTAGATAAGTTGGTCTACCTGATTTTAAATGGGTGAATATAGATTCTAAAATTTTTGACACTGGTTTTATTAATAATACTCAAAAGAGTGATGCATATAGATTTATGTTTTTAAATGATCATTCTATTTGTGAATCTAGAGATGCAAAAAATTTTTAACATGTTTTTTCTTTGAAAATTGATGTACCTGTTGACGAGCAGAAAAATATTTCTATATCTATGTCTGCTAATTCTCATGTTATGCATTCTTCTGATGTTATTGATAATGAGCATGAAATGAATTTAGAAGGAGTAAAAGACGTAAAATTGAGATTAGTTTTTGTCTTAGTTTTATCAGTACTTTTTTCGCTAAAACGTTTTCACGTTGATACCTTAAATTATGAATTAGTATCTATTTACTTAATAGAAAAAGACTCTGAGACTTATGATAACACAATGAGATCAATAGATGCAATACTTTGAAAAGAAGCCATCAAAAATGGATTAGACTCTAAGTTTCAAATCATACTTGGGACTTGTATTATTTGCCTAACCTATAAGTAGATTTGATGGTACAATTGATAAATATAAGGTTAGACTTGTGATTAGGGGTGTAGTTCAGAAGGATGAAACAATGAAAAGGCAAAGTACGACTCTCAGTACAAGTCATACCAAGATGGTACGAGCCGTAACTGGAGTCGTGAAATCTTCAAAGAAAAGTTGCACAATTGAAGTCTCCTAATACGGGTAGCATCTACGGATCGTAACATCTACCTACAACCCGTACCAGGAGCCGTGGGAAGCTTTAGTGATTCTAAAGGACTTGAGAGAGATGCAACAAGTAGTTACGAGTCATAGGAGCAAGGTACGAGGTGTACCAGGACACTCATAGAAAACTTCAGAAGATGTCAAAGTTCTCAAAGTCAAGCCACGAACGGATTGTACGACTCGTGCGATCATGGTATGAGTCCTACCAGCTGCCAACACTTAGCCAATTTTGTAGCAGCCAAATGAATGTAAAAGAACAAGGCACGACCCATACAATCATGTTACGAGTCGTATGACGAGTTGTAGGACGTGTCGGCGCCAGATTTAGATATTTCCCTATTAGCTTAGGAAAAGGTTTCTATTGTCTGTATAAATACTTTTTATGTTTCTTTTAGTAGGAGAACGTCAGAATACATTGAGAGAAGGTTCACAATTAATTATTTTGTGAATTATTATCAAGTTTGTAAACAATATTGGAGAGCAATTCTTGAGATCAAAACTTGGTTTTCTCAATTGTTCTTGACTTTGTTGATCATATTTTCTTGCAATATTCTAAGCAGGTTTTCTTCTAATTATCATTATAAGTATTCAATTATGTGTTTGTCTGTGAATACTAATCACAATCTTACAATTATGAGAGCCTAAAAACCTCCACAACTAGGGTTGTGGGAACCATGATGGATTAAAGAACTAGGGTTACACAAAGTGATTTGAAACCAATGCTAAACGCTTGTATTTTACGCTCTTCATCTTTAAATGTTTCTTAATAGAGCACAATGTTAGAACTTGCCTGAATTCTTTAATTGCCTGAACCTAGAAAAGTAGAGATTAGAAAAAGAGAATTATAACAAAGTCTTGATTTTTATGTTCATTGTATGACTTGAACTGCAGTCGCAGAAAAGTTAATTTGAAATATATTGATAACGGTTAATTTGAAATCTGTCACGCCCCGCCTTGGGAGGCATGACTGGCACCTGGTGCGCTACTAGGACCTGAACTGCTAAGCTGACTGAGCCTAAGCATCTCTGGTGCAGGGCTGACTCTAACTCTAGAATCTAGAAAACAACGGGCTATATAACGGCTGTAAATACAACCCCCGGCCGACAAGGCCTATAGCCACCTGTGAAAATAAACAGTTAACCAGAGACAAACAATCACAGGGAGTCCTATGCGGGCCGACAAGGCCACCATGATATCTAGTTATAACTGGAAAGTAAGATCAGATGCTAAACTGAATTATGGCCGACAAGGCCACCAATCAAGTCCTAAACAGGGCCCCACACGACCAACACACATAATCTAAAACACATATGGGCCCCACATCCGATATCATCTAACCACATGGAAGTAACACAATCTGCAAGCCTCTAGAAGTAATAAGATGGTCGGGACAGGGCCCTAACCTACCCATACTGTACAAACAAAAGGAATAAACCTCTATCACACAAGCTCCAAAAGAAGGGAGCTAATGGTTCTGTACGGCTGACTGGAACTACGAGGGACCTGCTCCTCGTCTATCTGCACCTGCAGGCAAGTAATGCAGCGCCCCAGAAGAGTGTGTCAGTACCACAGGTACTGAATATGTAAGGCAGTAACTTTAAATAACTGAAAGTAAGGAAATAGAATTGACAATGACTGAAGTAAAGGAACCAGACTAAAGATGACTAAAATAGTGAAATCAGGGCTAAACATAACTGTAATAAGGAGGGTAGGGTCATACATGACAAACGAGGTGTCTTACTGTCTAACTATCAGTAACTAAAGCAAACATAAACCTTACCTGGCCTCCATAAGCCGGAAGGTACAATCAGCAAAGAATAACCCACCTGGGCCCCCATTAGCCCTAGTGAGTACACCTCAATCTATATACCCCTATCCAAGTCATACTGAGTCAACTACCATCTATAAGCGTCCTGCCGATCCCCTGGGTCTACAACTAGGCCCGCTCAACCCTTGACTGTAGTTGTATTCGAGTCCGGAGGACTCCTGATATCTACACCCCGGGCGTAAGCGCTCGGTGGGGGTGTGTATAAGGCCAACCACGGAATATGAGGATCGGGATCCCCATCTTCGTCCCTTGCAGAGGGCATGTCGCTCCGTAGAGCGACGTATCCTTGCCCCTGGCAGGCGGCGACACAGCTATTAACCCTAGGGTGGTCACGGAAGCTATACAAGTATAATCCGCCCCAAAACAATACAAATTACGAGCCTTGACTGACAACAAAAACTAGACATGATAACATACTCCTGACATGTCTTACTGAGATTCATACTGGACTACTATACTGAAGTAACTAACTTGCCGAAAGAAAATGTCTTAACATACCTCGTTCGCTGTTTACAGATTAACTGGCGAATTTCGGCTCGTGTTCAACTGTCCTTCTCAACTGTAATCATATTAACGGAAGAATAGAGCTACTTTATTACTATATTCTAAGAAAACAATGACTTTTATATATATATATACTGACTATACTTCAACTTATTGAAAGACGACCAAAAACTCGTAATTTCTCGGGAATCTAGAAGGGAGAAATACTTACTTTAGGCACGTGATCGTACTGACACTAGTTTAGAATAATTCTCCCAACTTAGGCTCGGCGGGACGACGATTCGCCGAGCGTATTTTACGAAAATAACTCCGCAGGAATGCTCTCTGCAGCCTTATACTTCACTACCCGGAGTTAATTTAGATTTGGACGGCGTTTAGCGGCGTAATCGGATGATTTTCAATAGTTTCCCTTCGTTCTTACCTCTGTTGGCCTAAGATATATGAATAATGAAATAACATCTAAGTGTGAGGCCTTTATATACTTGAGGCGGAAGACAAGGCAACATGGCATTCTGCCGGTCGCGCTGATTCTACTCCGTCCCACTTTGGGTAACGCGGAGGGGGCTGCTCCGTGCCACTTTGCCCCTCTGCGCAACTTGGTTCGGCCTCCTCTCGTGAAATCCTGACTTTGCACTCGTTCGGCCATTCCCCGGGCCCTTTCCTCGTACGTATGGCACTCTAAAACTCTTAACCAACATACGAATAGGCCGACTAAACGTTACAAACTTACGGGGTGTAACAAAATCGCTCATGAGACCTGACCCGATGATTGATTATAGTCATCCAATAGGGACGAACCAGTCATTTGGATGAACCCAGTTATTAGTTCTACAAGTAAGCATTGGGATTGATCACACGTGTATACCCAAAGTAGTTATGAACCCATGGGGAACACTTACTCTAGTTAATTGCAAATCTTAATTAATAGCACTTGATTTTTATGCTTGTTTTATAATTGTTTCTCTATAAACCCTCCAATTTGGAGATAACCCACCAAAAAGCTTAAATATGGCATTAGTGTAGATCTTACCATATTATCTGTGGGTTCGACCCCAACCTCTTTGTTGGGTTCTTTTTTGACAACGTCCACTTCATATTTTGTCAAGAAGTGTGAGTTTGAGTGTTATCAATGTTGATTACTTTGATACTTATTCTCCTATGACTAAAATAGAGACAATTGGGACCCTTATTGATTTAGCCGTTATTCATAGTTTAGTGGTACACCAACTGAATATTAAAATTGTATTTTTTTTAAATAGTGATTTAGAGAAGAGATCTATATGGATCAACTTGAGGATTTTTTGGTTCTAGGACAGGAAAAGTATGCAAATTAAGAAAGTCCTTGAACGTCCTAAAATAGGCACCTAAGCAATGGTATGAAAAATTTAATGACACATTAGTGGATAATTAGTTTGTTATCAATTCATATGATATTTGTATTTATTCTAAAATGACAGGATCAAATTTTATGATTATATGTTTATATGTGGATGACATATTAATCTTTAGCCCTTATGTGAATGTTGTTAATGAGTCAAAGAACTTTTTATCTTTTAAGTTTGAAATGAAAGACTCGGATAAATAGATGTGCTTTTAGGGATTAAAATAAAAAGAACGGTTAATGATTTCTCTTTGTGTCAGTCTCATTACATTGAAAAGATGTTGAAAAAATTTAGTTGTTTTGATATAGTTCCAGTGAGAACTCCTTATGATCCTAACATACACTTGAGAAAGAATAAAGAATCTAATTTTTCTCAAACTGAATATGCTAAAACAATTGAGAATGTAATGTTTCTCATGAATTATACTCGGACTGATATAGTTTATGTTTTTAGTGTAATGAATTACAGGACTCATGAATTACAGGACTTATATATCTTGTAATGCACGTTGGACTGCTCTTCATCATTTTTTAAGATATTTGAGAGGTACTATGTATTGGTATTTATATTTTAATAAATTTTCTGTTGTTTAGAAGGTTTTTATGATGTAAATTGGGTAACTGACAATTATGAAGTTAGCTCCACCAGTGGCTATGTGTTTACTTATTAGGTGTAGGTGCTATTTCATGAAAGTCTTCCAAATGGACTTGTATAGCATGTTCTACCATGGATTCTGAACTCATTGCTCTCGACCTGGGAGGGCAAGAAGCTGAGTGGCTGAGAAATTTTTTGAAAGATGTGCCATTATAGAGAAGACAAGCTTCACCAGTCTCTATACATTGTGACTCACAGGAGGCAATTGAAATTGCTAAAAAAAAGGTGTGTACAATGAAAAAAAATAGATATATTTGAATCAGACATGTTGCAATAAACAGTTGTTGAAACATTGTGTTATTTTCTTGGAATATGTAATATCAAAAGAAATTTGGCAGACCCTTTAACCAAACTTTTGGCAAGAAAAATGATCCTTGAAACATCAACGGGGATGGGGCTAAAGCCCATGAATTTAGGTAGTATGGTGGATACTCATCGTGGTCAAATGAAGTCATATAAGCCCTCAATATACACTATATTTTCCTATCCCTATGACGTAAGATAGTGATTTATAAGGTTCCGCTTATTTTTCTCTTAATGATTCTATAGCCTTAAGATGGTTCTGTTAGGGATAGACTTGATGGAATTGCCTACGTGAGTGTAAATGTATGGTCGCGCTTTATGAAAAACTTGGGTTGTCTTTTTAGAGAACTCATGATACCAAAGTGTGTGCAAGACCATAAAAGCACTTTATTAGTATCGCAGGGTTTGCATAAAATTAAGAATATGTTATGTGTTATGGGGGTCTCAACTTATGTCCATTCAGTTCAAGAGTGCTTTACTTTGTGCATAATAGTTGTTGCCTCATTTTATTGTGTGTTAATTCAAATTGAAAGATATTGACACTTAAGTACATGTTCCTTCCTTTTGCCCAGCAATTATTTCTATTTTTATCTTTGCATTAATTGGGGATTGTTGGTATTATTCTCTTTTGTTTAATCCAAAATAAATCTCTCTCTCTCTCTCTCTATGTGTGTGTGTGTGTAAAGGAAAAATATAGATATGGTGATGTAGCATGCTTCTAAAGCCACCATTTATATTTATCTTTTCACAATTTTTTGACATTTTTCCTATCTATAACAACCTAAAATTACTTAATTATTTCTTAATTATATTTTCTTACTTATCCATCTATTTTTCGATTTAAAAAGTCTGAAAGTTATTCTCATTAAATTAATAATTATTTAATATATATTCAATTTATTTTATAAAAATTTGATTACTTTAGACAACTTTTTTTAATATTAACTCAAGNATCTATACCCATATATATATATTATAATTCTGGTCTATAGCCGGCTGGCATAGTTCATTGGCCTCAAATCTCTCTTTTTTGACTTCTTTTGCTCATTATTCTTTCCCCTTCAACAAAATACATTCTCCAAAAAATTAAAAAAGAATGAGTATAACTTATTTACTCCTTATTATTGCTATACTATTAATTATTTCTTCCCTTATTACGGGTCACTTCTTCTTTATTACTTTCCCTTTAACATCTCATCACTTAACGATTTTTTTTCTTAATAATATACTATTTTAATTACCCCATAAATGCTTGAAAATTGTTCTTAACTCATATAAGTACATACTTCAACACACGAATTGCAGAATCAAATTTTGCATAATTTTAATCCCTAAAAAATTAGATATTTACACTTTCATCTATCAGTTTACCTGAAGGTTTAAGGTGTTAGACTGTTGAATCTGAGATGTCTATAAGTGATACATGCTTAGCGATTCATGTTCAATAGGTTCATGTGAATTCCTAAGCTTTCGACTACACCGACTAGGATTTAATGATGAATAAGATTGCTTTGGTATCATCTGAAGATGATAGTCTTTTAACTATGGCTGCTCCGGCTAGTGGTAATGTCACTGTTATGTGTCGCTAATAACAAAAGAGAAATAGAAGAGGAAGAAGACTTTAAAAAAGAGTTTACATTATCTATGATATATAATTTCATAAGGCACAATGGATGCAATTAAAAGGAGAAAAATCAAAAAATTTTATAACCAGCTAAACATGAAAGAAATGTGTATTTGCAAAAAAAATTATATGAGAAGAATTGGATGATTTTCTCAGTTGTCGTTGCGGGATTAG
>JACEIK010001141.1:147979-161191 GCA_018107945.1 Datura stramonium
AAGATTTGAAGATATTATGTAAATTAATTTTAAAGAGTTATACGATATTATTTATTCTTTTATTTTGCATTAAATAAAAGATAAGTATACCAACAGCAATTGAACACGAGGTCAAAAAAGAAAAGAAAAGCAAGCCATCTATTATATTCACAGAAAAATCTCTAACCAATAATTTCTCATTAGTCATTTTACTCATTTCTCTATCCAACTATTTCATTCTCATCAGTCCTTGTCATTTGTCCACACAATTCTTACTCATTTTTGCTACTTTGAAAACAACGTTAAAGACCAATTCAACATCCACGTCTTCTCTTCTTCTCTCCACCCAATAACTATATTACACCTTACACCAGACATCCCTTTTTCTTAGACGTGGACTCTTCACAATCACCACCAAAACCTAACTCCACCCCCTAATAAAATGTGTCTTTAATCAAAATGGTCACTTAAGTTTACGGA
This sequence comes from Datura stramonium, assembly GCA_018107945.1. Lineage (NCBI taxonomy): Eukaryota > Viridiplantae > Streptophyta > Magnoliopsida > Solanales > Solanaceae > Datura > Datura stramonium. The sequence continues at coordinate 148,439 of JACEIK010001141.1, forward strand.
TATGTTTGTTTTTACATCTAAAATTGTAAAAGTTTAGCACTTTTGACAAAGTTAAACCAGATCAGAATGAATGGTGAAAAATATATCTAAAGTAATATGAATTTTTGAGTTTTATATAGGTGTGTGAGTTTACTATCTGAACTATCACCAAATGTTTATCGAAAAACACCTAAATTATCGGTTGTTCCATTTTTCTAACAGAATGATGGTGATATTTCAGGTAGGAAAAGTGAGCAATTGATAATTTAGATGTGTTTTGATAAACATTTGGTGATAGTTCAGATATGAAAAACAAACACTTGATAGTTTGAATAGGAAACTCAAAAAATCTGAGATTTTAGATATGTTTTGACCTTCACTCATAGCGTTGTGATCAGTTCTTCTTTGACGATTTAATTTTTTTTTCTAATCGCGGTATATTTTTATTAGTTAGAGATTATTATTTAAAAACTTTGTATGATTCTTTTATTGAAGTTTTTTGCTCTTGTTTTAACTTAGAACTGAAATCGAAAGAAAAGAATTTAATGAAAGAAGAAAATGTTAATATCACGAAAACATATGACATTTTTGTTAGTTTAGTTAGCCCGTTGGAATATTCCGTTAGTTAGACTAAAAGTGCTGAAATATTAGGAGATTAAAAGATTGTATGTACTTGAAATAATACAATAAGGATGAAAATAGATGACCCTCAAAGTTAAAAGGACCATTTGAGTTATAAACTCCCCTAATATTCCATCCAGAATAACCTCAATTTTCTCAACACACTTTCTCTCTCTCTCCCACTTTTGTGGAATCATCTCTTAGATTCTTCTTCTTGTTTCTCCATGGCCTTGAGAGCCCGACCGGTTTTCTGCGAGCTTAAACCACAGACTCAGAAGACTGAACCGGCGGTTTTTATGCCGGTTCAAAAGCTGAGAGGGTCATCATCGGAACTAGGGCAGGAGAATGGAAAAATAATGTTGCAGCCGAGGTTGACTACTTTAAGGTCTTTCGGGTCGGATCCTGTCGGAGTGATCAAGACTAAGAACGGTTTTAATGGAGAAGATGACGAGGTTTCGCCGTTTTTCGCGACGCTGTCAGAGTACATTGAGAGCTCCAAGAAGAGTCAAGATTTTGAGATTATCTCTGGTCGACTTGCCATGGTACGTAATTAACTTTCTCACCTAAAATATCATGGTTTTTATAACTTTCATATTAGAATTATAATTTTTCATCTGTACTATAATCAAATATTTATTCAAATATTTATTCAAATACATCTAAACTATCAGTTGTTTACTTTTTTCATATGAACTATAACAATTGATAATTAAGATATGTTTTAATAAATATTTAGTGATAATTTATATAGAAAAAATAAACCCACAAAAATTCAGATAAAAAACTTAAAAAAAACTAAATGTTTTTAATGTATTTTTGATCCTTCATTATATATTTTTGGTTATATATTACTAGTAGTCTTATATTCAGTTTGGAAGCATATGAATCAAACTGACCCAGTTTTCAATTTCACCTCAAAGTTGAACTTTTTTTAAATTCTTTTTTTAAAAAATAAAATATTTTACTAGCTCTATTGGTTGGATACATATATTTTTACTTTATTAATGAAGTTGCTCCATGTGTCCTCTTCCTCATTTCCTATCTGAGGTAATAAAAAGCAATAAAGAAAAAATCAAGATATCTATTAATAACCTAGAATTAGAAAAAGAAATTACTCCCTCTTCATTTTATATAAAATTGTTATTATTTAAAGAGACAAATATAATTTTTTATTTTGATTGTATATAAATTCAAATTATGAGCTATGTAAATTTGCATCATTTTTCGTGTGATTTTAAATATATAAAATTTATTTTTATTTAAAAAAAAATTATATTCAAACAATCGTGCGTACATCTGAATCCTCGATATAAATTGGAATAGAGCATGTTCAACAAAAAGTTTCGTAGGATGCAGGGGGGCTGCGGGGTTCGGTTAATTTTCTGGAAAAGGAAATAATGGTTTATAAGAAATTCCTTAATTCTCCTTCCAATCATCTTAAATTGCGTGAACATTTTCATAAATCTTTCTTACTCAAATAATTCATCAAAAAATTGCTAATATTATCTTTAATAGTATATATATTTTTTCACCAAAACAGTTAGATCACTTTGTTTTCCCCACTGGGCGTTCACTTTGGTAGATTCACTAAACTATTCTGAGGAAACTTGACTGGCTTAAATTTTTGTTTCGGAAGTTTTCATCCAAGGTAAACAAAATTGTGTTAAATATTTAGAAGATCAGAATTACCTTAATACAAGTCAATTTCTACTAATAAGGATTATGGTGGTGTAGTAAGTATTTCTTTGTTTTTAATCAAAGATTTTGAGTATGAGTTTGAGTTCTCCATATTAAATTCTTGAGCACCGGATGAGAAATCAAAAGAAAAATCTATTGCTCTTTCAAGCTCTATTTTTCTATCAACAGACTAAATTATCTAAGAGTTTATATCATGTGTACTGAGCACTGGATATCAAATTAAGTTGACACAGAATATATTACTTTCATGTCAAAGTATAGATTGCAGCTTGAAAAATAATATATAATGACGTGCAATAACTGATTAAATTGCGTTAGTAATAAAAAGAAGAGCTAGTACATAAAACTTAAACTCTATAATCAGTTATACACGCATAAAGCTCAAGAATTTTCTTAGCTAAATACTTGTCTATATATGTGGTCCAGATTGTATTTGCAGCAACAGTGTCCGTGGAAGTTGTGACTGGAAATTCTGTATTCAGAAAGACTGATTTTCAAGGAATAGCTGAAGCTGCTGGGGTTTGTATTGGTGCTGTAGCTTGTGCTGCCCTTTTTGCTTGGTCTTCTAGTTCTCGCACCCGAGTTGGCCGAATTTTCACCCTTGGTTGCAACACCTTCATCGATTCCATAATCGATCAAATCGTTGATGGCTTGTTCTATGACAACGAGCTCATCGATTGACTGATGATATCTAGGCCTCAAACATTATATTAAAAAAAAGAATGTGTTACAAGTAGCTAATTATTTTATCAAATGTTTCAAGTACAATATATATGTTTGATTAGGACCTTAGTTAATTAGTATATATATCATGTAAATAGATATCATAGTTAAATATATATTATAAAGGATTAAGCTATTACAATAAACCATCAAAAGGTGGAGAGCGAGGCCACTTAAGTGAAAATGGTAATATGAAGTTGTCATCTTTCATTGTGATCATTAAATAGTATCACTTTATGTATCTTTATTTGACACTTAGAGAATGTGTTGTTCTCTTGGGACATAATATTGTATATTCAATTTCGAAAACGAACTGCTAGCTACACTGTGTCTTTAATTTAGTGGGCAGCTAATTATATATTTTCTTTATTTTAATTTATTTGTCTTAATTTTATTTAGTCTGTTTTAAAAAAATTATTTTTTTCTAATTTAATAATTTTTTTATTTCAACATTTCACGTGTCATGTTATAAACTCNTATATATTTAATTTAAGATTACAAAATTTAAAAAAATTATTTATTTTATTAAATTTCACATTTAAATAAAATTAAATAAATAAATTAAAACGAAGGGATTAAAATAGTACCTTTCTTCCCATGTTATTTTATATTAATCTTTTCCTTAATTTATTTGCTTTGTTTTTCCTATTTTCTTCTTCCTGTGATGTTTATCTTCAAACAATGATTTTGTGATAGAAATGTTGAAAAATAATTTTATAATTTAAAAATAAATTTAACATATTTTTTAGTTTTATTAGCTATTAATCATCTTTAATCTCTTTATAAATGACCCATTGATTAGCCATTGTCACCTTGCATTTGCAACATATTCTTTATTAATTACTAGGTAACGTGAACGCGCTTCGCCCGAGGGTGTAAGTATATGTGGTTGACCCAATTGTCTTTCCGATTAATTATGCATTTGGTATGTTAAGAAAGATATTGATGACAAATAAAGAAGGTGAATAGAGATGTAACTTTTAGAGAAAACATATTTCCCTTTAAGGGAATGACAACAGAAGATGCTAAAATGTCATTACTTTCAGCTGATGTTCCTGATGCAGGTCTTTTGGCTCAAGATGAGCCTGTTTTACAAACACAAATCAACTTATTTATACATCCTCCCCTATTATAGATCAGCCTGAGCAGAATCCATTGATATCTCATTCAATGGATGGTAATTTACAACATAATAATGAAGAGAATGTAGATTGTACTGTTAAACTGTGCACCACAGCTTCCTGATGCAGACAACTGTGTTAATTTTCTCTTTTTTCCTTTAGTACGTTGCATAGTTGCTGGGGCTGTTAGTCTGTCACCAATTTCTTTGCACTTCTTTTGATCTGAGAATTCCAAGCCGTCAGGAAGAGGCTTTAGTCAAGGGATGTGAATCCATGTTATACATATGCAGAAAATGCAGAGTGAACTGCAGAGTATTTTATGAAGAGACAGAAGCTGAGGTAAGATGTGAGGACTATGGTGGCAACGAATGGCTCACCCTATATATTCTGTTACTATCTGTACATGTACGCATCCATAAAACCTTCTTTTGCTACTACCTCAATTGGACGAACTTTTATGAACCTTTCGGTCAACTAACAAAATTCCTTAAAGAATCGACCTAAAAGTTGGTTCCAAACCTCAAGGAGGATATTAATAGATGATAACTTACCTTCTGAATGCTATCATACATATATATCATAAATAGCAAGACATAATAACTAATAATGACTCTTCGAATTAATTACGTAATACCTTAAATAATGTGAATATTTTTTCTTCGACACAGTTTCGAGCAATTACAGTGACACACTGGTTATGGCATTATGCTACCAAAAAAGAGAACCAAAGAGATGATTTTCTGCAGCAGTTAGCACAATTGGTGTCATATGATGTTTCAGTGACAATCTTTATTCTTCGGAAAATTGAATTAACTGATTGTTTATATAGAAGTTTCAAATATTCCAGATGAAGGGAAGTAAATAAGAGAACTTAATGTGTCTTTTCTTACTAAATATTTCTGAACCTTCAGATATCTATCCACATCAAAAGCACAACAAACACTAATTTGGAACCTATAAATCCTATAATTTTAAACTTGAGCAAAAGAAAGTTAAATTTCAGTGCCTGAAATTGAGATAGAGCATCAAGTTCTGATAGACGTGCAAATATGGTATACTATGTGATAATGGATGTGAGACATCAACTTGTTGAGGTCCAAGATTATGAAGATTAGGGCATTTGAATTTGATGTTTAGATATAAAGTCGATCTAGGAAGTGAAATCAATTTGTTATATATGCAGCAAATGGAACATAACAACAGTGTTATTAGAAGAGTTTTGATAATTGGCAAAGGGGAAATTTGTTATTAGAAGAGTTTTGATGATTGACTGTATTTGATAAAGTTTTTACAACTGACAAAATGAACCAGGTTCATATGCATACGTGGGTGTCAACTAGATTTATATGCATACATATTTGTCATCATCAAAAAGAGAAAATTTGTTATGTGAAGATTTTGATGACTGACATAGATGAACCAGATTCACTACACAGCTGAAGGTTTTGCAGGTACGAATTTGACTTGGATCTGGAAATATAAAATAAAAAAAATACGTGGAATTGAAGAAGTCCAACGCATACAAGAAAATCAAGTCCTCTTAGGATTCTTTTCAAAAGGCAAGTTGTATTTGATTGAAGAGAGAACTAGATGCATACAAGGAAACCAAATCCTTTTAGGATTCTTTCCAAAAGAAAAGTTGTATTTTGACTAGGAAAGAACCAGGTATGGAAAATCTGACTTGAGTAAATTAAGTCCTTTTGGGATTTTTTTTGTCCTTATTTGAGATACGAAAAGGTTTGAGGAAATAAAGTCCTTTTAAGATTCTTTTTCCTTATTTGAAACAAATCCAGGTTTGACAAAAATCACGTCCTTTGGTGCTATATAATGATCATAAACAACCACGAAATATTCAGCTATTACATTGGCCGTCAAGGAGATTATTCTGAAGCAATAATTGTTCATAGCAAGAAACGCTCTCACTGGACCAGGTTCCTGTAAATGAAGAATTGGAGCAGAAGAATTATCCTATCTTGATTGAGTTTCTTATTTGTATTTTTGAATTGTAACTTTCTCTTGTAGACTTAGTTGAGTCAAGTTACGTTGGTGTGATTGAGTTGTACTTTAGAGACTAGAGTTTATAGTCTTTGAATAGGTGATTGCAGTTTGAGAAAACTATAGAGATTGAGGTAATAGAGTTAGTCCCTTTGATTTCAGAGTTGTAATCTAAAACCTACTCGTGAGTTAAATAAAATCCTATTCGATAGGTCGTGTTTTTGTTACTCCCTTGAACAAGGAGGTTCTTCACGTTACATCGTCTTCTTTATTATTTTGCACTTTTGATTTAATTGAAACAGGTTCAATAACGTAAATAGCTGGTGGTGATTTCAAACAACAACAACATTCCTAGTGTAATCCCACCCGGTGGGGTCTGTAGAGGTAAGATCCAAAGTGGATCTCTAATTCTTGTTGTCTATGTTGATGATATTGTAATTACAGGTAGTGAGAGGACATGAATTGTTGACCTGAAATAGTATTTTAGTAAACACTTTTTTACCAAGGATCTTGAAAAAGCTTGGATACTTATTGGGTATTGGAGTAGCAAGATCAAAGGCGGAATATTACTTTATCAAAGGAAGTATGTTACAGACTTTTTAGAGCAGACTGGATTGTTGGGATCAATGTGGATACTCCTATGAATCCGACTTTAAAAATTCAGTAAGGATGATGGTCTGCTCTTTGAAAAATATAGGAAATGACTTTGCAAAAGAAAAAAAGCAACCTCCTCACTTGCCTCCAAAGTTCAAATAAAAAAAATATAGGAAATGACTTTGTAGAATAACAAAAGCAACCTTCTCATTTGCCTTCCAAGGTTCAATTTTTTTTAAAAAAATACAGGAATAACTTTGTAGAATAACAAAAGCAACCTTCTCACTTGCCTTATAAGGTTTAAATCAGCTAAAAAGTGCTTAAAGTTACTATTAGCAGTTTCACGAGTAAAAAAAAGTGCTTTGTTAGCTTAGTCAGCCAATGTCACATGGAGCCTAAAAATTAAGCCCAACATTACATTCAAGGATGAGGAGAATCTGATGCTAGTCAATGTCATGATTTCTAATTTCTCAGTGAATTGTAGTGAAAAAATAAAACTTCTCGCAAGGGTGAAGGCTGAAAAAGGAAGAATATAAATGAGAAGCATATTATATTTAACGAACAGAAATGGTGCTACTTTGGAAATGCAACTATAGATGGTGCAGATTCATCGTACTCTGCCTTAGCGATCCACATCTGCACGCATGAAGAATGAAATCATCGTAAGGTAATTTATTGCATAACCGTCAATAGTTAATCAAGTTAGTGTAATTTTCATGTTTGATTTGGAATTCACAAACTTAAGAAGTTAAGTATGAAAATAACCTGTTTTTCAGGACTTCACATAGACTCAAACAACTCCTTAATGTCCATCTGGTTCAATAACAATTCTTCCTCAATCGGAATGCTATTAACATTAGAGCTTTCTAGAACTTGTACTTCAATGGACATGGCGGTAAACTTTTGAACCAAAGATCTTAGGTGATCTATATCAAGATTTACATATATTTTGCTCGCATAGGTGGTGAAGAAGATAACTTCACCTATTAATAATAAATGCAGTGAATTGTAACATGGGCATTTTCTCAAAATGGTAGCAAATAAATTCTTAAGTGCGGTGATGAAATAGGAAATAATTACCACGGAAGTTTTTCACGGTTGTAGATGTGACTATCACAATATATGGGCCAGCATCCTTGTTGTCGAGATAAAGAGCAAATTTCTCACCAAGTTTTTGCCATAAGGTAGTTTTTGCCTTCGCCGAACTATGAAGGGGAAAAAAATAAATATGAATTTGAAGGTGTGAAGTCATACAATGAATCAAAATATAATCAACAACATGGATGCAAGTTCTGTTCCGTGTTATGGTGGTGGGAGAAGGGTTCAAATTGTATGATTTGTAAGTTTTGTAAAGTAAAAAGGGCATGCAACTACTATCACCATAGGTATAATAAATTCAGAATTCAGTTTCTAACACGCTAGTTTGCTATGCTAAAATTCAAAAAAAAATACTTGTTTTTTTTTGCTAATTGCATGATATGACGAAACAAATCATATGTCATTAATCTCTAAGCAATAATTGTAAAGGTGCACTGAGTCGTAAATCTTCCCAATAAGAATTATTTAAGCTCATCTATGTTTAATATTATGTAAAATAAATTGGGGTTGTTGTGTCCGAGTTTGTGTCAGATATGTCAAATCAATTTTGATCGTATTCGGAATCCATCATGATGTGTTTCTGGTAGGAGCGGAAACTGTTTTCTGAAATTAGTATCACTGATTACATTAAATTTTTAAGTTTCAATAAGTTGCAATCTAGATAAAAATGAAGATTAAAAGGTGTAAAAGTGTAAGCAATATAATTGGAAATATGAGATGAGTGACTTACTAATCAGTAATAATTTCAATGTCCCTTCTTTTCCACGTCGATCTTGGATTCTCCATTCCACCTATTCCATATAAACAACCAATCACATCTACAAATGAAGTGGATGAAGTATGTCATTGTAGTATTACAGTGATGGTCTTTTTGAATATAATGGAAAATATTGATAAGACGAAGATGACAGACCTGATAACACTTCGTCGTTGTTCACCCTTGAGTCAATCATAGCTGGTTTAATAAAATGGAATCCATTTATAGGAGTGTGAACAATATCTTCAGATAAATTGCTGATCACAGTTGAAGTAATGAAAATAAGTGCCAATGAGTTTTCAACAGGTTTATAGCGACCAATGGCTTCAACAACTTTGAAGTTCTTGATTGTAAATAAAGAACCTTCAATCAACTTGTATTTGAACCTTTGAACTTGATTTCGCCTAATTGTACCATGCATCAAATTACCCTGATAGAATAAAGTCATAATTAATTTGTAATGTTAGACTTACAGGAAGAATCAGTGTTTTTAAAATAAGGAGCGATGTAACAAGGTACCTTTTCATCTATAAATATCATTTCCACAATGATCAACTCGTCATTTTTGTTGAGATTAATGGCGTCCCACATTCTACAAAGTCTAACCTTTATCGTGAAATCATCTCATCCAGAAACCAACTCTGAGAGAAAAGAATATATCATTGTGAAGGTTTAATTAAAAGGTATACAGAGACAACAAATTACAACATGAAAGAAGTGCAATTTTGTCACGCCCCGAGTCTACACCCTGGATGTAACACGGTACTTGAAGCCACAAGTGACCCCAAGTAAACCCCTGGTCTATTATTCACTAGCATTCTGAGTAAACATGCACAACGAAACTTTGAAATAGTATCATAGAACATTCATGAAAGACAAGTCTGAAAACATAAAGTTCAAAACATTTGAACAATGCTGATGATTCTGAAAGAAAATCATGTCTCTCTGAAAGCCATCTAACGGAGGAGTTGCTGGGACAAGCCCCCAGCTAACTCAAAGTCTAACTGAAACTAATAAATAACTGAAAGAAAGAAATAATTCCCTCAGATTATGAGGACTCACACTTCACTACTGAGGTGGAGAATCTGAACTGCGGCGGCTAGCGGTGCTAAGTCTGAGAACCTGCAGTTGTATCATGAAATGATACAGCATAAAAGTATCCATCAGTACTTTGAATGTACTAAATATATGAGAGGAATATATTGATAGATGTAAGTGACTGATCTGGAAAGACATGCAATGGCCAACTAATTATTTGCACTGAAATTATCTGAAGTAGCTGAGATGGTCAAAATGACCCTGTCTGGTGGTCAAACACATGCCCTATATCTAAAGGTTCCAAGTCTGAGAGACCACACTGAATTGATTTGGACTGAGTTGAACTGTCAAAACTGAGACTGAATTGAATTGACTAATGGGAGAGTCTATAACCGATATTTAACCACATGAGCTAGATGTGGAGTCTAATATATACATCCCACTGGTAGGACCCAATATACCTTGCCAGGATATAAAGGCATGAACTGGGTGATCATAAAAGTCTGGGGCCAAACAGACCAAGTAATACTGTAACCTATGCTGGCAACGTAGTTTTGGGAATCTAGGTGCGCTGGAACCCCGGTCCTCTTAGTGCTAAGTCCTACTCCCACTGGAAACCTATATTGAAATGCTAAGCTGATAGCTCAAAACTGGGGTCCAAGACTAGTCAGGGACATGTAACTGAAAGTACCCTGAGAGTCTTATCAGATCATATTCTGAAACTGGGTTCTAAACTGATCAGAGGTGCTTATCTGGAAGTGTCGTAACCATCTAAGAAGAAACTATAACTGAGCTGGGGTCCTGGTGCTAGTTAGAGCTATATAACTAGAATGTCATGACCGCCTAATGGACCAAATAACTATAATCTGAGTTTGATTCTGATAACTGAGAGGCACCACTAACACCTAAAAAAAGACAGAAGTCAAACTAATCAGTTGACAATTTTCTGAATAATTCTGAAGAGATTCTACGTTATAACTGGACGGAACTACTAAGCAGCTAATAGAGAACTCAACTCATTCCAACAACTTGGGAATTTCATAATATGACGAAATTTGAAGAATTTAAAGGAGTTTCATCCAACAAGGGTGAAATCATTCTCCTCAATGGAATAATTTCTCTCTCTCACACACACACACACAAACACACACACACACATATAATAAGAATTTCTAAGATATTCATCCCAAAACATACTTTGCAAAATAGATGGAATTTAATACGCAATAATCTTTACTCGAAAAGTTAGGGATATAAATCATCTTGGAAATAACAACAACTGTTTACTTATGAATTGATGAAAATCATATGAGTAATACACATGGATAATAACCTAACTGAAAATAATGAGAATCAACATGAAAATCTCTGCATATTCGAAAATCTCAGGGCTAAACTGATGGGGAGATTATGGAGAGATTTTGGGAGACACAAGGAAAGGACAATTCCCTTGTTGAATTCCCACATACCTGACTAATATTCTCCCGGAGAAGAGAACTTGAATTGCTGCAATGGAGGACAACCCTAAGCTTTCTTGAGAGTTTTCTTGAGGAACTCTTCGATAGTTTTCTGAGTGTAAATGTGAGAATGAGGGGAGGAACCGTCCAAACCTTCCAATAAGTCTAAATTTACGTTTAAAATGACGTAGTTTAGAGCTTAGGAGAATAGATAATTACTAAATAACCCTTAGAAATTTGCTGGAAAAAACTGTTAGGTGACCCTAACGGGTGACCTAATGGGTCGTGGTGGCTGACCACGACTCGTGGTCACTCCCGTCAGGTACACTACATAGGTTCCTCAGTAGGTCACCATGAGGGACCTAACGAGTCGTGGTCATTTTGGTTACCATTCGTGGACCACACTGCCTGACTGCTGAAGATTAAGTGCGAAGCTGGTAACGAGTCGTTACCACTGACAATGACTCTTTGTGACACTCGTTAGGTGCACTGGCTAAAACTTACTAGGGCTGGTAACAGGGGACATAACAAGTCGTTACTAGGGAGCACGACTCGTTTCCCCCACCCATCAAGTACACTGATCCACCAATGAAATTCTCTACCTAGGCCTGACCACGAGTGACTCAACAGGTCATGGTCAGTGACCATGACTCGTAAAGTCCCTCATTGGGTGCACTGCCTCTCATTAGAAAACTTACTCCTTCTTCTCACGACTGACCTAATGAGTCGTGAGGTGACTTAATGACTCGTTAGGTGGATCATCTAGAAGCTATTCTGCAACTTTTCCAGATTTTTTTGATTTAAGTCCCGAGATTTGATTTTGAGTTTTCGGGGCATTGCAAATTTCACTCTTTATGTATTGCTACTATTCTAGTATGAAATGGGAGAATTAAATAATTTACAGTGTTATAATTTATATTTTAATGCACATTAAAGTATTTTGGAGTTACAAATGAGGGAGATGAATGAAGGTGTTAATGAGGGTTTAGGGTGAATGCATTTAGTATCCATTAATTTAAAGGCATTTGTAACCCATTAATTTAAAGGCATTATGGTTACAAATGTTGAAGTTGTTGGTATGATTTAATGTGTTGATGGTAAAATAAATGAAAGATCATCAAGACATTACCTAATCCCCCTTTCACGCCTCCCTCTCCCTCTTCATTCTTTATTTTTTTACCGGAACTTAAAGCCTAAAAACATTACTTAATCCCCCACCTATTCGGACCCCCTTTATATCATTTTACTATTTTCACCCTTTAGGTTTTTTCTTTTATTTTTATTTTTAAAATATGTGCTTTTGGCAATTTTAAAGTTTGTGTAACAGTTTTCTTTAGTAAAAAAGACATTTGGCAGGAAAGAACTTCATAATATATTGGTGATGAAGTTAAATATTGGTGATGAAGTTAAGTAATTACTCATGAAGACAACATTTTTTGTAATGACATTTTTTAACTTTTAAAATAGTATAATTTTTAAAACAGGAATTAGGTTGCACGGTAAAACTTATGTTGTTTAATTAGGTTAGGTGACAGATCGACTTTAGGGTATTCTGGAATATAAATCAGGTCGTTTATCCATATACCCCTTTGCTCGCCTCTATATAATTAGTGTTTTAAAATAGCTGGGAAAGGTTTTTTCTATTGAAGTGATACTGGATAGATGGTTTCAG
>JACEIK010001141.1:167384-188100 GCA_018107945.1 Datura stramonium
ATATATAAAAAAAATATATCATTTTGATTTAAGCTTTTGAAAACTAATACCAACATACTATGATCATAGTATGATCAGTTTTTTGAAATTGTCAATATAATCAAATGATTCTATCCGATGGATCTTTCCCCCTTTCAGACTTGTATAGAATTATTTTTTATTCGTCATTGATGAATTATTCATTAGAATTGCCATCCACTCTACAAAAAGTACATTGAGAAAAACTATCATACTGATACCCAACAATATCATAATAGATAAATCATTTAAACATAATAAATAGAATATAAGCTCAAATGTAATAATGTCAATTCGTGCGTATCTCAAGTCCGTTTAGTTGTATTTCGATGGTATTTTGATACTTCACGTACACCATCATTGTTCAAGTGTATACCTGCATATCCTCAAGCAGAGTAATGGTAGATGATCATAATCAATTAATGATTAGTCAGATTAAATAACACTACGGAGAGAAAGGAAGGAATACCTCGTCGTTGTTTCAGCTTATGGGCATATGTTTTGGAATACTTCTTTGTAAATAATATTTTTAATGAACATATGGTCTTCTATGTCGTTGTCAACATTTAGTATAGTTAATCCTTGTCATTTTGTTACGCGAGATACCGCTATATATAATTGGCCATAGGTGAATACTTGTTTTGGAAAATACACTCCAATATGGTTAAGAGACTGTCCTTGACTTTTATTAATTGTCATGGAAAAACATGGTTCTAAAGGAAGTTGTCGTCGCTTCAACTTGAAAGGCCACTTTGAATCATTAGGAGACAGAATAATTCTTGGTATTGTTACTCTTGAGACAATGTTCTTTTCGGAGATGATATTTGCGCTAATAGACCAATTACCTAGATGTGTGACAATCAATCTTGTTCCATTGCAAAGACCATCACTTTGATTTAGATTTCTGAGAAGCATAACTGGAGTGCCAACTTTTAAGTGTATGTCATGATTAGGCATGCGGGGAAATTTTAGGTTGTTTAAAAGTTCCATTGGATATAATAGATCTTCATCATTTGTGTTTACGCTTGCTTTACACACATTATCCGAGCTAAAATATGTTCTTCCTTCACCTGGTATAATTTTCATAATTGTATCATTCAACTCATGCAACACTTCATTTTTAGGCGTCAGTATTGCTCTTTCTTTCAAATAGGCTGGGTTGTTGTAGTTCTGCAAGAGGGATGGGTAAACTGCGTCAATGATTGATTCGATTGAATTGTTGGGTGATGTGATGCATATATCAGGTGGCAATTTAATAAGATCATTGTTAACATCATCATAAAAAGAACCATCTCCAATTCTTAATAACCATCTGTCGAAAGTGGTAATTTTAGCAGCCTTTGAGTCAGTTACTCTTCCATTACAAAGTAAGATATTTTGCTTCAACTCATACACCCTGAAATATTGACACAAGTATGAGGAGTTTAGTGAAGCATCTACAATATTAGCTCATGTTTTCTTTGGAATTACTGGTAGTATTTGATGAAAATCTCCACCAAATACGATTGTAAGCCTCCAAATGGTTTGTCAGAGTTGTTTTCATATTTGACTCGGAGGATATCTCTCAAGGTCCTGTCTAATGCTTCAAAGAAAAATTTATTAGCCATTGGTGCTTCATTCCAAATGATCAAAGAAGTTTGTAAGAGTAATTCGGCTAACTGACTGCCTTGTTTTATTTCACAATTCGATTCTGCAATTATGTCCAGCGGAATCTGAAATTGTGAATGAGTTGTCCTACCGTTAGGTAATAATAAATCTGCTATTCCAGAAGTATCAACTGGGAGAACTATTTTTCATTCTGATCTCAGCTTGGAAATTATTGTATTCCATAGAAATGTTTTTCGGTACCACCATGCCCATTTATGAAAAATAAGTTGCCTTCTTCATTTAAAACTGATGCCATTATTGCTTCATCAGAAGACTTTTGGCAATGGTTTAACAGAGCGAATGATTTGTCATGCATTTCCTTTAAATCTCCTTTGTCATAGTCTAGTTCCTCATTGATTAGACGATTTCCTCTGTCATTCAGCAAAGTAGAATCTGGAAGTGGCATTCCATCTATATTTTTCAAACTTTTTCCCATCTTTAGAAGTATGGTTTCAATCTCAAATAATGTATATGCTTCTAGTTGTTGTTTAGTTAGCTGTAGATCTTTCAAGTGAAATCTCTTTCGCTATAATGATGTTATATCTTCTGATAAAATTTCATAGTTTTTCCTCGATAGTTTGGTCGAATCAGATACTTGGCAGTGAAGTAGTATCGTGAAGAAGATATTTCTGAGCTCATTTCCTGATGCCCAACATGCTGCTTCAGCCAAGCAGTCATTCCACTCTTTGTCCTCCTCCAATAATCCTAATGCATAGCATGCCTCCTTATAAGTTTTGTACCATACTCCATTTATTGTTCTTATGCTTTCAAAGGAAGTGTTTCCCTTGACAAAATTAAGTAGCATTCTCATGTAAAACCGTTCTCCACTTGCAAGATGTGCAAAGTAAATTCTACCGACAGCCTTCCCCATTTTTCTTCTGGTCCATTTCTTCCCTCTTGCATCCCAGACCCACTGCGTAGGGAAATCTGAATAGGCCAGTTCTCGCGCATCAGCATATTGTTTGTTTGTCTCAAACCATTCTGTGAATTTTATTTATACTGCATCAGGTCTGCTTAGTATGTTTTCAGGTCGCTCTTGTTCTTCAAATATTATGGTGTTTTCCGCCTCTAAATGGAAAGGCAAACACTCAATTGCTGGTTCTCTTTGATGTATGTCAAATTTGAAGATCCTCCAGCAAGCTTCTGTAGTTGATATGTATCTGCAATCCAGATATCTTTTGATCTCATCACGTTCTACAGCAGTATCTGTACCTTCTATAGTAGCAGTTGCTCTATCAGATCCTTTCTTGACATATTTAAATAAGTATTTCACTGACCTTGAGTAATTGCATAGCTCGACATTTATATGTGCATCAAATTTGACAATCAAATTCCTGTTATAAGGGACAACATATCTGTTGTCTAATAAAGCATTGTTTTTCTTGACTTGAGTACCTGTGTTCCTTCTCCTATAAATAGAAAATCCATCTGCATCAAAAGTTGTTTGATTATTGAACTTCTTGGGAAAATGCTTGCTACACTTTCCTTGCTTCATACATGGGCATTGGGGATTGAGGTCTCCACAAGGTCCGTGCATCACGTGGTTCTTGACAACATTATAACCATCTGGATAGACTTCCATATCGGGTATTTTAGCTGTTATTATTGTGTCGATATGATCTATTGATGGACTTTTTAATGTTGGATGTAGGAAGAGCAATATATGTGCATGAGGCAGTCCTCTTTTCTTGAGCTCAATAGTATATAAGCCTGCATAATTAACAGTGTAATGTGTTGGTTAGAATGGAGGGAAAGTAAGCATATTTTTGTAGCAAAATTTAACAAGCTAGATGAAAAAGTGATGCCTACAATGAGTATGTAAATGTTTGAACTTACGTGCGATTATTTTTCCAAATTACTGTTGCTTCTTCAGATCTTGCATTAGTTGAAATAATTTAATCTGGAAGACTCGGCATATGATGTCCACTCGGTTTTCATCATCATGTTGGTCAATTAAGTGGAGCATTGCATTTATTTCTGGCCACTTTGGATTGCATGTGAAGGTGAGGAACAAATCTGGGTAACCAGCCACCTACAAATTGTCATTGCATCTTGATAATTTTGTGCCCTATATCGAGGTCCGCCAATGTGGGATGAGGGCAAGAAAATACATTTTCCTACCATTGAACTATCTGAATCCCCACGGAGAATGGCATCCATTAAGCCAGAGTAAAGATCAACTCTGAGATTCTTTTGATTATTCCAAATGTAACAAAATCTTTCTTCCTCTATTTCCATGTAAGCATTAACAATGTACTGTTGCAATAGTCTACCCGCCAGTAAGAGAGTCCATCCCTCGTTAAGTATTTGTTATATTCTGAAGCAGTAGAACTCTCTCATTAATAAATTTTTCCGCTTGTGACTGTTGTTGTTCACCTCTACCAAATTAATCCCAACTCTATATCCTTCTCCACAAAATGGGTGTATTAATGGATATGTCATAGACATGAAACTTGGGTGTAAATATGTGATTCTTTGAAGTCCATTTTTTCGATGCTCTACAATAATATCTCGCTGGAAGTTTTCATGTGTAAGATCACCAACAATTAATCCTGCTACTTCAGAAGTTGTGGGTACATTGTATTGTCGGCTATCTCTTGTCCTGTTACATAGGAGTCGTAGATGAAATATAGATTCAGGATTCTCTTTATATCTATCCCTAGCCATTTGAAATGATTTGACTAAAATATTGTGCTCATCTAGCATTTCGGATAAGGCTTGAACAATTTTGGGATCAACATCTCCTTGCGACAGACAATTCACTTTGTTGTTTATCTCATTTTCAGTATCATATATATATAGCTGAGAAAACTTTGGGTTTTTACCAATTTCAGGCAATAAAGATCCTATGCGGTGGTAATTCTGACCGCTCATCCTGAAAACATATGGCCCCTTTGTGCGATTGATAGAATCATCTATTTGGCCTCCCATAGATGTGAATGAGAATATGGAGTTATAAGATCGGATATTTTTTAGAAAATTGATACCTAGTTCTCCAGACTCTGTTCCCAAAAGATACTTGAGGTATGGTGGTGGTTCACTCAATAACGGTAGTTGTACACGACCTCCTTCCATATAACAAAATGAGAATGTTGATTTTGTTGTCTGTACTTTTTTATTTTTTCCTTCTTCATACCATAAAAGTGCACCACAATATTGGCATGTGTACTTTGGGGGGACAAGATCCCAACTTGTTGTCCAATTTTTGGTAAAATACAAATATTTAAATAGAAAGATAAGCAGTTTATAGGTAGATAATGATTTATAAGTAGAAATTTGGCATTTTGTTAAGAAATAAATTGTGATGCAGATTTACATACCATTTTGATGAATTGAAACATGTCTGCCTGAGAAGTTTGTTAACTTCATCAACTTTGTGAATCTATTCACGAAGCGGATAAGCTGGATTAATTCTTTTTTGGGACTATGCTTGTATTGTTTTTCAATTAGTGCAACCTTTCGCTTTAGCCTGTAATACTTGCATCTACTAGTTTTGAGAGAATCAACTTCTTTGTTCATCCGACTACATTCGGCTGTTGATTCATTTCTATTCATTTTTATTTTTAGCATCCTCTCTTGCCGTGCTAATTCCATTAGAGGGTGCTATAGGAGGTTAATTTTCAGTGGCATATTCAGTGAGCCAGTGTATTCTTTGACAACACCAGATAGCAAATTCATTGAATCTGTTCATATTTTATTGGAAGATTAGAATATATTAAAGTTAGAAACTATGACTATATTTAAATATAAGTTGTAGTTGAAGTATAGTAGAAGTGAGAATACATACCATTGTAATCTAAAATGCTCGGCCTAGATGATGTCAAAGAAATAAAATGGAGTGCAATATGTAAAGTTATTATTGCCTTAAGTTTCCTGAATTACTGAATAAGTTAAGAAACTTCTCCCCTTTCTTGATTGTGTTCTCTGTTGAATTTGAGGATGAAAAATGAATGAATGGTTGGATAGCTATAGAGTTCTGGCTAATACTGAATTTGAATATGAATAGGAGAAAGATATGAGATTTTCCTAGGCATTTAATAGGAACAGACAATTATTGTTTTTTCAAAAAAAAACATAACTGAATAAGAGAGGGAGGAGGATGTGGGATTTGTCCAGTTGTTTAATACAAAGAACTATTACAGATTTTACCAATCTTGAATGAATCGGTTTTTTATTGTTATTTCTCTAGCTCGGCTGATTGATATCAAAGAAATAAAATGGAGTGCAATGTGTAAATTTATTATTGCACGGAGGTCAACCACTAATTTTCAAATTATTTCACAATGAATTTAGGAAATAAAAATGACAGTAAAATCATTCTACAAGGTTCCTAATCTGTGTGGGAAGTCAACAACTATGCCTCCAGAAAATGCATAATTAATGCTAAAGAAACAGGAGAGACATCATGTATCCATAACAATTATATGGACTATTTGGAGAGAGAGAAATAGGAGAGCTTTAATAGTATAGAGAAGGACTATGTACATCTAAGGACTATTTGAGTGTCATTCGTAGAGAATCATATCTTTTTGTAAGATTTCCTACTTTTTTGTATACTCCATGTTTGCAGATATTTTATGCCCTTATTTTAAAAAAATTTATTGCTTAATTAAAAAAATCATATATTCATAGAGATATCATATTTCATTTTATCACTAGTATAAATTTTCTTTGGTTCCTTGCTCTTGGTTTTCCTACTTGAAAATCTAACAATGCTCCAAATATGTAAAACACTATCAAAGAATATTTCTATGTATTCGTGTAACACAGGATCAAAGATTTGATATCAGGGTGATGAAGTATTGAAGCATTAATATATGCACTTACACGTACAGGGACCATCAAGTGAAATACAGGATGGACTGAACTGAAGCTTTAAAAGGACCACAATATCTGAAGTGAAAATAGACAGAAGTGAACCTAAGCTTCTTACCGATAATGGCTCATAGCAGCAGTTTGTTTCCTTGTATCCAGACGTTGAGTAAATATTCATAAAAGCTGAAATAAAAAATTATTTTACTAACTTTTTATATTTTTATTTTTTCTTTTAGGGAAAAATACTCCTAATCAATCTCATTTTCACAGAGATTATTCTGGAATGGAAAAACCAAGGTCATTTACCTGTCACCCATTGTCCTAAATGTGATAGTTGAGTGTGATGTTGTGCCTTTATGTGGATTAGTATATATTGGAAACAAAGCATCAACTGAAAAAGTTTTATTTAAAAGAAATTTCCACGTGTTTGGCCCATGAAAAAAAAAGAATCAGGCTCGGACATGAAGGGGTGTGCTGAGAATGTAATTAAATAGTAAAAGTGTACTTTTCTAACAGCTTAAATTTTTAGATGAGATGTCACACACTTGAACAATCACCACATGACGTATGTCCAACAATCTGTAGCCTAATCAGTTAATGCGACACCAATTTTCATATCAGAGTTTAAAAGTTGTAGTTCTTTGAGAAGATGAATTAATTTGTATTCTCAAGATAAAGCAGTCAGAATTTCCTAAAAGTTGCTATCAATTACTTCAAGGCATAGTAACCCTCACAGTTTCCAAATCATCAAGAGTAATTTATCAATTAAGCGTTCCAAATGAAAGTGTAGAGGATAAATGTGCCTATAAAATTGTAAAACTAAATATTGGGATATATCTAATATTTTCACTTTAAAACTTCTCAACAAATGACAAACACCAGTTACATTATCACAGCAGTTGCACACATTCCAAGAAAGCATTGACAATTTAAATTATATCAGAAAATGAAATACTCATCTAAAAAAATATTTTACACAAAGACTAAGAATCATGCCATACTCATGGAATAAGTGTGTTAAATATGAAATTTCTGCAAGAACTGGGCATAAATAGAGACACCAACGAGACTCACAATCACTAAGATGAAGAACTTCTACTGTTTTTTCACTTTTTTTTAAAGTATCCTCAAGAAAGAGGAGTTTCATCACTATGGTGTAACAGGTAATACTCTTTAATCAGCAGCTTTATATGATCCAGAGTGGGTTGGCAGCCAAAATATGCTTTTTGTTTTGACTCCATAAAATTCAGTCTCTCCTCATATATTTGAATTTTTTACAATATAGAACAATAGGTTTATTATTCAAACAGATATAACACAGATCCTATATAGTAAGATAGATTTCTTTGATCTCCTAAGGACAACAAAAGACATGGAAATAGACATATAGCTACCAGGCACAGCATCTCATTGAAATAAATACATGTAATGTAGAGAAATTTGATACTCACCACAATAAGAAATTGTCAAAGTACAGTATCAGGTACATAGGCATGAAGCTCACTCGCCTTGCTGCGGATAGCATTATATTGTTGAATGTTAAGAGGTTAGACAAATGCAAGCAATACTAATTTAGAACATAGTAACATAAAGTAATGTCAACTTAAGAGACAAAAGGAAACTGGTCAACTTGTACAGAACATACATCCTAGAACTTTTGGCAAAAGAATTGTTCAATGTACCAGGGGACTATCGGACCATTAGGTACAACATATGCCACAAGATGGGGGTTTGAGAAATATTCATATGGTTTTGTATTGTCGACTATAAACGCATTAGACAAAGAAATTTTAGTTTATTATAGATATAGTTGAGGTAAAAGCTAGTAGGAAATAGAGCTGGAGCTGTGATGTGCTCCAGTTCAACTCCTTTATAAATTTATCTATTTATACTTCAAGTAGATATTCTTTTTGAGAAAGGTAATGTTGTATTCTTCAGCATTGAGGGTATGCTGGAACATCCAAAAACTTACAAAAGATCAAAAATAATTATAGAGTGCCTAAAAAGTCTACTAACAGTTCAACTTCCTCTATACCCTCTTCTTTACACCAAAAATAAAAAAATATTGATGCACTTCTCTTTCATTTTCTGGGCAGGGGCATTGATGTCCTCAAAACACCTGTTAGTTCTTTCTCTCCAAATTGTCCATTGTATGCATGATGGTATTATGTTCCACCACTTTTTTTGACTCTTGCTTCCTCCTATCCTTATCCAGCAGCTATAGAGATCAGCTGTGTGTTCAGGCATTACCCAACTTTCTTGAGTTAAACTCAAAAACAGAGACCATAATTGAAAAGTGATTTTACAATGTACGAACAGGTGGTTATTAGTCTCCTCCTTCTACTTGCAGAAAAAATACCTAGAGGCAATTTAGAATCCCCTTCTTTTCAATTTATCATGTGTAAGGCGTGCTCTTCTGGACGCAACCAGGTAAAACATTTTACTTTAGTTGGGATGTTGCAACTCTAGATCTTTTCCCATGGGCTTCTTATGCCCACCAGTTGCTCCATCACTTATTTGCTATAGAGTTTTTTTACTAAAAAATTCACATCCCTATGGTGCTTCCATGTCATCTTATCTGATTTTGTTGATAAACCTTTGACTATATTCAACTCCTTCAGGAACTCAGCAACTCTCCTACTTCTCAATCATTTAGGTGTCTTCTAAAAATTAGGTTCCATCCTTGTTGAGGCCACATGTTAGAGAGTTTTGCGAAGTGTATGTCAAAACTCTCATACTGTTTCCCACCTGCGGAAGTATGGACTAATTCAAAACTGAAGCAGCCATTTGAAATGCTGATCTAACAACTTAAACCATTCATTGCTTCTGTGCTCAACTCCAAATTGATATTCATAACAATATCAGATATCTAGAGTAAATTAAAGAACTCCATCCTTTTGAGGTGTTTTCACGAAACTGTTATGATATTCTAGTTTACATGAATAAATGAATGAGAAAAAGAAAAAAAGTACTACTACTACACCAGATGTAATCAACATGTAAATAGACTGGTAAGATTACATCAGTCAACAGATATGGAGGACATTACAAAAAAGAAGTTCATCAATTAGAAAAAGGATATCTATGGGCCCATTATCTAGAAAGAAATCAGAAAATGATGGGGATGGAATAACTCGTAAGTAATTAATTTTTTATTGAGTGTAGTTATTTCTCTAGTTCAGCCAAATTAATGTCAAAGAAATAAAATGGAGTGCAATGTGCAAATATGTTGTTGCATTAAGTTTCCTGGATTATTAAATAAGTTAAAAAAATTTCTTGCCTTCCTTGAGCATGTTCTTTGTTGAATTTGAGGATGAAAAATGAATGGATGATTGAATGGTTATAGAGTTTGGATGTAATTAATTCAAATATGAATAGGAGGAAAATATGAACTGTTATTGATTTTTGGAAAAAACTTAACTGAGACACATCTTAAAACTGTAGTAATAGACAAATTTGTTAACCCAAATAAAATGTCCACAATAGACAACATACCTCTGTTCTACATATTTAATCAAGCCACCTGTGTTATGACTGCTCCGCCTTCTGCAAAAGTTTGGTGATTTTACACGGGTTGATGGTGGCTGGAGGACAAAGAAAAGGAAATAAAAAGTATATGGTCGTTCAATCGATCGGGATGTCAACAGATCAATAACCTAATATACACTTTTTAATTTAAGAGGTTTATAGCATAGAAGGGAAGTAGGAATTCAATAGCACTTCAACTACAAATTTCACATTTATGTGGCAACAGGTCAATAGAAATATTCATTATGTTACGAATCAGTAATTATGTCAAAATAAGGAGGTTCTTATTAAGTGACCTAAGAAATTGATATAAGCAGAAAGGGGATAGATAAGCACTGCCTCAGGTCAGTGCACAACACTGATCAAGTAAAGCTAACTGAGAAGTAAAAGAGAAGGGGGGAGAGTGAAAAACCTTTCAAATGCTTGCAAAATGTCCACCATCAAAAGTCGATTGCAGAGATCATTCTCAAAAAAACCATTGGGAACATTTTCAAAAGGATTGAGAATGTTTTCAAGTGTTTAGTTGATGTCAAGAACTCCAATATACAACATCATATGATAAAAAAAATAGATAGTCTTTTGTTAAATATAATTATGTACCAAAAAGGCCAATCGTGTATACCAACATGAACCAATCTACATGCTTGTACTTACAATTAAATAAATGGTTATTCCGCATTACTATATTTATTGATCCTAAAGTATCATATAAAAAACCACACCGGATAAATACATCAAGAAAATATAATGTTGTATATACTTGTAGTTAGATGGAAGCCCAGAGGAAAAAAAACCCTCAAAGAAATCACCTTGATCTTGGGTGAACCGAGCATGGAAGTCCACTTAAGTTGCAGTAAGCATAAGAGGAAATTTCATATTTAAGATGAAAAAATAATAGAGAAGTGATGTGTTTGCTATTAATCGTAAAGACACAAAAAAAATTATGTGATGCTTTATTGTAACTTATAATGTTCGATCTGTTCAGTCAAAGTCTAATGTATTTTCTTACTGTAATACAAAACAACGACATATATGTTCAAAAATGATAAGTAATAGTTTGTATAATTAATACCGGTGGTGTCTGAAAGTCCAAACAAATTTGTCGATATCAGAATAAATTATGGTACAGAAATGAAAAAGTAATATGAAGATCAAGATGCTTCCAACAGGGTAAAAGTAAGCATTGTGAACTTAAAAATAAAGGCTAAGAATGATATTGCGGGCCAACATGTCTTCTATAATAAAGAATCAAGAACTATAATTAAAAAAGATTCAAAAACTAAGTGTTGTACGAAACAAATATAAATGTCATCAAATAACATCTCCTGAAGAGGTGATCCAATAACATAACATTCCCCAAGATATTTTCCTAAATTTTGTTCTAAAAACTAAACCAAATCCAAACACCATCAAATATGAAAAGGACAACCAAAAACCATACTGAATGATTAGAAGACCGGTAGAATTACAAATATGAATCTATTTTAAAATGAATCTCCTTGATGCCTAATAATGAAACTTTCTTCATAAAAAAAATAAAGCTATTTTAAAAAATCTACCACGAGATCAAACTTAATATATTCCAAGATATATTAGCTGAAAATAAGTTTTAACATTATGGCTAGAAATCCAGCTCTTAGCTTCCTTAATAGTTAGAATAAGCTTTGTGACTTAAAGATCATTCAAAATAGTCAAATTATGCTATTATGCTATGTTTCAGCTTAAACATTGAAAACAAAAGTGATTCCCTTAAAAGTTACAAGTGAACCCTCCAATATGACAAGTTCTGTACTTGATTAGTAAAAGTAGAAATTCTATATTATTTCTCGACAAGAAATTTAGTTGATAACAAACTATCTTTTGAGATAAGAAGAGCATTATGCAGACTACCATATTCCGATATAACATATAAGAAAAAGAATTTACCATATTTATATTCTTTGTAACTATGAAGAAGTGGCACTACTTTTTCTTTATCATCTAAAAAGTTGCAGAGACTCTATTGTTCGATATAGTCTCTATTTTTTTCGAGATAAACAGTTATGAAGTTCATCACATTGCATTGTTATAGATGGTTCAGAAAAGAGTTTGATATAAGTAGGCCCAAAAGAAAGATCAACAGAAATGCCATTGAAATTAAACAAAAGAATAAATTGAAAGTCAAACTCTACCTTATTATACTCTAGAGCTAATTATATTGTAGCATCCAGAAGAAAGATCAATAATTTCTCTTACAAGTTAAGCATTTAAATTAGAAATGACAGTTCTTAAGGATGAAAAGACTTGATTAAATATGTTACATGCACAAAAAAACTTTGTTTAAGCACACACTTTAGTCAACACTAACATGTGTTTAAATGGAATGTAGGATCAATATAGTACTAAAGATCCATCAAAACATTGTAAAATTCTAACTTTCTTATACTGCCAAGTAATTACCACTACTAATATCAGTGTTAAAACAATTGATGTTATATACTCCCTCAACTATGAAAGTATATATAGATAATAAATCAAAAAGAACAAAAAAGGAACATAAATATGTTACTCCATAAAGCATATATAATTAAAGAAAGTATGTAAAATTATTTTCAATCCAGATCAATTCTTTAAAACATATTTATAAATAATGTCATATACATAGTGTTTTTGGCACTATGATTTGGTTGCATATTTTCTAAGAGAGTTTAGTGGTGAATAAAAAATTATAGGACTCATACACTGACTAATTTTTCCAGCTTTTGGAACTACAAAGAATTGTTGAACATATCTCAGTTGATAGAACAGCAACCTAAGGGAAATATTTAAGATCACCTATGTTATATTCCCTTAGTTATGTGTCATTTTAGAGCCTAAATTTATCTCCACTCAGTCTCTTTGCTTCTTCAGTGAGTTCGGATAATGTTGAGCTTTTGAGCACTACGGAGTCGCCTAGACTTGCAGGCCAGTCATCTAAAATATCTAGAAATGTCATATCGGTGTCAAAAATTAATTGCAAAAGGAAAGTAAGACACAAATTCAAAAGTTGCAGATTAGTTTTAAAAATGAGAATTGTACGTATTCTTCTCTTTTTTTTATATTCCTCTTTACTTTTTTATTTCTCTTTCTCAGTTTAAAAAATGAGAAGAATTGTACATACCCTTTACTTGTCTTTATATTCCTTCTATTTAGTATTTTTTCCCTTTTTTCCCTTTCTATTTCTCACAAAAACATGAACTCTTTCTATTCCCTCGCACAAACATAATTCCATATAAATATACACATTCTTTCTATATATATCTGGCGCATTTTCATCTTTCCTTTTTCTTCTCTACCTTCCTCCTCTAAATTCATTATTAATGATCATAACGTGAACTTCATTTTGTATTAATTTTTTCATAATAATTAATCTTTCGTAGTTAAAATAATCTCAATATTAATATATGAGTTAGCATGGTAAATAGGTATTTAAGAAGAAGATGTATTAGATCTTAACAAAATTGAGATATTTACATCTGACCAAATGGAAAAAGTGTAAATACCTGACCAACATGCCGCACATATGGAATAAGGTATTTCTAAATTAAAGTTATCCTATCAAGGATCTATCTGCCAAACCTACTTTAGTTTTGCAGGGAGAAAGAGCAGGAGTTTTTAAAAGGAAATTTGTGAAAATGGGAAAAAAATGGAAATGAAAGAAGTGGGTAAGGGTATGAAATTTACTTGATGGATCAGTTGTAGAGAGGCAAAACATGATATGTGTGGTGGTGATGGCACCAGAACAATTGGGAAGGACTCGGATATTCTCAAATTTCAGCTTTATCTCGTTCATGTCTTCTTGATTTGAAAGCCAATGGGTATGATGAAAGCCTTTTTCTTCCATGGTTTCCACAAATCGCCAAGAGACTCACCAACAGTTGATAGTGAGTTGCCTGCACCATCAAGGCAACAACAACTCGGTCAGCTAGAGACAAAAACTTGCCGCAGAGAGCAGTTATGTTTGTAGGTTTAACCATCAACACGAGTGAACAGTTGTACTTAAATGTCTTACATGAAAGTTTGAGAAAATATTTAAATGTAAATGAGTTTCTTTCCTGTACTGATGTCCCTGATAAGGAACAAACAAAAAGAGGGTCAAATTTACAGAAATATAAAGTTAGGCTTTCAGATCTTTAAGGATATGCTTGGCGGCAGCCTGCTTGGATTTGATGTACATAGATCCCACTGTGCAAAGTAGATACCTGGAAAACAAAAGAAGGGGTATGCACTTTAGAAATCCTGATGTGTAAGTAATAGAGAACCAAACTTAAGACAAACTTGAAAGCAGCCAGATAATAAATTGAATATCTCTCTAGCATAAGTCAAACAACTAAAGAACTAAAAAGTTAAACAACTAAAGAACAAAGGAACCAACAAAATGATGCACGATTATTACAACTCCACCTTCCGTAATTCTGTCTTGATCTTGAATAAAAGTAGCAATTAATATAGTAGTGAAAATCTTGGTTCCAATATCTCTACCAAAATAACCATTGAAGCACTTAAGTAGGTACAAGCAAACAAATCTTTCACAAACTTTTTTTTTCTTTTCTTTTCTTTTATTTTCTTGGATGATCTAAATATCAACTCCAAAGTCTCTCAATTCAACGGAAGGCAAAACCTGAAGAAAGAAATACAATAGATGAAGATCAAAAAATAAATAAGCATTTGTACCTGTATTTCATTCTCTCTCAGCTGGTCCTGAAGGGCACTGATGGCAGGACTTAAGCTGACAGCACGACAAAGATAGACAGAACTGAGTCCACAGACAGAAGTCAAATTAATTTGCTCATAGAAGTCAGATATGTGGAGGTGTGATGAACGAAAGTGAATATACGCAGTCTGATCTCTACAAAAAAAAATTACAAAACTTCAATCAAAATCCTCATAAGAAGAGCTTCTATTTCAGTAGTGGGATATTTAAGTTTTCATGCTTCCAGTTCAGCCATGGAAATGATTTAATCTCCTTTAACGATCATCTAAAATTTTACTTTCCCAATTCAAGATATCTCAAAACACATTGAAATACCAACTAATAAACAAACATAAGATAAATAACAACAAATTAAATAACCAGTAGCCCAAAAATCTCCTCCTTTTTCTGGGGCAACAAAAGAAATAAACCAAGAAGAAGAAAATAGAAAAACACTCACTTATGAATTTTCTCAATAGAGAAATTTTACCTACATTGAAAAAAGTCACTGATCAACTAATTTTTCGATAAGGCATATGTAAACAACTAAACTCATAATTTAGGTTAATAAAAGAGATTATTTATTTGTCAACGCACGTCTGATAGTGTCACTAAACTTAAAAAGGTATAAAGAACCAGCAATTTTTCTCTAAGCCCAAACAACAGTAACACGTTTGAAGCAACAGCTGTGAATTTTTCATAATTATTTGTACCGAAAAGTTCATTAATTCATCCATTCATCTTCCTCATTTGTAACTGCAAAATCGTTTAACGTGTATTAAATTATGAATTATTAAGTTTATTAATTCATTCGTTCACCTTCCTCATTTGTAACTGTAAATTTTTTTAATTTTTATTAATTTATGAATTATTACACTCCTAAATCAATTTTCTGTCCTTTCATACTCTAGCTTTAAATCTAATTATCGTTTAACATTTGCAACATACATTTTACATCTCAATGTAAAAATAACATTAAACATTGATCAACTAAATCTCTTGTAAGACAGGTGCAAACAACCAAATTATTTGCATAGATAAATAATGACGAAGAACAGAGTCAGGATAAATCATACAAGTATAGATATCATCGCCTCAAACTAAAGTTAAACGACATTAACAAAGAAAATTCTTTTTCAAAACACATCTACTGGTGTCACTAAACTAAATTGTTTAAACTTAAACAATAGTAAAAGGTCATGAGAAACATTAAACTCTCTATTTCTTGCACTTATTTATGTCTTCATCACTTATTTCATCCTCATCTATGATTAGGTTTCTTCTTTTTCTACTCTTAGCTCCATCAATGACATGTACTTCCTCAGGATCTTCCAAATTCTCCAATAAGACATCAGCAGATTGTTAAAGTGGGTTAAAGTCCCACATTGGTTGGGGAATGGACTGATAGTTTATTTATATGGACTTGGGCAATCCTCCCTTCATGAGCTAGCTTTTGGGGTTGAGTTAGGCCCAGGTGTCATGTCTTTACATGGTATTAGAGCCAGGTCCATTCCCGTTTGGGCTCCCAGTCCACACTCCAGTCGGGCCTGGGTGTGAAGGAGGGTGTTAAAGTGGGTTAAAGTCCCACATTGGTTGGGGAATAGACTGATAGTTTATTTATATGGACTTGGGCAATTCTCCCCTCATGAGCTAGCTTTTGGGGTTGAGTTAGGCCCAGG
The DNA here is from genome assembly GCA_018107945.1 of Datura stramonium. Classification (NCBI taxonomy): domain Eukaryota; kingdom Viridiplantae; phylum Streptophyta; class Magnoliopsida; order Solanales; family Solanaceae; genus Datura; species Datura stramonium. The sequence goes on from JACEIK010001141.1 coordinate 183,783, forward strand.
TGTCATGTCTTTACACAGATATCTGTTTATTATGTAAGTAAATTTAATATGTCTTTTAAATATGTTCATCGTAAGAATAAGTAGAAACCTCATACTTGAAATAGTACTAAGCAAGAAGTTAAAAAGATGTTTTACAAACTATATGAGATTGTGTATTACAAACTTCAATAGTCTATATTGCAATACCTTTTTCTCTTCTCTTTGTATGTACTCTAGTTCCAATTTATCATCTGAAATCCAAACCTTTGATACTGTAAAATTTTCAAGGCCCTCTTTCAAATTATATGTATTTAATTTAAGCTTAAACACAAAATATTTCCCACAAAGCCTTTCAATTTGGACAGGTACATCATTGTTATCTGATGACTGCTTATTGAACAACTTGTGAGCTGATGTGTCGAGAGTTTTTCAACCACATTATTGAATAAGACAAAAGTACTTTCCCCAGATATTTATTTCACTTTTATGTGTATCTTGTACCTAAATTTATAAAAATAAGTTATATTAATTAGTAATATAAAACAAATTAACAGTCCTTCCAAGATCCTTACTTCGCCAAAGGGAACTTGCAATCTTTTTTGCAGTTGGGCATTGATAAACACCATTTGCAGGTTCAATCTTCTTTGAGCACATATTACATGAAATATAGTACCATCTAAAATAGTTTGCTACTTCTGCAATTTTGCTCTGCACAGTAATAATGTATTCCTACAATTCTTAAGAAAAATACAATTATCTATCTTGTTGAAGTGTGGAAATGGATAATAAAAAATCTAAGAAGCAAAAAATAACCTGTATGTCAGGACTCCAATCAAACTCCAACAAATTCTTAATGTCCATCTGGTTCATAAACATCTCTTCCTCAATCGGAATGCTATTAACATTAGAACTTTCAATAATTTGTACTCCCATGGACATGGTAGAAAACTTTTGCATCAAAGATCTTACATAATCTACATCAAGATTAAAGTATATTTTGCTAGCATGTGTGGTGGAGAAGCTAACTTCACCTATTAACAATGGATGTAATTAAATTGCAGTAACAATTTCTTCATAATGTTAGCACATAAATATAGAGCATCTAACAGTTAAATCTAAAACAATACCACGGAATTCCTTAACCGTTGTGGAAGTTATAATCACTATATATGGACCAGAATCCTTTGTGTGGAAGTAAGGAGCAAACTTTTCTCCCAAGTCTTCCCATAACGTAATTTTTAATTTCGCCGAACTATCCAGAAAAAGAAAACTCAGAATGTAATACTTTATTTAAAGATAATCAAAAGAAATGACCAGAGTTTGATTCCCAAATAATACTTTTTACTTTGAGATAAAATTAAATATAGTAAAGAGATGATATTTAATAAAATTTTGCATTTTGTATTACAAATTCACCTTTAGGGAGATAACTAAATAAAACTACTTGAAATGAGATGAGCGGCTTACTAATCAGTAAGAATTTGGATGTCTCTTTTCCTCAAATTCGATTCAGCACTCTCCATTTCACCAACTCCATATAAACAACCAATTACATTTATAAATGAAGCGCAAAAAGTGTTTGTTGGGATAACAGTGTTAGTTAAATAATTTTTCATAACTTTGGAAATCATAAAAATATATATATCTGATAAGATCGTGTTGTTGTTCATCCTTGATTCAATCAATTCTGGTTTAATAAAGTGAAATTCATTTATAGGAATATTAACAATATCTTCAGTTAAATTCTTAATTTCAGTTGAGGGAAAGAAAATAATTTTCAGTGGATTTTCAACCGGTCTATATGCACCACTACTTTCAACTACTTTGAAGTTCTTGATGAAAAATAATGAACCTTCACTCAACTTGTTCTTGAACCTGTTAACGTGATCTTTTATGACTATAGCATGCACCAAATCACTCTGACATGTAAAAACAACATGTGATTTTAGAATTAAGAGTGTGGAAAAGAATGTGTATTAAAGAAAAATAAGAATTATGTAATGAGGTACCTTTTCATCAATAAATATCATATTCAAACTGATCAACTCGCCATCTTTTTTGGAATTAATTGTCTCCCACATTCTACAAATCCTAACCCTGATCATCAGATCATCTCTATCAGTAACCAAATCTGAAAGAAATGAATAGGCCATTTGAAATCTGAACAACTCAATTAAAAGTTGGATAGACTAAGCAAGATACAAGATGAAAAAAATTTACTTCTTATCTCTATATAGCACACAAAAAGAGTACGAAAAGGTGCAAGAATTAATTAAATACAGTTATTGAAAGATAAATACACAATAAAATTTATTGTAACTATAAATGATTAAGAGGAGGAAGAGAAACAGTTGTTGGACCTGTTAATATTTTTGGAAGATTAAAATAATTATTATTGATTTTTGAAAAAAAGTGCAACCGAATAAGAGTGGGAGGAAGATGTGGGGTTTGTCAAGTTGGTTAATTAGAAAGTATAACTGAATAAGAGTGGGAGGAAGATGTGGGGTTTGTCCAGTTGTTTAATTATTTTTATTAGTAATTCTTATCTGTTAAGAAGATCTTTTTTGGTAGAAACCTTCAAAAAAATATAATTAGCATGAGCAGCGGCAAAGGGCATAACGATAATTAGCAGCGACGAATTAAAATAATTACATACAATATTTTACGATAATTATTTTGAGAAGTTCTTTTCTCTCTTTACAACTAATCACAAGTTCTGTATCAAATGTTTTGGACTCGTTGTAGCCCATCTTAACAGAAACAACAACAAAATCGAAAAATGCAACAGCCAAACACTCCTCAAACCATACAGCTCCTGTAATTACTGTTAGTTGCACTATAACTTTTCCACTGCCTCTGGTCATCTATTTACCTATTTGCCGAATTGTATTGTGTAAAAAAATGCAAAAATCCTAAATCTCAAGTAATGATTACAGAAAAAGATAGTGATAGTGGTAAAATATCTATCCATTAATGCCTCATGACATTAATTCAAGGGGTGTAGCAGGACATGGTAGTAAGGGAAGTTATGGCATTGATTTAAGGGGTGACTTTTTATAGTTCTAAACTCGAAAGGAGAGAACCCGAATCGTACATAGTTGATATAGGTTTTATCCTGCCACCACTATCCTCATATTTTACTCCCCTTGAACTTGATGAGCCTTTCAAATTATGTAATGACAATATCATTGATACAGATTTAGCAGGAAGTTTCCTAACCAGTCGTTCTAACTAAATTCACATAGATACAATTCTTTTTACATACTTTCTAAATAGTGTAACTGTGAAGAGTTCAATCTCATAGAAAATATGGAATTTTCCTACACATTTAATAGGAATGAACTGTTGTTGCTTTTTGGGAAAAACTTAACCGAGTAAACGTGGGAGGAGGATGTGGGATTTCTGTAGTTGTTTAGTAGGAAGATTTGTTACATACTTTTTCAATGTTGAATCTACACTAGAGTGAAGGAAATCATTTTTTCCCTTCAAGCACACAACTAAAAATTGTAGCAATAGACAAATTTGCAGACCCAAATGAAATATCCACAATAGACAACATACCTCTCTATATCTTTAACCAAGTCACCTCTGTCACGACTGCTCTGCCTTTTGTAAATTTTGGTGATTTTACATGGGTTGGTGCTGGCAGCAGGACAAAGAAAAGGAAACAAAAAGTATATGGTCGTTCAGTTGATCGGGATGTCAACAGATCAATCTCCACCAGTTCATCAACAATTGGCTAAAAGGAATAGAAGTATTGACCATCACTTTAAGTTAAAGTTAAAAGACATTATCAAAGCAAATTCTTTGTCACCACATATCTACTGGTGACACTAAACTAAAAGATAACGAACAGTGAAAAGTCAGAGGAAACACTAAATTCTCTATTTCTTGCAATTATTTGTGTAGGTTTCTTCTTTTCCTACTCTTAGCTCCATCAATGATATGTAGTTCTTCCTCCGGAACTTTCAAGCTATCTAATAAGATATCAGCAGATAGTTTTTTGTTTTCTAAAGTTATGAAGCTAATATGTGGCCGAAAAAATTAAAGAACTGATATGAACTTAAAATAAAAGTTAAACCAAGTCCATTAAACTATCACCATGTCAATACTTTTCTCAATTCAGGACTTTTCGAGTCCACTTTTAACAAAAAGAACATTTTAAATTTAAACAGATTCAATTTTTACATCGTGGAACAAACATGACGTAATGTATTATTATGATATTCGTAACCAAACCTCCTTTATATAGCAGAAATATTATTTCTTTAGTATTATTTATGTAATTTAGGTAATATTCTTTAATTAAGCATTAAGCATAAATTTAATAAAAGTAAAT
>JACEIK010001141.1:189554-202661 GCA_018107945.1 Datura stramonium
ATTTTAAACAACAAAATTTTAAAAAAAACTATATAAATTAGGATAGATGAAAAATTTGCTCACCATATGCTAAAATTTATGTCGGACACTGAATTGGTTAAATAAAGATAAAATATGTGTTGACAACAGGTTCTGAAAAAATATGTCGTTGTATAATTAGGAAAGGTGGCCAAGTCTTCTAAAGCCATTAATAACAAAATAAACATTATTGTCAATGTTGTTAATGTCAAGTAAACTATTTCATCAACAACAAAGAAAGTTCATTCTACAAATCCCTTTCATTTTCAACTCTATGGGATTGTTCAAAATATACAGCAGGACAACTAAAAGAATGAAAATGTCACTTTGGCTATATCATTACCTCACAATCAATCATATATTAACAATTGAGAATTACCAATCTATACGAATATCTGAGAATTGACTAATACACACGTCAACAACATCATTTTCTCTGAATTCCTAACGATCACAAGAAACTAATCAAATTAAATTCAGCAAAATATAGTTCCCACATTAGGATACAACACTTTGATAGAAAATAATATTAATATATATCAAAACAAGAATTCAATCTAAATTAAGTAGCAAAAGAAGAGTGAGCTCACCTCAAAAAATAAGAAAATATTGGGATGAAATTTGAATCTCCGCATAAATAAGATGTAAGATTTTCTCTGTTTGGAGGATTAGTTGTCCTTTCCTTAACCCCAAAAAAGTAATAGTAACAAAGTTCCAATTGTAGACAACGTAACACTGATCAATCTAGGCAGCCGAGTTAAATGGGGCATGGATCAATTATACATTCTCCATTTTCTATATTTATATTAATTAGTATTTTATTCTGATAAGCGATTTTGAAATCCTAATAGTACACATTTTATAATTAGTATATAAGAAAAAAAATAAATGCATCTTTACTAATAGGATACTCAGTGAACAAAGCATTCCGCATTTAGGAAAGATCGGAAAAGAGAGTCATATCCCAAGGGGTGTGACATACGCAGCCTACTCTGACTCAATCATCAGTGGTTGATTGCATAACTTGAACCCGACTTATAGGTTAGATGAAAACAACTTTATCATTGCTAAAAAGCTCCCCTTGGGGCAGTATAACTAACATCATAAAAATTTACATTTGCTAACATTTGGTGTCTTCACTACTTACTCTTTGACTTAAAACTAACATGAATCATAAACTGACTAATTCTTCCAGCATTTGAAACTACAAAGAATTGTTGAGCGTATCTCAGTTGATAGAGATTTAGTGTTTGTAGGACTTTTCCTATTCCCTTTTGTATTTTTCCCATGGTTCTGTCCTGTCCACCATAATAGCTTCTTAAAGATCGAGTCATAAGTTACATCATATAAAATACTACTTAAAGAATGATATATCTGATCTAATGGATTAAGTTTTAAATTATAAACATTAAGAACATGCATGTTACGGCTAAATTTCATTTAAAAATGAGCAAGTTTAATTTTATAATATTTGCAAGAACAAAAGGTGTCTGCATGTATTCAGTTAGTGCATATTAGAATCATTGAGACAACATAAAATTAAACTCTATAATAACAACAACTACGGAATTTTAAAAATAAGAACAACAGTAGTAGGATTAGCATGCAGGGAAGTAGAAAAAATTATACATTGCTGTAAATTTTTTAGTAGTCTTTCTCTTTACAAGAAATTAGGATAAGGAGTTTAATTTGTTTTTTTATTTACTATATAAACTCTAAAATGAATAAGGTGAATCACTTTAGTCTGAGATGCAGCATACATAGTGGGAAAATTCCAAATTGCACATAGATACAAACACAGTTCAAATTTGAAGTAAAGGTGATTTGACCTGATTAAACCAAGAAGTATAAACCATGTAGAACTTATAAAAGAACTGATATGAACTTAAAATAAAAGTTAAAACCAAGTCTATTTAACTATCACCATGTCAATACTCTTCTCAATTCATGAATTTTTGAGTCCACTTTTAACAAAAATAACATTTTAAATTTAAACAGATTCAATTTTTACATCGTTGAACAAACATGACGCAACGTATTATCATGATCTCCAAACCTCATTTATATAGCAGAAATATTATTTCTATAATTTTTTTATGTAATATTATTTAATTAAACATAAAATTTAATAAAGCTAAATTTGGTAAAAAAATATTATAGTTTAAAAATATTTAAAATAATTATGTGACTATGAATGCTACACATTTTTTATGACCCTATATAACAATTAGAGGACCAACACAACACTACAACTTACATAAGATAAAAACTTAAAAATATTTAGCTTCTAGAACAAAAGGCTTTGGATTTAAGTTTGCAAGATCTAGAGTGAGATGCGTCAATCATAATTCAAAAGAGAATGGCAACTCATACTTGGAAAAGATCAAGGTGGATGGCAACTCATAAAACAGTTCTTATAATATGTAGATTGAAAATCATTTTCCATCTAGGATATGCATATGACCGATGACCACGTGTAAACCCCACATAATTGCCTCCTAGAAATAAGATGCTGGACATTGACACAGGTTTTTCCTTTGCAAATAAAAGGAAGGTTATCCATGATTACTATTTTGTTACCTCATTACTACAGAAATATTTCTAAATGTACATGTCGATTAAATTATTAAAATAAATTCATGCAAGATCTTGTCTCCCACCATCTTGGGAGTTTCTAACTGCAAATGAGAATTATTAACTTTGGACAAAGTAGACTCTATTAGTAATTTGACTCTCTAGCTGATGTGGAGTTTCAAAATTGATGAAAATACTGCTTGTATGCGTAAATACGCTCGGATAAACTTAGAACTAATTAGGTAATTTAATTGAGCATACCTTCAAATAAATGTTGAAGGTCCTGTACATCCTATCTTTAGTGATTCTTTCTTGGAGGCTCCTATACTTGAACCAAATAAGACAAACCTCACACAAAGTTCTGAATACTTACTATAAACGAGGAAAATGACTTGAGATAAACTTGATGTTCGTCAACATGGTGTGGTAGTTGATCATAAGAAGTGATAAATCAAGTGAAACTATTGTGGTAAAGTTGTTTTTGTTTTAATTGGCTTAAACACCACTTAGGAGGCGTTTGTGCTGATGTAACTCCTAGCTTGGAGGGTTCTATAATTGGACCAAATAAGACAGATCTCCCTCAAAGTTCTGAAACTGATAATAGAAAGCATAATGGCGTGAATTCAAAAGTAGCTGGTAACTATGTTGTAGATTCAAACTCATAAGAGATTTCAAGATCTATAGGGAGATTTTTTAACAAAGAAGGAATTAATGAAGTTAACATCATTTTCAGGAAGACATGCTTCAAATCATCAAAATAGTATGCTCATCTTTATGAAGTCTGTACCACCATTAAACTTGTTTTCTAATGCTACTTCATCACTACCATTTTGATGATTTGAAGCATGTCTTCCCGAAAATTATGTTAACTTCATTAATTCCTATTTTGTTAAAAAAATCTCCCTATAGATTTTGAAATCTCTTGTAAGGATGAATCTACAACACAACTACCAACTACTTCTGAATTCACGTTATTATACTTTCTATTATCAGTTTCTGAACTTTGAGTGAGATCTTCTTATTTAATTCAAGTATAGGAGCCTCCAAGATAGGCGTTACATCTACACGAACGTCTCCTAAGTGGTGTTTAAACCAATTAAAACCATAAACAACTTTACCACAATAGTTGCACTTGATTTTTCATTTCTCTTTATCAACTTCCACACCATGTTGGCGAACATCAAATTTATGTCAAGTCATTTCCCACGTTTATATTGAGTGTTCAGAACTTTGAGTGAGATTTATCTTATTTGGTTCAAGTATAGAAGCCTCCAAGGCAGGATCACTGAAGATGGGATGTACAAGGCCATTGACATTTATTCGAAGGTATGGGCAATCAAATTACCTGATTAGTTCTAAGTTTATCCATGCATATTTACGCATACAAGTAGTATTTTCATGGACTTTGAATTTTTGTCCATGTTTAGTACTGGGAAATAAACTTTTGATCCTAACTGCTACATGGTAATTGCCATGCTAAAATTAATAAATTTGATTTAGATAATTTCTTTAACAATGTATCTCCTAGTGTTAGGACAGTAATAGCTATATTCCTTGGCTTTTCATTACTATATGTAGGTTCGATGAGTTAGATTAGTATATTTCTATCTCTTTTGATAGTTAATCTTCAATCCACCCCGATTGAGTATACTTTTTTGTACAGTTGTGTTAAATTTTTGGCATAAAAGAGAAAATATTGACGTAAATTCTTTTAGAATTATGAAACTCCACATCAGTTAGAGAGTCAAATTACTAATAGAGTCTATTTTGGCCGAAGTTAATAACTCTCATTTGCAGTCAGACACTCTCAAGATGGTGGGAGGAAAGATCTTGCACAAACTTATTTTAACGATTTAACCAACATGTACATTTAGAAATATTTCTATAGTAATGAGGTGGAAAAGCATTCATCATAGAGAATCTTTCTTTTATTTGCAAAGGGAAAACCCCTATCATTGTTCAACAACTTATTTCTACAAGGCAACTATGTGGTGCTTGTACATGGTCATCGGTCATAGGCGTATCCTAGATGAAAAATGTCTTTCAATCTACATATTATAAGAAATGTTGTATGAGTTGCCATCCATACTGATCTTTTGTCAACTATAAAAATGGTACAAACTTTTACCTACATGGAGAAATGGAACTGCTTTCTTAATCCTGTTGGCCAAAATTCTTTTACTGAAATGGTAAGTTCCTATTGATTGAAGTTAATTCAAGCCCAATAAGTTCAATCTCCAAAATAGATAAAACTTATGACGTATTCTCTTTTTAACTTTAGAGTGTGCTAACTTTATCATTCTAGCATTTACATTTCATTTTCCCATCTGGGCAATCAGTTTTCCCTTCTTTTATATCCATTTTAACGCTTTTCTTCTCGTGTACTTGGATTTTTGGTTAAAAAGCAATTCTTGATGTAGTTAGAGTCTCTTTTCACGGAATGAAGGTGGGAGAGGACCCCCAAGGGTTTATAGATGAGATTAAAAAAATCACTCGGATCATGGGTGTCAGCTCCTCCGAGAGTGCTGACCTAGCTTCCTACCAACTAAAAGGGGTAACCCAGGTTTGGTACGAGTAGTGGAAGGAGGGGCAGTCAGCAAAAGTAGGACCGGTTGAGTGGGAGGAGTTTCATACAGCTTTTCTGGATAGGTTCTTTTCCCGGGAGCTGAGGGAGGCTAAGATGGCAGAGTTTATGAACCTATGGCAGGGCGATCGGACAGTGGAGGAGTATGCTATGGAGTTTACTAGACTATCAAAGTATTATCCAAAGATGGTGGCCGAGCCAAGGGCTCGCATGCTGAAATTCATAAATGGAGTATCTAATCTGGTCCTCAAAGAGTGCAGGACGGCAATGCTAATCAAGGATATGGACCTTTCTAGCTTAATTGTGTATGCCCAGCAGATTAAGGCAGAGAAGCTGAAAGATATGGAACGCAAGAACAAGCGGGCAAGAACTGGTCATACAGATTTTGGCCACCAGAGATCTGACAGTGGTAGCCGCCCACAGCAGCAACAACAGCAGAGGGCCCCAGTACCTAGCTCAGCCAGCGCCCCAACCTTTTGGTCCCTTCAGGATCAGAAGGATGGGTCTTCTAGCACTCAATCTCAGGCCCACGGTATAGGAAAAAAGTATCCAGCTTGTCCCAAGTGTGGTAGAAATCACCTAGGAGAATGCCTTCAGGGACGATAGGGTTGCTTTGGGTGTGGACATCTTGGACACAAGCTTAGGGAGTGCCCATCGGCCGGGCGAAGGAGATCACAATCCACTACCTCATCATCACCAGCAGGCCGACTAGCTCAGCAGGCCAACCCATCAGGTACAGATGGTGAACAACGCAAGAATCATTTTTATGCTCTCTCTTCTCGTCAGGATTAGGAAAGCTCACCTGACGCATTTACTGGTATGTTACGTCTCTTTCACCTAGACGTGCATGCCCTCCTAGATCCAGGAGATACTCTTTCATTTGTAACTCCATATATAGCAGTTCAGTTCAGCATCAGTCCAGAGGTCCTATCAGAACCCTTCGCAGTCTCCACCCCAGTTGGCGAGTCAGTTAGAGCCAGCCGGGTGTATAGAGACTGCCCAGTCTCAGTCTTGAATAAAATCATTCCAGCTGACCTTGTAGAGCTAGACATGGTCGACTTCGATCTTTTTCTAGGCATGGATTGGTTACACTCCTGTTATGCCTCAGTTGACTACAGGACCAGAGTTGTCAAGTTTCAGTTTCTAGATGAGCAGTTCAGCGCCTAAGGGTAGGTTTATTTCCTTCCTTAAGGACTAGAAACTCATTTTCAAGGGATGTTTATATCATCTGGTTTGGGTCAAAGGTTCCAACTCTGAGACCCCAACCATTAAATCAGTTCCAGTTGTCAGCGAGTTCCTAGATATATTTCCTGAAGATCTTCCTAGAGTTCTCCCTGAACGGGAAATAGACTTCGGAATAGATCTCCTTCCAGACACTCATCCCATCTCCATCCCTCCTTATAAAATGGCTCCATCCGAGCTTAAGGAGATGAAGGATCAGTTAAAGGACCTTCTTGATAAGGGTTTTATCATACCCAACATCTCTCCCTGGGGTGCTCCAGTGCTATTCGTGCGTAAAAAGGACGGTACCCTCAGAATGTGCATAGATTATCGTCAACTGCACAAGGTCACAGTTGAGAACAGGTACCTTTTCCCAGCATTGACGATCTATTCGACCAACTTCAGGGAGCCATTTGCTTTTCCAAGATCAACCTCAGGTCGAGGTACCATCAATTAAGGGTTAGAGAGAGTGATATACCGAAAATAACATTCAAAACTCGGTATAGTCACTACGATTTTATGGTGTTGTCCTTTGTGATAACGAACGCCCCAACAACCTTCATGGACCTAATAAATAGGGTTTTCAATCCGTACCTAGATATGTTCTTCATCCTATTTATTGACGACATTCTGGTGTACTCTAAAAATGAGGAAGAGCATGTCAATCACCTAAGGTTAGCATTACAGACCCTCCGAGATCGCCAACTATTCACCAAATTTAGCAAGTGTGAATTCTGGTTGAAGTCTATGTATTTCTTGGGTCATGTGGTAATAGGCAAAGGGATACAAGTAGATCCTCATAAAATTTCAACAGTAAAGTATTGGCGCAGACCAACCTCTCCTATCGAGATAAGGAGTTTCTTAGGCTTAGCAGGCTATTATCGACAGTTTGTTGAAGGTTTAACCTCTATATCATCCCCTCTGACCAAGTTAACCCAGAAGAAGGTGAAATTTCAGTGGTCGGTTGAGTGTGAGAAGAGTTTTCAAGAGTTGAAGACTTGACTCACTACCGCTCCAGTTTTTACCCTGCCAGAAGGGACAGATAGGTTTGTAGTATATTGTGACGCCTCCAGAGTTGGACTTGGTTGTGTTCGGATGCAGCGGGGCAAAGTGATAGCCTATTCCTCTAGGCAACTCAAAGTTCACAAGAAGAATTATCCAACTCATGACTTGGGGTTGCAGCGATGGTATTCACATTAAAAATATGGAGACACTACTAGTACGGAGCTCACATGGACGTGTTCATAGATCACAAGAGTCTTCAATACGTGTTCAGCCAGAAGGACCTAAACCTCCGATAGAGAAGGTGGTTAGAGCTCCTGAAAGATTATGACATGAGTGTGTTGTATCACCCGGGAAAGGCCAATATGGTGGCTGACGCTCTATGGGAAGTGTAGCTCACTTTGAGGGAGGAAAACCGGAGTTAGCAAAGGATGTTCAAAGACTATCCCAGTTAGGGGTGCAGCTGGTAGACTCAGTCGAAGGTGGAGTAGTAGTACAAAGTGGGTCAGATTCATCTTTGGTAGTTGAAGTTAAGTCCAGACAACATGAAGATCCAGTTCTGCTTAAACTCAAGAAAGCGGTTCTCAGAAAAGAGGTTGAGATTTTCTCCCAAGGGGGAGAAGGAGTGCTCTGTTACCAGGGAAGGTTGTGCGTGCCAGATGTTGGTGAGTTAAGACAGAAGATTTTGGATGACGCACACAGCTCAAGGTATTCCATTCACCCTGGTGCTACCAAAATGTATCGCGACTTGAGGGACATTTACTGGTGGAACGGCATGAAAAGAGACATTGCCGAATTTGTAGCTAAGTGCCCGAACTGCCAACAAATCAAGGTGGAACATCAAAGGCCAAGGGGCATGACTCAAGATATCAGCATACCCACGTGGAAGTAGGAAGAGATAAATATTTATTTTATTACAGGTCTACCATAGACTCGCCGGCAACATGATTCAATCTAGGTGGTAGTAGATCGGATGACCAAGTAAGCTCACTTTCTCCCAGTCAAAACCACACACTTGACAGAGAACTATGCCAAACTTGATATACGAGAGTTAGTCAGACTTCATGGGGTGGCCTTATCAATCATTTCAGACAGGGGAGCTCAGTTCACCTCCCATTTCTGGAAGTCTTTTCAGAAGGGACTTGGCACTCAGGTCAAGCTCAGTACTTCTTTTGATTCACAGACCTATGGGCAAGCTGAGCGGGACATACAAACCTTGGAGGATATGTTAAGAGTGTGCGTGATTTATTTTAAGGGTAATTGGGACGACCATTTGCCTCTTATCGAATTGCGTACAACAAAAGCTACCATTCCATCATTCAGATGGCCCCGTTTGAGGCATTGTATGGTAGGAGGTATAGATTTCCTATAGTTTGGTTTGAAGTCAGTGAAGCTACTTTGATAGGGCCAGACTCGGTTCACGAGGCAATGCAGAAAGTTCAGCTGATCTGAGAAAGATTGAAAACAGCCCATAGCCATCAGAAATCCTATGTCGATGTGCGAAGGAAAGAGATGGATTTTTATGTTGATGACTGGGTATACCTGAAAATTTCGCCCATGAAAGGAGTNACCTGAAAATTTCGCCCATGAAAGGAGTGATGAGGTTTGGAAAGAAGGGGAAACTCTGTCCTAGGTATGGGGGACCCTATAGAATTTTGCGGCGTATCGACAAGGTGGCCTATGAGCTAGAGTTGCCTTCAGAACTAGCAGCTGCACATCCAGTTTTCCATGTATCACTTTTGAAAAAGTGTATCGGAGATCTAACCTCTGTGGTGCCATTGGATAGTGTGGCAGTCAAGGATAGCCTCACCTATGAGGAGGTACTAGTCTAGATCCTTGACCGTCAGGTTCGTATATTGAGGAATAAGGAAATAGCTTCAGTCAAGGTTCTATGGAGGAATCAGCAAGTTGAAGTAGCTATGTGGGAGGCCGAAGAAGATATGAGGGTGAAATACCCACACTTGTTCTCTACCGACTCTACTGTATCTTGATATGTCTTTAAGACTTGAACTAGTTGTTGAAACCAGTTCATGTAAAAGAATTTTCTTTCTGAATTTGGTTGTGTTTATGAAAAGCAAAAATTCAGTTCAGTTATATTCTCTGAAATGGAGATAGTCATTTTAGTCGTTTTGAAGTTGTATGAGTAGTATTTGAATACCTTGATTGTTATTTTTCTGGTTGCTATGAGTTTTCTAACATTCGATGATGAATGTTTCCAAGGGGAAGATATTGTAATTCCTTTGAAGCTCAAAATCAATATTCGGGACTCTAATCAAAAAATATGGAAAATTGCAGAAATGTTGCAGAACGACCAACCTGACAGGTCGTTAAGGGACCCAACGACTTGTCAGGTCAACCCTGTGAAGGATGCAAAGAATATAAACCAGTATTCCTAACGGAAGACCCCATGAGTTGTTCTCAGGCCCTACGACTCGTTAAGTGTCCCGTTGCCAAGCCGGAGTTCAGAAATTTGAGGAATTTACAGTGTACTTGACGGAAGGTCACCACGAGTTGTCACAAACAGTAACAACTCATTAGGTCCTTTTTTCCAGTCCCTTCAAGCTTTCTTACCAGTGTACTTGATGGACGACACGATCGTTCCCAGTCATGACAACTCATCATGTGCCCATCAGGAGTCAGTAGATTTTTTTCCAGTGAACTTGACGGAAGGATCCAACGACTCATTGGACCTGGTAACGAGTCGTTAGGGACACCTGACAGTTTTTCTTTTCGAATTTCTACAGGCTATTTAGTAATTTCCTATTCTCCCAAGCATTAAACCACGTCATTTAAGCACTAATTCTATACATTTTAGTGGGGGGAAACGGTTCATCCCTCATTCACCACCCTCAGTTTCAAGAAAGCATCAAAGGCCTCCTCTCAAGAACTCTCCAAGAAGGCCTAGGGTTTGTCAATCATATCAGTAACTGAAGTCCTCTTCTCCGAGAGTTTTCACCAAGTGTATGGGGTTTTAGCAAGGGGATTGTCCTTCCCTTGTGCCCCCAAAGTCCTCCTCAATTTCTTCTATCAGTTTTAAGGCCTGAGCTTTCGATTATGAGAAGCATTCATGTTTTATTTTTCGTTTATTTAGCTTAGAACGATGTTCACGTATATTATTGATATGACCCCCATGAATTTCTTATCAAATTGTCGGTGTTTATACAAAAAGTGAATTTAAGCCCTAATTCTTCGAGTGATGATTTTGCTTGTTAAATTTCCTCTAGTGAATGAAGAATGCTTTGGGTTGAATTCCTAGAATTTTCTTGTTATTCGTATATGTTGGGTGAATATCCCATGAATCAAAATGACTTTAGTACGTTGAATTAAATTCTCTATTAGTTGCTTAGTAATTTAGTCAGTTAGAACACAGAACTCTATCAATCTAGTCTCAGTCAGAATCATATCAGTCTAGCTTCAGTCAGATTTTTAGCAACCTCAGTGTTTTCCAGAAAATGTCAACTGATCAGTTTGACTCCAGTTTTATTTTCGAGGTGTCAGTGGTGCCTCCCAGTTTTCAGACTTAGATTCAAATTTCAATTATTTGGTCCATAGGCGGTCATGACATTCAGTTACAGCTTTCACAAGCCCCAGGACCCCAGTTCAGTTATTAGTTGTTCTGTAGACGGTTACGACACTTCTAGATAAGCAGCTCTGACCAGTCTTAAAATCCAGTTTCAAAATCTGGTCCGATAAGACTCTAAGGGTACATGCAGTTATTCGTCCCTGACTAGTCTTGGACCCCAGTTTCGAGCTATCAACTTAGTAGTTCAGTTTAGGTTTTCCAGTGGGAGTAGAACTTAGCACCGAGTGGGTCGGGGTTCCAGCGCACCCAGGTTCCCAAAACTACGTTGCCAGCGTAGGTTTCAGTATTACTTGGCCTGATTGGCCCCAGCTATTTCTGTGATGACTCAGTTCGTGCCTTTATACCCTGGCAAGGTATATTAGGCCCTACTAGTGGGGTGTATACATCGAACTCCACGTCTAACTCACGTGGTTAAATGTCGGTTATAGACTCTCCCACTACTCAGTCCAGTCCAGTACTATAATAGGCAGCTCAGCTCAGTATAGTGTCTCAGATTCAGTGTTTCAGACTTATGGCATGTCCTTGACCATCAGACAGGGTCGTCTTGACCATTTCAGATTATATCAGTAGTTTAGTTCAACTCACCTGTTGGTCATTGCGTGTCATTTAAGTTCAGACTTTATAATCAGTTATGTTTCTCCCACTTACTCAGTACATTCCAAGTACTGACGCATGTTTTTCATGTTGTATCTTTTCATGATACAACTGCAGGTTCTCAAATTCGGCACAGGTAGTTTCTTCAACTTCAGAGCATTTCATCTCAGCAGATCAGAGTGTGGGTCCTCATCATTCGGGGGCCTTTTTTATTTACTTTAGTTGGATATGGTTTTATATAGACTTAGAGTTAGTTGGGGGCTTATCCCAGCAACTCCTCAGTAGTTGGCTTTCAGACCAGACTTGTCTTTCAGAATTGTATTTCAGATATATTATTTATTTCCCTACTTTTAGTCTTTACATTTTCTTAAAATGATAAATCTGTTATTTAAAGGTTTCGCTTTGCATGTTTACTTAGAATGCTAGTGTATGAAAGACCAGGGGTTGACTTGGGGTCACTTGTGGCTTCAAGTACCGTGTCACGTCCAGGGTGTAGTCTCAGCGCGTGACATGTAGGTTCGATGAGTTAGATTAGTATGTTTCTATCTCTTTTGATGGTCAATCTTCAATCCACCCCGATTGAGTATACTTTTTTGTACAGTTGTGTTAAATTTTTTGGCATAAAAGAGAAAATGTTGACGTAAAGAATTATGAAACTCCACATCATTTAGAGAGTCAAATTACTAATAGAGTCTATTTTGGCCGAAGTTAATAACTCTCATTTGCAGTCAGACACTCTCAAGATGGTGGGAGGTAAGATCTTGCACGAACTTATTTTAACGATTTAACCAACATGTACATTTAGAAATATTTCTGTAGTATGAGGTAGCAAAGAATTCATCATAGAGAAGATTTCTTTTATTTGCAAAGGGCAAACTCCTCTCATTGTTCAACAACTTATTTCTACAAGGCAACTTTATGGTGCTTGTACATGATTGTCGGTCATAGGCGTATCCTAGATGAAAAATGTCTTCCAATCTACATATTATAAGAATTGTTGTATGAGTTGTCATCCATACTGATATTCTGTCAATTATAGAAATGGTACAAACTTTTACCTACATGGAGAAATGGAACTGCTTTCTTAATCCTGTTGGCCAAATTTTTTTTACTGAAATGGGAAGTTCCTGCTGATTGAAGTTAATTCAAGCCCAATAAATTCAATCTCCAAAATAGATAAAAACTTATGACGTATTCTCTTTTTAACTTTAGAGTGTGCTCTTTTTCATTCCATCATTTACTTTCCATTTTCCCATCTGGGCAATCAATTTTCCCGTCTTTTATATACATTTTAACGTTTTTATGCTTGTGTACTTGGATTTTTAGTTAAAAATCTATTCTTGATGTAGTTAGAGTCTCTTAATTTTACTGTTTTGGTTTATGGAGAAATTTAGTGGTTGTTCGTAATTTTGGGGAGCAAAAAAATTGTCACACCCCGCCTTGGGGGGTATGACTGGCACCTAGTGCCCTATTAGGACCTGAACTGCTAGACTACTGACCCTAAGCACATCTGGTGCCTGACTGGCTCTAA
>JACEIK010001141.1:211816-232066 GCA_018107945.1 Datura stramonium
TTTCACGAAACTAAATCCGTAGGAATGCTCCTTACTGCTTAATACCTCGGTATCTGGAGTTAATTTGAGTTTGGACCATGTTTGACGGCGTAATCGGATGAATATTATAATAAATCCTCATTCTCCCTATTTTACTTCGTGTTCTCTGGAAATTATAGAATGTTTATGAAATAAACCGAAGTGGAGGGGTTTATACACTTGAGCCTGGACAGGGCCTTCGTGACACGGCGCCAATGTGGAGGCCCTCCCTCCGTGGCACGTTGCCATCGCAGGGGCTCTGCCTCGGCTCCTTCCACGATGGTTCGATGAATCTCTTATCCGGTCTTTTCTTGGGCCTTTTCCTAGCATGTATGGCATTCAAAAACTCTTAACCAACATGCGAATAGGCCATCTACATGTCGAGAATTTACGGGGTGTAACAAAAATAAATCTTGAAAGCTCTGTCAAAATTTATAAGGAGAGGAAAATGAAGTGTTTCTTTTACTTCAAGGATGGGAACAGCAATAGGGAAAGAAAATCAGCAGTAGTGGTACTTCAAGATCAGAGCAAATGAAATATTTTAGGTGGTGGTGCAGAAAGGGTGGAACTAATCATTATAATAGGTTACTTAAGATTGGAGGAGTAGGTTTTGAATGTGTATACAAGGATAACATTAAGCCTGCAGATGGGAAGACTGAAGCAACTATTGTTTCCATTCAAAAACTCAATAGAGATGGTTATTAGGTACTCCAAATATTTTTGTATATTGTTGGTACCAAGCAGAGAATAAACAATTGCATAGCACATCTAAAGAATAAGAAAGCTTTTGTTTGATTATTAACAATCTCCTTCTAGCACATAATAGCTATAACTTTTTGGAAACTATTTTATTGAGAAATGGTAAGTGTTTTATTGATATAGCACCACAAAAACACTGTCAAAAGNATATAGCACCACAAAAACACTGTCAAAAGTATACTTACAGGACATTAGTATACTTCAATTTTTTCTATTAAAAATAAATTCATGTAAAATGTACCCAATTTTGGTTTTTGAAACTTTTGACATCCCCGACATCCTTCCTATCCTTCTTGTTTCATTAAGCAAGAGGACCTTCTGCAACCTCAATGAACTTTATATTCTACTTAATTAACTAACTTGAGTTGGTTTAGTCATCAGACTTAACCCACTGTAATTCAAAACTCTCCAACCTTTTATTTCTAAGTAAAAGCTACAACAAACAAATATAAGGTGATTATAGAGACAAACTAAAGGAAGCCTTATAGGTTATTAAATCAATTATTTTATTCTCTGCATATTCAATGTAATGCCTGAATATTTGTTATACCACTATTTTCTAACTTACTTTTTACGTTGTTTTTCTACCTGACGACAAAATACAATACAAAAACTCCATCAATATATATATAGAGAGAGCTTAATTAGTGTTGGACTCTAAAAAAGGTGACAATCTGGTTAAAGACAATATCCTTAGCAGTAGTTACTATAATGAAATCACCTTGAGCATAATCCTTACATATTGAACATGTAATTTCCCCACATCGTGAAATTGAGGTAATCAAGTAACGTCTTCGCATCTTTAGAATCAGATAATGCATCTTGACCTCCATTGCTACGAAACAGGGGAAACTCTCAAGGGATATTTCCCAAATTATACTGCGGAGGTATAGCTTCACCATAATGTGCCAAATTCTACTTGGTGCCCCCATAGTCGGATTTCCTTAAGATTCCATTTCTACCAGCTGCATTTTAATTCATCATGTATATATAGTTCTGCAACATTATTAATGGAATGGTTAAGCTCTATGATTAGGGATTAATTTTACATATGACCATTGAATTTTACTTGAGATATATCTCATATGGTCACTCAACGTAGCCTAGTTTACTTAGAAAGCCACTCAACTTTATATATATAGATTCAAAAGTCAATTGACTTAATTTTATGATTTTATTACTATAATGGATAAAATTTAATGACCATACGTGAATCTAAATCACAAGTGAAAATATGGATAATAATATGGATAAAATGGATAAAATTCAAACTAGCGACAAGGAATTAGCCACCATTTCAAAATTAATTATTAAAACTTTGTACCATCAGAAGTCATTACTTTACGTTAATTAACTGATCGGTTATAGAGAATGTTATGAATTTGAATAGGCGTTGGGGTGGTTGATGTCAGTTCCGGGGGCATCGAACACTGCGCTTGAATCAATAGTTACTTATTCCAAAATGTCTATGACATAATTCCTTGGCAAGTTCGTTTTGGTTTCAACTTCAATCGTCATTTTACTATTACCTTATTGATTGATTTTGAAATTATCGCGAGTTTAGTACTCAAAATTGGTGTTTTCCCTTTTTCTGGAACAGGTTCCTGCTCAAGTAGCCAGCGCATAAACCGCAGACCAAATGGCATTGTTGGCTTATAACTGAGCATTAAAGCTTTCTAAACCAGGTAATGATTTTAAATTTATTGGGATTTTGTCATTTGATTGTGGATTTACAGTTTTGGCTTTTACATGTATATCTTAGCTAAATGAATTTGGCCACATCATCATTGCATATATAGTTCAACAACATCATTAATGGAATGGTTAAGCTGTATGATTAGGGATTAATTGTTACACCCCATAAGTTCCTAACGTTTAGTTAGCCTATTCATACGTTAGTTAAGAGTTTTAGAATATAACACGTACGAGAAAGGGCCTGCGGAAAGGTCGGAAAAGCACGGAGTTGGGACCGCGCGGGAGGAGGCCGGGGCCAGCTGCCCAAAGGGGCAACGTGGCACAGACCATGCCCTCCGTGATGGGCTCTGTGGCACGCCCATGTTTTGGCGCGATGGGGTCCGTGCCATGGACCACCACTGTCCACCGCCCAAATGTTATATATATTAAGTTGCTTTCATTAAGTTCATTATATNTATATATATATATATATATCTTCGGCCAGAGCAGAGAGAGTACAAAGGAAATAATAATTTTTCATCCGTTTACGCTACGATACACCGTCCAAATTCAAATTAACCTCGGGTATTGAATTCCAAGCCCGTAGGGAGTAGTGTTGCGGAGTTATTTTCGTGAAATTATCCCAAAGAATCATAACTCCGCCGAGCAAAAGTTATCAGAATTGCTTCAAACTAGTTTCTATGCGATCATAGGCTTCAAGTAAGTATTTCTCCCTTCTGAATTCTTGGTAAATTATATGTCTTCGTTTGTGTTTCGTTAAGTTGAAGTATAGTCGATATTAGTGTTATAAGTTATTGTTTCGGCCAAATTTAGTACTGAAACTAGTCTCATTCTCTCAGTAATACGATTTCGGCTAGGAAGGGCTATTGAATACCAGTTGAAACTCGCTAGTTACTGAGGAAATGGCACTCGAGGTATGTTAAGGCAAACATCTTCAGCAAGTTAGCTTCTTTAGTATTGTAATACAGATTGAGTCCCATGAGAGATTCAAAGGCATATCTATTATGATTAGCTATCGTAGTATATTGAGTTCTGTATACTGAGGCCGCGAGGGCCATATTGAGTTTTGTATACTGAGGCCACGAGAGCCGTATTAAGTTCTATATATTGAGGCAGCGAGGGCCGTATTGAGTTCTGTATATTAAGGCAGCGGCAAACCGTATTGAGTTCTGTATATTGAGGCCGCGAGGGCCATATGGAGTTCTGTTGTATTGAGGCTGCGAGGGCCATATCGAGTTCTATTATACTGAGGCCATGAGGGCCATAGCAAGTGTTAGTAGAGTAAGGTCGTGAGGGCCGCAGTGAGTTCTATTAAATCAAGGTTGTGAGGGTCATTTTGAGTTACAGTATATTGCGATCGTTGGTAATCAAATAGTAGAACGTATATTGCTTGTACCTTTCGAGGCTTATGGGGGCCTAGGTAGGTTATTCTTGTATGGGTTGTACCTTCCAGGCTTATGGGGGCCCGGTTAGGTTTTGTTTGTATATATATGTGTACCTTGTTAATTAAGTACTACGAATAGCGAGATTGTTCAGGTTAAACTCTTACCTTTCTGTATGATTATTTCAGTTCTTCAGCTTTCATTCAGTTATTACTTTATTGCCTTACATATTGTACTGACGCCCTTTGTAGGCACTGCATTACTTGCCTGCAGGTGCGGCTAGGCACAGACCAGGACCCTCGTAGCTCCCAGCCAGGACTAGCAGCACAGTTAGCTTCCTTCTTCTAGAGCTAATAGCTAGAAGGTCTGCTTTTGTTGATTTTTCAGTTTTTGGGTAGGTCGGGGCCCTGTCTCGACCACTATTCTACTTCTAGAGGCTTGTAGATGTACAATATCCTATGGTTAGTCTATTATTGGTCGTGTGGGGCCTAGGTGTATGTTTCATTTTGTGATGACGGCCGCATGGGGCCTTGTTTAGCTGTTGAGTAGTGGCCTTGTCGGTTATAGCATGTGTAAGTCACTTGATTTTCATTACAACCAAAACTAGACATCATGGTGGTCTTGTCTGCCCCCATAGGACTCCCTATCATTTTCTATTTCTGGGTAGCTATTTTATTTTATAGGTGGTTATACGGCCTTGTTGACTGGGGGCTGTGTTTACAACCGAGATATAGCCCATTGTTTTCTTGATTTGGGGAGTAAGTTTGCACCAGAAGTGCATAAGTCCAATTAGATCAGTCCAAACCCTAGTAGGGCACCAGGTGTCAGTCATACCCCTCAAGGCGGAGAGTGACAAACTTGGTATCAGAGTAGGTCGTATCCCAGGGAATCTGCAAGCCGTGTCAAGTTGAGTCTTGCCTATGGATGCATTGTGCACCACAGTCTATAGACAAGAGGCTACGAGACATAATAGTATGGTTACTCTTCTTTCTCCTCCAGTCGTGCTATAGAGCTGAGTTGTATAGGGTAATCCCTTAAGCTTACGTTATCTTGTTTTTACAGAGAAAAATGTCAGATGCATGACGGATCGCGACTGGTCGAGATTTAGATATGACGACAGGAGTGGGCACCAGTAGGGGACCCCAGTCAGAGTCAACCCAGTCTGAGGGCGACAGGAAGACACCCCCTCGATCTCCCCAGCACTCACCACCACACTCAGAGCCCACCAGGTCAGTAGATACATCAGTACCAGCCCCAGCTATTCCAGTACCATCAGATCAGGAGCTTAGAGGTGCATTTTATATGTGGGTTCAGATGATGGCTGCCCAGCGTCAGCCTCAGCCAGTAGTATCAACTACCGCTGAGCCCGCTGAGGGGCCTGGTAGCTCGAGAGTTCATGAATTTCTCGCTCTGAGTCCCTCACAGTTTACAAGGACCGATCATAGGGAGGATCCCCAAAATTTTATAGATCAGTTGCAGAGGATATTCAGGGTTATGCATGCCTCATCTACCGAGTCAGTAGAGCTAGCGGTATTCCGACTGCAAGATGTAGCAGTTTTGTGGTACAAGAGCTGGGAAAGATCCCGAGGTAGAGATTCACTTCCACCTACGTGGACTGTTTTCTCTGAGGCTTTGATAGATCATTACCTGCCTCGAGAGGTCCGGCAGGCCAGAGTAGAGCAGTTCTTGCACCTGAAGTAGGGCAGAATGAGCGTCAAGGAATATGCACTGAGGTTTTACTCCCTAGCCAGGTATGCGCCCTCGTTTGTTGACACCATGCTAGCTAGGGTGCATCGGTTCATTATGGGACTTGCTCCCGAGTATGTAGAATCATGTACTACGGCCACATTGCGAGAGGATATGGATATCTCACGGGTACAGGCATTCGCCCAGAATATAGAGGAGCTTAGGCAGCATCAGTATGCCATGGAGAGGGCAGGTCAGGAACAGCATCGAGGGGGTAGGTCCATAGACTTTCAGACGGATTTTCCAGGTGGACCCTGGCCTCACTTGTCAGATAAGCAGCCCAGGCCCCCGTTCCAGTAGCGGCAGGGTAGCAGATCAAATCATCGTAGACAGTCAGGTCCCAGCGAGAGTTCACGGGCATTAGGCTCACAACAGCAGAGAGGACTTGATTAGACAGAATTAGCAGTGCCACGATGCAGTACTTGCCACAAGCAACATCTGGGGAGGTGCAGATATGGCTCCACAGCCTGCTATTCTTTCAGGCAGGAGGGGCATATGATGAGAAATTGTCCAACTAGATGCCAGAGTAGCCAAGGTCAGCAGGATAGGTCTTCAGCAGGTTCGTATGCCCCAGCACCCTCGGCAGGGCGTGGACCCTCAGCTCCAGCTGGCAGGGGCTGAGGTAGATACGGGGCATCCAGTTTAGGTACCGTCCAGGACCGCACATATGCACTACCAGGGCGACAGGAGTCAGAGTTGTCGCCAGATGTTGTGACAGGTATATTAGATGTTTGTTCTCACTCAGTTTATGCTTTGATAGATTCAGGTTCTAACTTGTCATATGTTACTCCGTTAGTAGCTCGAAAGTTTGATATAGAACCAAAATTTCTTCAGCGACCTTTCTTAGTATTTATACCCGTAGGTGACTCTATTAGTACTGAGAGAATTTACCGGGGTTGTACAGTAGAGATTGTGGGTCGTCAAACCTTAGAAGATTTAATATAGTGAGAGATGATTGATTTTTATGTCATTATGGGTATGGATTGGTTGGCACCGTGTTATGCTACCGTAGAATGTTGGACCAAAATCGTCTGATTCCACTTCCCATGGGAAATAGTGCGAGAATGGAGAGGTAGTACAGCCACTCCAAGGGGTAAGTTTATATCCTATCTTAGGGCAAAGAAGTTGATAGCAAAGGTTTGTATCTACCATATTGTTACAGTTTGGGATACGCAAGCAGAATCCCCGACTCTTCAGTCCATCCCAGTGGTTAATGAATTTCCAGATATGTTCCCCGATGAACTCCCTGGCATCCCTCCAGAAAGGGAAATTGATTTCTCTATTGATATTCTTCCAAATACTCAACCTATATCCATCCCTCCATATCGAATGGCTCAAGATGAATTGAGGGAATTGAAAGAGTAACTGAAAGATTTGTTAGATAAGGGCTTCAGCAGGGCGAGTACATCACGTGGGGTGCACCAGTTCTATTCATGAGAAAGAAAGATGGCTCTCTCTGTATGTGCATAGATTATCGACAGTTGAATAAAGTGACTATCAAAAATAAATACCCGCTTCCCAGGATAGATGATTTGTTTGATCAGCTGCAAGGGGAAAAATAATTTTCAAAAATTGACCTGAGATCCGGATACCATCAGGTTCGAGTGCAGGAAAAGGATGTCCCGAAGATGGCTTTTAGGACCAGGTATGGTCATTTCGAGTTCCTACTTATGTCCTTCGGGTTGACAAATGCCCCAGCGGTATTCATGGACTTAATGAACAGTGTTTTCCAACAATATTTAGACTTGTTTGTGATCGTGTTTATTGATGACATTTTGGTGTACTCCCGCTAAGAAGCAGAACACAGGGGTCATTTGCGGATAGTACTTCAGACCCTCAAAGACCGTCATCTATATGCGAAATTCTCTAAATGTGAGTTTTGGTTGAATTCTGTTGCTTTCTTGGACCATATTGTATTAGAGGCTGGTATTCAAGTTAACTCACATAAAATAGAGGGAGTAAAGACCTGGCCCAGACCTACCACTCCCACAGAAGTTCACAGTTTTCTGGCTTTAGTCGGGTATTACAGGAGATTCATGGAGGGATTTTGTAATGCCCCAGAAGCTCAAAATCAATATCCGGGACTTAATTTAGAAAATCTGAAAAACTGTAAAAAAGTTGAAGAACGACCAACCTAACGAGTCGTTAAGGGACCCAACGACTCGTCAGGTCAACCGTGAGAAGGATGCCAAGAGGATGAGTTAGTGTTTCCCAACGGACGACCCCACGAGTCGTTATCAGGCCACACGACTCGTTAAGTCGCCCATTGCCAAGTCAGAGTTTCAAAATTTGAGAAGTAGACATTGTGCTTGACGGAAGGTCACAACGAGTCGTCATCAGTAGTAATGACTCGTCGGGTCCTTCATTTCTAGTCCTTTCCGGCCTTCTTACCAGTGTACCTGACGGACGACACGATGAGTCGTTCCCAGTCATGATGACTCATCATGTGTCTGTCAAGAGTCAGTAAAAAATTTTCCAGTGAACTTAATGGGAGGACCCAACGACTCGTTGAATCTAGTAACGAGTCGTTAAATCACCCGTTAGGAACACCTGACAGTTTTTTCCTGCGAATTTCTAAGGGCTATGTAGTAATTTTCTATTCTCCCAAGCATTTAACTACGTCGTTTTGACTTCGGTTTAGACGTTTTAGTAGGGGTAATGGGTCCTTTTCCTCATTCCCCACTCAAGCACTCAGAAAATAGATTGTAAGTTCTCTCAAGAACTCTCAGAGCAAGAAACTAGGGCAGCTTTCTTCTCCTCAAGTTCTCAAGATTTGTCCTAGATTTTTCATCAGGTATGTGGGGTTTTAGCAAGGGGATTGTTCTTCCCTTGTTCCCCCAAGATCCTCCTCAATCTCTCCTATCAGTTTTAAGCCCTGAGTTGTTCGAGTATGAAAAGGTGTCATGATTATTTTCCTTGATTTCACTTAGAATGATGTTCATGTATAATGTTGATATGATCCCCATAAATTTCTATCAAATTGTCAGTGTTTATACATAAGGGAATCTAAGCCCTAACTTTTGAGTTATGAATTTTGCTTATTAAATCTCTTCTAGTGAATGAAGAATGCTATGGGCTGAATTTTCTAGAATTTTCCTATATATTTATATATGTGGAGTAGATATTCCATTAATGAGAATGATGTTAGCCCTGTTTAATGAAATTCCTAGAATCCTTGAAATTGCTCTATATTACGAAATTCTCATATTTTTTGGATAAGTTGAGTTCTCTATTAGCTGCTAGTAGTTCAGACCAGTTAGAATGTAGAGTCTCCTCAGAATCTCTCAGAAAAATGTTAAACTGATTAGTTTGACTCTAGTTTATTTTCGAGGTGTCAATGGTGCCTCCCAGTTTCAAACACATCAGATTTCAGATATTTGGTCCATTAGGCGGTCATAACATTCAGTTATTGCTCTGACTAGCCCCAGGACCCCAGTTCAGTTATTAGTTGTTCTGTAGATGATTAAGACGCTTCTAGATATGCAGCTCTGACTGGTCTTAAAACCCAGTTTCAGAATCTGGTCCGATAAGGCTCTCAAGGTACATGCATTCATTCATCCCTGACTAGTCTTGGGCCCTAGTTTCGAGCTATCAGCTTAGTAGTTCAGTCTAGGTTTTCCAGTGGGAGTAAGACTTAGCACAGAGTGGGTCGGGGTTCCAGCGCACCCAACTTCCCAGAACTACGTTGCCAGCGTAGGTTACAGTATTACTTGGCCTAATTGGCCTTAGATATATTTTTTGATCACCTAGTTCATGCCTTTATACCCTGGCAAGGTATATTGGGTCCTACCGGTGGGGTGTATACATCAGACTCCATGTCTAGCTCACGTGGTTAAATGTCGGTTATAGACTCTCCCACTAGTCCATCCAGTCCAGTAACAGAGTAAGCAACTCAGTTCAGTACAGTACCTCAGATTCAGTGTTTTAGACTTAAGGCATGTCTTTGACCATCAGACAGGGTCGTCTTGACCATTTCAGATTATATCAGTAGTTCAGTTCAGTTTACTTGTCGGTCATGGCGTGTCATTTCAGTCAGTCTTTATTTTCAGTATGTCTCTCCCACTTACTCAGTACATTCAAAGTACTGATGCATTCTTTTTATGATGTATCGTTTCATTATACAGCTGCAGGTTCTCAGGTTTAGCACAGATATTTACTCCAGTTTCAGAGCGTTCTGCTTCAGCAGATCAGAGTATGAGTCTTCATTATTCGAGGGCCTTGTTTATTTATTTCATTTAGTTATGGTTTTGTTTAGACTTAGAGTTAGTTGGGGACCTGTCCCAGAAACTCCTCAGTAGTTGGCTTTCAGACCATACTTGTCTTTCAGATTTATTATTTACTTCTCTACTTTCAGTCTTTACATTTTCCTAAACTGCTAAAGCTTTTATTTATAAGTTTCGTTGTGCATGTTTACTTAGAATGCTAGTGTGTGATAGATCAGGGGTTGACTTGGGGTCACTTGTGGCTTCAAGTACCGTGTTATGTCCAGGGTGTAGGCTCGAGGCGTGATAAACTTTGTATCAGAGCACTAGGTTTAGAGTATCATTAGCAAGTCTGAAAGCTGCATCGAGTACCATCCTTTTCATGGGTGTAAAACTTGCCACACTTATGACAAGGAGGCTACAAGATGTTATTAGGAATAATTTCCCTTTTTTCATGTTCTTCATCGTGCGTTAAAGTCAAATTCCAAAGACGTCTTTCTAAAGCGTGTCCCTTTTCCTTTCAGTGAACCATGCCTCCTCGACGTGGAAATGGACGAAGAGCTGAAAACGCCAACAGACCCACTCCACCAGCTCCAGCAACTCCTTAGGATGAATCCTTATCCACCACCGAATTCAGGGCGGCCATTCAGTTGCTAGCTCAAACAGTCACCAATCAAGTAAACCAGTAGGTGGTTCCATCATCCACAAGTAGGTCTGCAGCTGCTGCCTGGGTGTGGGATTTCACCCCGATAACCCTCCAGACTTTCACGGAACAAAGGTGGGAGAAGACCCACAAGACTTTGTAGATGAGATCAGAAAGATTACCAGGATCATGGGTGTCAGCTCATCCGAGAGTGCTGACCTGGCTACCTACTAGTTAAAAGGGGTAGCCCAGGTTTGGTACGAGTAGAAGGAGGGGCAGTCGGCAGAAGCTGGACCGGTTGAATGGGAGGAGTTTCATACAGCTTTTCTAGATAGGTTCATTCTTGGGGAGTTGACGGCGGCTAAGATGGCAGAGTTTATGAACCTACGGCAGGGCAACCAGACAGTGGAGGAATATGCTCTGGAGTTTACTAGACTATCAAAGTATGCTCCAGAGATGGTGGCCGAGCCAAGGGCTCGCATGATGAAGTTCGTAAATAAGGCAGGACGGCAATGGTAATAAAGGACATGGATCTTTCTAGCTTAATTGTGTATGCCCAGCGGAATAAGGCAGAGAAGCTGAAAGATATGGAACGTAAGAACAAGCGGGCAAGAACTGGTCATACAGATTTTGGCCACCAGAGATCTGGAGGTGGTAGCCGCCCATAGCAGCAGCAGTAGAGGGGCCCAGCACCTAGCTTAGCCAGCGCACCGACCATTTGATCCCGCCAGGATCGGANGAAAGATAACGCCATGCTTTTCGCTTTACATTCTCCGGGCCATTTGATCCCGCCAGGATCGGAGGGGTGGGTCTTCTGGCACTCAGTCTCAAGCCCACAGTACATGAAACAAGTATCCAGCTTGTACCAAGTGCGGTAGGAATCACCCAGGAGTATGCCTTCAGAGACGAGAGGGGCTGCTTCAGTTGTGAACAGCTTGGACACAGGCTTAGGGAGTTCCCATCAACGGGGCGATGGAGATCACAATCCACTACTTCATCAGCTCCAGTAGGCCAACCCATCAGGTACAAATGGCGGTTAATGCTGGAATCATATTTATGTTCTCTATTCTCTTCAGGATCAGGAAAGTTCACCTAACGTAGTTACTAATATGTTACATCTCTTTCATCTAGACGTGTATGCCCTCCTAGATCTAGGAGATACTCATTTGTTTGTAATTCCTTATGTAGCATTTTAGTTTGATATCAGTCCAGAGGTCCTATCAGAACCCTTCTCAGTTTCCATCCCAGTTGGTGAGTAAGTTAGAGTCAGTAGGGTGTATAGAAACTGCCCAGTCTCAATCTTGAATAAAATCATTCCAGCTGATCTTGTAGAGCTAGACATGGTCGACTTCAACCTTATTCTAGGAATGGATTGGTTACATTCCTGCTATGACTCAGTTGACTACACGACTAGGGTTTTCAAGATTCAGTTTCCAAATGAGCCCGTGTTAGAATGGTCGGGCAGCAGTTCAACGCCTAAGTCTAGGTTTATTTCCTTCCTTAAGGCCCAAAAACTCATTTCAATGGGATGTCTATATCATCTGGTTCAGATCAAAGATTCCAACTCTGAGACCCCATCCATTCAGTCAGTTCCAGTTGTCAGCGAGCTCCCAGATGTGTTTCCTGAAGATCTTCCTGGAGTTCCCCCTGAGCGCGAAATAGACTTCAGGATAGATCTCCTTCCAGATACTCAGATGATCTCCATCCCTCCTTACATAATGGCTCCAACTGAGCTTAAGGAGTTAAAAGAGCAGCTAAAATATCTTCTTGAAAAGGGTTTCATCAGACCCAGCATCTCTCTCTGGGTGCTCCAATGTTATTCATGCGTAAGAAAGACGATATCCTTAGAATGTGCATAGATTACCGTCAGCTGAACAAAGTCACAGTCAAGAAAACATATCCCTTACCTATAATTGATGACCTGTTTGACCAACTTCAGGGAGCCAGTTGTTTCTCCAAGATCGATCTCAGGTCAGGATACCATCAGTTAAGGGTCAGCGAGTGTGACATACTAAAGACAACATTCAGAACCCAGTATGGTCACTATGAGTTTGTGGTGATGTATTTTGGGTTAACAAATGCCCTAGCAGCCTTCATGGATTTGATGAATAGGGTCTTCAAGAAGTACCTGGATATGTTCGTCATTGTATTTATCGACAACATTCTGGTGTACTCCAGAAATGAGGAGGAGCATGCCAATCACCTAAGGTTAGCATTGCAGACTCTAAGAGATTACCAGTTATTCGCCAAGTTCAGTAAGTGTGAATTCTGGTTGAATTCTGTGACCTTCTTCGGTCATGTGGTCTCAGGTGAAGGGATACAAGTAGATCCTCATAAGATAGCAGCAGTAAAGGATTGGCCCAAACCTACCTCTCCGATTGAAATCAGGAGTTTTATGGGCTTAGCAGGTTATTACTGACGGTTTGTGGAAGGTTTCTCCTCCATAGCATCTCCTCTAACCAATCTAACCCATAAAAAGGTTAAATTCCAGTGGTCGGATGAGTGTGACAAGAGTTTTCAGGAGTTAAAGACTCAACTCACTACAGCTCCAATTTTGACCCTGCCAGAAGGAACAGATGGGTTGGTTGTATATTGTGACGCCTCCAGAGTTGGGCTTGGTTGCGTTTTGATGCAGCGGGGCAAAGTGATAGCCTATGCCTCAAGACAGCTCAAAGTCCATGAGAAGAACTATCCAACTTATGACTTGGAGTTAGCAGAAGTGGTATTCGCGTTAAAAATATGGAGACACTACTTATATGGAGCTCATGTATATGTATTTACATATCATAAGAGTCTGCAGTATGTGTTCAGTTAGAAGGACCTAAATCTTTGTCAGAGAAGGTGGTTAGAACTTCTGAAAAGACTATGACATGAGCATGCTATACCATCCAGGTAAGGACAATGTGGTGGCTGATGCACTAAGTAGAATGTCTATGGGCAGCGTGGCTCATGTAGAAGAAGGAAAAAGGGAGTTAGCAAAGGATGTTCACAGACTAGCCCGATTAGGGGTGCAGCTGGTTGACTCAGCCAAAGGTGGAGTAGTAGTACAAAGGGGGTCAGATTCGTCTTTGGTAGTTGAAGTTAAGTCTAGACAAGATGAAGATCCAGTTCTACTTAAACTCAAGGAAGTGGTTCTCAAAAAAGAGGTGGAGGCTTTCTCCCAAGGGGGAGATGGAGTGTTCCATTACCAGGGAAGGTTGTGTATGCCAGATGTTAGTGAGTTAAGACAACAGATTTTGGCTGAGGCACACAACTCAAGGTATTCCATTCACCCTGGTGCTACTAAGATGTACCGTGATTTATGGGATATCTACTGGTGGAACGGCATGAAAAATGATATTGCTGAATTTGTAGCTAAGTGTCTAAACTGTCAGCAAGTAAAGGTATAACACCAGAGACCGGGAGGTATGACTCAGGATATCAGTATACCCACATGAAAGTGGGAAGAAATAAACATGGACTTTATTACGGGTCTACCTCGGACTCGTCGGCAACATGACTCTATCTGGGTGGTAGTAGACCGGATGACTAAGTCAGCACATTTCCTCTCATTCAAAACCACAGATTTAGCTGAGGATTATGCTAAACTTTATTTTTGGAAACTGGTTAGACTTCAATGGGTACCATTGGCTATTATATCAGACAGGGCTCCCATTTCTGGAAGTCTTTTTAGAAGGGACTTGGCACTCAGGTCAAGCTCAGTACAGCTTTTCACCCGCAGACATATGGGCAAGCTAATCGGACTATTCAGACTCTAGAGGATATGCTAAGAGCATGCGCGATCAATTTTAAGGGTAATTGGGATGACCATCTACCTCTTATCGAATTTGCGTACAACAACAGCTATCATTCCAGCATCCAGATGGCCTCGTTTGAGGCATTGTATGGTAGGAGATGTAGATCTCCTATAGGTTGTTTTGAAGTAGGTGAAGCTACCTTGATAGGGCAGACTCGGTTCATGACGTGATGCAGAAAGTTCAGCTCATCCGAGAAAGATTGAAAACATCCTAGAGCCATCATAAATCCTATGCCGATATGCGAAGAAGAGAGCTGGAGTTTTCAATTGATTACTGGGTACACCTGAAAATTTCGCCCGTGAAAAGGGTGATGAGGTTTGGAAAGAAGGGGAAACTCAGTCCTAGGTATGTGGGACCCTATAGAATTTTGAGACGTATCGACAAGGTAGCCTATGAGCTAGAGTTACCTTCGAACTAGCAGTTGTACATCTAGTTTTCCATGTATCACTTTTGAAAAAGTGTATCAGAGATCCAACCTCTGTGGTGCCATTGGATAATGTGGTAGTCAAGGATAGCCTCACCTATGAGGAGGTACCAGTCCAAATCTTAGACCGATAGGTTCGTAGATTAAGGAATAAGGAAATAGTTAAAGTCAAGGTTTTATGGAGGAATCAGCAAGTTGAAGGAGCTACGTGGGAGGCCGAAGCAGATATGAGGGCCAAATACCCACACTTGTTCTCTACCGAATCTGTTGCAGTTTGATATGTGAATATTGTTTTAACACCTGAACTAGTTGTTAAATTTAGTTCATTTATCTAAATTTTCTTTGTGACTCTGGTTGTGCTTATGAAAAGCAAAAATTCAGTTTAGTTATATTCTCCAAAATGGAGGTAGTCATTTCGGTCGTTTTGAAGTTGAATGAGCAGTATTTAAATATTTTGATAGTTATTTTTCTAGTTGCTATGAGTTTTCTAACATTCGAGGATGAATGTTTCCAAGGGGGAGATATTGTAATGCCCCGAAAGCTCAAAATCAATATCTGGGACTTAATTCAGAAAATCTGGAAAACTGCAGAAAAGTTGCAGAACGACCAACCTGACGGGTCGTTAAGGGACCTAACGACTCGTCAGGTCAACCGTGAGAAGGATGCCAAGAAGATGAGTTAGTGTTTCCCAACGGACGACCCCACGAGTCGTTATCAGGCCACACGACCCGTTAAGTCACCCGTTGCCAAGTCGGAGTTTCAGAATTTGAGAAGTAGACAGTTTTCTTGATGGAAGGTCACCAAGAGTCGTCATCAGTAGTAACGACTCGTCAGGTCCTTCGTTTGCAGTCCTCTTAAGCCTTCTTACCAGTGTACCTGACGGACGACACGATGAGTCGTTCCCAGTCATGACGACTCGTCATGTGCCTATCAAGAGTCAGTAGAAATTTTTCCAGTGAACTTAATGGGAGTACCGAACGACTCGTTGGATCTAGTAACGAGTCGTTAAGTCACCCGTTAGGAGCACCTGACAGTTTTTACCTGCGAATTTCTAAGGGCTATCTAGTAATTTCCTATTCTCCCAAGCATTTAACTACGTTATTTTGACTTCGGTTTAGACATTTTAGTGGGGGTAATAGGTCCTTTTCCTCATTCCCCACTCAAGCACTCAGAAAACAGACTGTAAGTTCTCTCAGGAACTCTCAGAGCAAGAAACTAGGGCAGCTTTCTTCTCCTCAAGTTCTCAAGATTTGTCCTGGATTTTTCATCAGGTATGTGGGGTTTTAGCAAGGGGATTGTTCTTCCCTTGTGCCCCCAAGATCCTCCTCAATTTCTCCTATCAATTTTAAGCCCTGAGTTGTTCGAGTATGAAAAGGTGTCATGATTATTTTCGTTTATTTCACTCAGAATGATGTTCATGTATATTGTTGATATGATCCCATAAATTTCTCTCAAATTGTCAATGTTTATACATAAGGGAATCTAAGCCCTAACTTTTGAGTTATGAATTTTGCTTATTAAATCTCTTCTAGTGAATGAAGAATGTTATGGGCTAAATTTTCTAGAATTTTCCTATATATTTATATATGTGGAGTAGATATTCCATTAATGAGAATGATGTTATCCCTGTTTAATGAAATTCCTAGAATCCTTGAAATTGCTCAATATTATGAAATTCCCATATTGTTGGGATAAGTTGAGTTCTCTATTAGCTGCTAGTAGTTTAGACCAGTTAGAACGTAGAGTCTCCTCATAATCTCTCAGAAAAATGTCAATTGAACAGTTTGACTCCAGTTTATTTTCGAGGTGTCAGTGGTGCCTCCCAATTTCAGACTCAAAATCAGATTTCAGATATTTGGTCCATTAGGCGGTCATGACATTCAGTTATAGCTCTGACCAGCCCCAGGACCCCAGTTTAGTTATTAGTTGTTTTGTAGACGGTTATGACGCTTCTAGATAAGCAGCTGACCGGTGTTAGAACCCAATTTCAGCATCTGGTCCGATAAGGCTCTTAGGATACATGCAGTCATTCGCCCCTGACTAGTCTTGGGCCCTAGTTTCGAGCTATCAGCTTAGTAGTTCAATCTAGGTTTTCCAATAGGAGTAGGACTTAGCACCGAGTGGGTCGGGGTTCCAGCGCACCCAGGTTCCCAAAACTACGTTGCCAGCGTAGGTTACAGTATTACTTGGCCTGATTGGCCCCAGATATATTTTGTGATCACCCAGTTCATGCCTTTATACCCTGGAAAGGTATATTGGGTCCTACCGGTGGGGTGTATACATCAGACTCCACGTCTAGCTCACGTGGTTAAATGTCGGTTATAGACTCTCCCACTAGTAAGTACAGTCCAGTAACAGAGTAATCAGCTCAGTTCAGTACAGTACCTTAGATTTAGTGCTTCAGACTTAGGGCATGTCTTTGACCATCAGACAGGGTCGTCTTGACCATTTTAGATTATATCAGTAGTTCAGTTCAGTTTAACTGTCGGGGCATGGCGTGTCTTTTCAGCCAGACTTTACTTTTAGTATGTCTCTCCCACTTACTCAGTACATTCAAAGTACTGACGCATGCTTTTCATATTGTATCATTGCATGATACAGCTGTAGGTTCTCAAATTCGGCACAGGTAGTTGCTTCGACTTCAGAGCATTCCATCTCAACAGATCAGAGTGTGAGTCCTCATCATTCAGGGGCCTTGTTTATTTACTTTAGTTGGATATAGTTTTATATAGACTTAGAGTTAGTTGGGGGCTTGTCCCAGCAACTCCTCAATAGTTGGCTTTCAGACCAGACTTGTCTTTCAGAATTGTATTTCAGATATATTATTTACTTCTCTACTTTCAGTCTTTACATTTTCCTAAACTGCTAAAGTTGTTATTTATAAGTTCCGCTGTGCATGTTTACTCAGAATGCTAGTGTGTGATAGACCATGGGTTGTCTTGAGGTCACTTGTGGCTTCAAGTACCGTGTTACGTCCAGGGTGTAGGCTCGGGGTGTGACAGCTTTTCTACTCTATCGGCACCCTTGACTAAATTGATTCAGAGAGCAGCCAAATTTCAGTGGACCGAGGCCTGTGAGCAGAGTTTTCAAGAATTGAAAAATAGGTTGACATCGGCACCAGTGTTAGCATTGCCAAAAGGTTTAAAGGGGTATGCCATGTATTGTGACGCTTCAAGCGTTGGGTTAGGGTGTGTCCTGATGCAACACAGGAAGGTAATCGTGTATGCCTCCAAACAGCTTAGAAAGCAAGAAAAGAACTATCCCACCCATGATTTGGAGTTAGCTGCAGTGATTCATGCCTTAAAAATATGGAGGCATTACTTGTATGGTGTACATATGGATATCTTCACAGATCATAGGAGTCTCCAGTATATTTTCACACAGAAAGAGTTGAATTTGCGACAGCGCCGTTGGTTAGAGTTGCTAAAACATTACGACGTGAACATCTTGTATCATCCAGGGAAAGCTAATATTGTAGAAGATGCCCTCAGTCGCAGATATATGGGGAGTTCAGCATATTTGAGGCCAGAAAAATGGGAGATGTACTGAGAGTTGCATCGATTAGCCAGCTTAGCAATTTGGATAATAGATTCAGAGGACGACGGGGCCATAATTCAAAATACGACAGTATCTTCCCTGGTGGTAGAAGTAAAAGAAAGGCAGTATGAGAGCTCTCATTTAGCGTATCTCATAGATAAAGTTCAGCAGGGTGGACTAGCAGCTTTTGAGGTAGCCGAAGATTGGTCACTGAGGTACAGAGATCTCTTTTGTGTTCCAGATGTGGCAGGGCTCCACCAGCAGATTATGGCAGAGGTACACTACTCTCGTTGCTCTCTTCATCCTGGCTCGACAAAGATGTACTAGGATATAAAAGAGATATATTGGTGGCCCGGAATGAAGAAAGATGTAGCCACATTCATAGCCCAGTGCCCTAATTATCAGTAGGTAAAGGCTGAGCACTAGAGACCTGGCGGATTAACTTACGAGATGACTATACCAATATGGAAGTGGGAGGCAGTTAATATGGACTTT
Source organism: Datura stramonium (assembly GCA_018107945.1). Taxonomy (NCBI): domain Eukaryota; kingdom Viridiplantae; phylum Streptophyta; class Magnoliopsida; order Solanales; family Solanaceae; genus Datura; species Datura stramonium. Next base: position 230,515 of record JACEIK010001141.1, read on the forward strand.
GTGATAGGGTTACCCCATACTAGCCGTAAGTTTGACTCTATTTGGGTTGTCGTTGACAGATTGACAAAAACAGCTCACTTTCTACCAGTTCAAACTACATTTTCAGCTGAAGACTATGCAGAGTTATATATTAAAGAGATAGTCTGATTGCATGGTGTTCCAGTATCTATTATTTTTGAAAGAGGAGCACAGTTTACAGCTAGATTCTGGCAGTCATTTCAAAAAGGTTTGGGACGCAGGTTAATCTGAGTACGGCCTTTCATCCCCAGACAGACGGCCAGGCAGAGCGCACCATTTAGACACTCGAGGATATGTTACGAGCGTGTGTGCTAGACTATGGAGGGAGTTGGGACGAGCATTTACCCCTTATTAAGTTTGCATATAATAACAGTTATCATTCTACCATACAGATGGCAACTTATGAGGCATTATATGGACGGAAATGCAGGTCCCCAGTTGGGTGGTTTGAAGTAGGACAAGCAGGGTTAGTCGGGCCAAACCTGATCCACCAGTCAGAAGATAAAGTGAAACTTATCAGAGAACGGTTACTAATAGCTCAGAATCTTCAGAAATCCTACTCCGATGTACGGCCCAAAGACTTAGAATTTTATGTTAATGACTGGGTATTCCTTAAAGTATCGCCGATGAAGGGCGTGATGAGATTTGGTAAGAAGGGCAAGCTTAGCCCAAGATTCATTGGGCCGCATCGGATCATCCGAAGAATAGGCCGAGTGGCATATGAATTAGAGTTGCCTCAAGAGTTAGAAGTTGTTCATCCAGTATTTCACGTATCTATGTTGCGGAGGTGTATAGGTGACCCGTCTTGAGTGGTACCAAATTGGATATATTCAGGTCACTAAAGAACTAGCTTACGAAGAGATTCCAGTTGCAATATTAGATCGGCAGGTCCGCAGACTAAGTACTAAAGATGTGGCCTCCGTTAAAGTGTTGTGGAGGAACAGAAATAAAGAAGAGATGACCTGGGAAGCTGAGGATGATATGAGGTCTATATATCCTTACTTGTTCCAGGATTGAATCAGATTATACAGTTAAGATGGTATTGTTACTTAGCTGCTATTTTATTGCTTATGCTATTAGTACTGTCTGATTAGTTATTTCTTAGCTGTGGAAGAGTTATTATAGTGTTGTGTAAAATATTTGTGTTGGACTTTTCTGTGTTTCAGGATTTTTGTATAGTCCATATTATAGGGGAGACTCTGCCGAAATTTTTCTAGGATAATAATTGAGCAAATTAAACTCCTGTAGACGACATTCGAGGACGAATGTTCCTAAGGGGGGAGGATGTTACACCCTGTAAGTTCTAACGTTTAGTTAGTCTATTCGTATGTTGGTTAAGAGTTTTAGAATATAATATGTACAAGAAAGAGCCTGGGGAAAGTTCGTACAAGCATGGAGTCGGGACCTCACGGGAGGAGGCCGGGCCAGCTGCCCAAAGGGGCCGCATGGCACGGACCATGCCCTCCGTGATGGGCTCCATGGCACGCCCATGTTTTGGCGCAATGGGGTCCGTGGAACGGACCCCCCTGTCCAC
>JACEIK010001141.1:232121-242450 GCA_018107945.1 Datura stramonium
ATATATATCTTCGGCCAGAGAAGAGAGAGTACGAAGGAAACAATAATTTTTCATCCGTTTACGCTACGATACACCATCCAAATTCAAATTAACCTTGGGTATTGAATCCCAAGCCCGTAGGGAGTAGTGCTGCGGATTTATTTTCATGAAATTCGCCCGACGAATCGTAACTCCGCCGAGCAAAAGTTATCAGAATTACTTCAAACTAGTTTTTGTGCAATCATAGGCTTCAAGTAAGTATTTCTCCCTTCTGAATTCTTGGGAAATTATACGTCTTCGTCCGTGTTTCGTTAAGTTGAAGTATAGTCAATATTAGTGTTATAAGTTATTGTTTCTGCCGAATTTAGTACTGAAACTAGTCTCATTCTCTCAGTAATACGATTCCATCTAGGAAGGGCTATTGAATACAAGTTGAAACTCGCTAGTTACTGAGGAAATGGCACTCGAGGTATGTTAAAGTAAATTTCTTCAGCAAGTTATCTTCTTTAGTATTGTAATATAGATTAAGTCCCAGTGAGAGATTCAAAGGCATATCTATTGTGATTAGCTGCCATAGTATATTGAGTTCTGTATACTGAGTTCGCAAGGGTCGTATTGAGTTCTGTATACTGAGGCCGCGAGGGCCATATTCAGTTTTGTATATTAAGGTCGCGAGGGTCGTATTAAGTTCTGTATATTGAGGCCGCGAGGGCCATATGGAGTTTTTTTGTATTGAGGCATCGAGGGCCATATTGAGTTCTATATATTGAGGCCGCGAGGGCCATATCGAGTTCTGTTATATTGAGGCCGCGAGGGCCATAGCGAGTTTTAATAGAGTAAGGTCGTGAGGGCCACAGTGAGTTCTATTAAATCAAGGTTGTGAGGGCCATTTTGAGTTACAGTATATTGCGATCGTCGGTAATCAAATAGTAGAACGTATATTGCTTGTACATGTCAAGGCTTATGGGGGCCTAGGTAGGTTATTCTTGTATGGGTTGTACCTTCCAGGCTTATGGAGACCCGATTAGGTTTTGTTTGTATATATATGTGTGTACCTTGTTAATTAAGTACTACGAATAACGAGATTGTTCTGGTTAAACTCTTACCTTTCTGTATGATTATTTCAGTTCTTCAACTTCCATTCAGTTATTACTTTACTGCCTTACATATTGTACTGACACCCTCCGTGGGCGCTGCATTACTTTCCTGCAGGTGCGGATAGGAACAGACCAGGACCCTCGTAGCTCCCAGCCAGGACTAGCAGCACAGTTAGCTCCCTTCTTACGGAGCTAATAGCTAGAAGGTCTGTTTTGTTTATTGTTCAGTTTTTGTAGGTCAGGGCCTTGTCTCGACCATTATTCTACATCTAGAGACTTGCAGATATACAATACCATGTGTTTAGCCTGTTGTTGGTCGTGTAGGGCCCAGGTTTATGTTTCATTTTGTGATGACGGCCGTGTGGGGCCTTGTTTAGCTGTTAAGTAGTGGCCTTGTCGGCTATAGCATGTGTAAGTCGCTTAATTTTCATTGCAACCATAACTAGACATTATGGTGGTCTTGTTGGCCCACATAGGACTCCCTATCATTTTCTGTCTCTGGGTAGCTGTTTTATTTTACAGGTGGCTATGCGGCCTTGTCGGTCGGGGCTGTGTTTACAGCCGAGATATAGCCCATTAATTTCTTGATTTGGGAAGTAAGTTTGCACCAGAAGTGCATAAGTCAGTTAGATCAGTCCAGACCCTAGTAGGGCACCAGGTGCCAGTCATACCTCCCAAGGCGAAGCGTGACATTAATTTTACGTATGACCATTGAACTTTACTTGAGATTTATCTAATATGGTCACTCAATGTAGCTCAGTTTATTTAAAAAGTCACTCAACTTTATATATATAGATTCAAAAGTCACTTGACTTAATTTTTATGATTTTATTACTATAATGAATAAAATTTAATGATCATACATGAATCTAAAGCACAAGTGAAAACATGAATAAAATGGATAATTCAGACTAGCGATGACGAATTAGCCACCATTTCAAAGTTAATTATTAACGCTTAGCCACAAAATACATGAGTTTTTAGATATAGAATTACAAACTCAAGAGAAGAGTCCTTGAGTTCAAACCTTAAATTCAAATTCTAGAATCGATTCATGGAATTCAAACTTGTTAAGCAATGTAGGTGGATTTTGTCCATGATTTCGAACTCTTACCACAATATTTGTCAAGTGAGAACTGAAGGAAAAAGTCTTTGAGTTCATGATTCTATATCTAAGAATGTAAGAATTCTATCCTTGAGTTCGAACTCAAGAAAAAAGTCCGTCAGAATGAGAGGATGTGGTGCCTGAGTAACTCTAACACATTATGCTAGAGTTTTATTTGTCAAAATTTTGAACTCCAACCTCATATGTGAAATTTTTTGTGTTCACCTAGGGATATTTTTATCTAGATTTTATCTTTCTCTTAAAAATAGCTAGCGTCAGAACTGAGTTCCACCATAATTTTTTTGTTGTAAAGGACACATTATTGAAGAGGACTTACTTTGAGCCAAATGAACAAAGTTCTTAGTCAATGTGGGTTGAGGCTCGTTCTTCAAGAAAGAATTGGTTGTGGAGGTATTTAGACTACAATTCTTCCCTGTATCAATGTGGAAAGTAATTAAGTTCTGCAGAATTATGATGACAAATGCAAATTACTTCATCAATTATCAGTGAATATGATATAATTAGATTAGTACCAGCAGAACAATCAACCCCAGGCTGAGCACATAAGGCGTTGCCAAATTTTGACACAAGTGCACTGGGAAAAAAATGTCATCATCAATTGAGTACAATGAGGAAAAACAAAAATCAGTTATAGACTTGTAGCTAGTGATAAGTGATTACCTTTTTGGATTAAATTCTGAAAGACCGAATATAGTAGTGATATGTTGACAAAAGCACGCATTATATAATTATTGACATAAAGTTTAATCATAGAGAAATAAGAAAAGATGATCTAATTTTGCAATTAAAGTGGAGTGGTCATAAGAATCAAGTAAGCAATTGTGTTAGCAAAGTTATCACAATTTGTCTTCCTTCTGAGAATGATGCCAAAGCTATCAATGTTCCCTATTTTAACTTCATAATAATACATCCATATAAGTAATTGGTTAGTATCAAAGAGTGTTGAAAGTATAAAATCTTTTAGCAAAGTCTTTTGAACTTACCAATGAATGGCCCACGTAGTGAATTTTCTGACCAGTTTGTTTGTAGACAAGGTTAACGATTGTGGGTAAGTCATGAACTACAAGATCATTTCATGACTAATCAGTAGTCCTGTGTATCACAATTTTCTAAGATTGATAAGATATTTTATATTACATAAGAAATTATAGAACAGTGTCGTTAATGAGATTAATAATAATAAATCAGAAAAAGATGAAGATAATGTGGACCAGAAAAGCAAGTTACCGATAAAGTCGGTAAATTATAAAGGAAGGATAATATTATAACAGTGACCAGAGACAAAAGGAGAAGGTAGGAAAAGTAAATCAGTATTGCATCACAATGTTAGATCAGAACATACCTGAAAACAATACTCAACATGTTCAATACCACCATAACTATCAAAGTTATTACTATCCATTTCAAAATACTGCACATCACATAAGTGGGAATCAGTTGTAAGTACATTTAAGGGGAAACTCAGAGATGCCTTTAACAGACATCTGTAATAACCACCATCATGGATAATTAACAGAAGCAACAGGAGTCACTAAAGATTAGATAAGCAGATAACACTTGAATAATGAAGGAAGGAACAGGAAGGTAACGGAAAATCATACAGCAAACAATATCTAAGTAATGGCATGTCAAAGAGTCATAACACTCAATCATAGAGTAGAGAGAAAGCACAAAATCATTTCCAATCATAAGTACTCAGTGTTTGACATAATAAAATGAGTTGAAAACAAAAAAATAAAAAGGAAGACTTAACTTGATTCCAAGATGTATGATTGAATGAAAGTGATTTGTACTTCATTCAAGCATTGGATCTCCTGTCTTATCTCAATTAGGAGGGGTCATGGAAAGAACAGGTTCAAAATCACAATTAATTCCATTTTCAAATCCTGCTGCAGCTGCACAAGCCCTTCTCACGTGTCACAAATGACCTACGAAGAAGAAAAATCCTAGAAAAAAATGAGAGGTAGCCAACCAACTTCTAGGAGATACATAAGTGACTGCATTGATCTCGGTAGCTACACCACCCGTGAAATATTGCCAACAAATTTGAATCTCCACATAAATAAGATGTAAGATTTTCTCTACTTGAAGGAATAGTTGTCCTTTCCTTAACCCAAGAAAAGTAATAGTAACAAAGTTTCAATCATGGACAACATAACACTGATCAATGTAGGCAGCCGAGTTAAATGTGGCATGGATCAATTATACATTCTCCATTTTCTATATTTATATTAATGAATTTTATTCTGATAATCGATTTTGAAATCCTAATAGTACACACTTTATAATTAGTGTATAAGAAAAAAACAAATGCATCTTCACTAATAGGATACTCAGTGAACAAAGCATTCCGCATTCAAGAAAGATCGGGAAAAAGAGTCATACCCTAAGGGGTGTGACATACGCAACCTACTCTGACTCAAGCATCAATGGTTGATTGCATAACTCGAGCCCGGCCTATACGTCACATGAAAATAACTTTATCATTGCTAAGAATTATGTCCTTGAGTTCGAACTCAAGGGAAAAACTCCTTCAGAATGCAACGATGTGGTCCCTGAGTAACTCCAACAAATTATACCAAAAATTTTATGTTGTAAAGGACACATTATTGAAGAGGACTTAGTTTGAGCCAAATGAACAAAGTTCTTAGTCGATGTGGGTTGAGGCTCGTTTTTCAAGAAAAATTCAATCGTGGAGGCATTTAGACAATAGTTCTTCCCTGTATCAATGTGGAAAGTAATTAAGTTCAGAAAAATTATGATGACAAATGCAAATTACTTCTTCAATTATCGGTGAATATGATACAATTATTAAAATAAATACAATTAGCAGATAGTATAGCATCCTCCCNATGGCTAGAACATGAATTTCTTCTTATCACAGAAATGTAGGTGCAATTAGCAGATAGTATAGCATCCTCCCTACATAGTGATAAAGCAGTGTTCCAATCTTTAAGTATCTGCCTATTCCCTTTCCTGATTTAACTTTCATTATCCTTAATAATTATATTACCAATACTTTTTAAAAAAAAAAACTCATTATCTTAACTTTCTATTCTTGCTTCTCTCTCAAACTATTTTATAAAAAAAAAAACTTTCTTAAATCAACAATCTATCGAAAGAAATCTCTTTATACATTTTCATCTTAATGCCCCACCGATAAAACATTGATGGGTATGTTGTTGGTATATGTTCGTGGCCATGTGCTTAATAAACCTATATTAGCCCGGCATTTATTCACCAGAAAATAGTCCAAAGCTACCCGCAGTTATGATGTTAATGCAAAATTTTAAACCCAAAACCATCCATTATATTACGTAAGAACACTATAAAATAAAGTATTGTATTCATAATCAAGTCTAATTGGTGCACCACATTTTTACCTGGAAAGAGAGGTTTCCCAGTTAATAGTTTTGCAAATATACATCCAATGCTCCATATATCAATTGCTGGTGTATACAGAGGACAAGTCACAATAAACTGGTCTTAGAGTGTTGTTATCATAATAAAATGAAGAAAATTATAGCTAATTCACTGATAAATCATAATAATTATATAAAGGAGAAAATTGTATATTCACACCTTAAAAAAATGATCCACACAATTCGGGAGCCCTTTACCACCTTGTGGCAACATAATCCTATAGGAACAAATAATCAGGTGATATTCTTCTAAGCTTATTAATAGAACAATTTTCGAAGTTAAAAGTTTTGCGCAGAGCATTAAGAAGCATACAGTCCAAAATATAGTTGTTGAAGTATCATTGAAGGTCACTCTTGCAAGACCAAAGTCACAGATCTTAAGCTTGCAGTCTGCATTTGCTAATATATTTTTGGGTTTCATGTCACGGTGAAAGACATTGGCTGCATAATATCCAACATAACAACATTATTAGAATCGGAAAAATTATTATGGATTAGATATACATGGAAACTAATATGGTCATGTAAATGTCCAACTATAAAAGATGTCTTTTTTGGAAAAAAGTCATAGTAATTAAAGCACAATCTAGTGGCCAGCATATAACCTGTGTGAATATATTTTAGCCCTCGAAAAAGTAGATAGAGGAAGAATTGATAATGTTCAGGCGTCAGATCATCATTTGCTTTAATGACTTAGTGAAAATTTCATGAGTTCATAGATGTCCTTGAATTCCCTCCAAGAAGGAGGTAACAATATATGCTTGATTTCCACAATATCTGGATGCCGAAGAAGCCTAAGAAGCTTGATCTCACGAAGGATATGTGTAGCATCAGAGACATGTTCAAAGATGTTGTTTATCTTCTTGATTGCAACTTTTTCCCCTAGATAGGTATCATATGCATAGCATACTACACCGTAGCTGCCTTTCCAATCACTTCCTCTATCCTGTATCGACTCCCTTCACCATATTTAGTAAAGAAATCTACATATTCAAACCCTTGCACATTCATATCATAATTCACAAGATGGTTTATAAGATCTGGTTTCAACTGACAATAAAAGACTATATTTTTCCACAACTCATATATAGTTGAAGGACACATAATCAGATCAATTATCAGACACACTGGTCCATTCATCATGAAATACCATGACATTAAATGGGATAAGTAAATTGCAGAGTTAAATCTCTTCCAACGGCAGATCATAGCAACAGCTTTAAAGTTATATAAAATCAAAAACCACTACCAAAATTCTCTATTAATTCTACATATAGCACAAACAATCAAGAAATGCAAACTTCACAAATCAAAATTACAAACTTGACATAAATTTCAATAAAATTAAACCAAAATCTGCGGATAAGCTTTAGGCAAGAAGCAGAGATAAAAAAAAATAAAAGAAGTTAAACACATGTGTTTTTGATAATATCTTAGGCTTAAACAAACAGTCAACAAATGCAAACCCCATAAATTAAAATTACAAACTTGACATAAATTTCAATAAAATTAACTAGAATATGCAGATAAGAGGCTAACACTGTACTTAGTGATACTGGGATCCATCAATTTTTTAAGTTTTATGAGTAAATTAGTTACTTCTTTTGTTTTTTTATGAAAGAATTAGTGAATATATGTGCGCTTCGCACGGACATTCGATTTTACCAAAATATGTACAATCATTTATTTTTTATTTCTTTGATCTCAAACCTAAAATATTTTTGACTTCTTTCAATAAAAATCCTAATTCTGACTCTGTTTTCCCGAAAGAAAAGAGCTACTAGAGAACTTACATTTGAGTAATGGAATCAGTGAAGCTCCAGCAGGCATGTCCAGAAGAAGGGTTGTTTACTGTCAGCTTGGAGTCACTCGGTGTAATAAAATCGAAGATTGTGACCATAACGATGTCGAGGATCAATCTATTCACCAGAATTCATAAACAACATAAATAAAAAAACCCAAAAAAAACTGAAATTTTGCATTGTTAAACTTTGTGCTTGAGAAGTGAACTTACTACTTCAAGCCAATGCTGCAAAGCAAGCTTACATGCTTTCCCGTCTTTCGACAGACCTTTACAGACCTACCAATACACACGGAAAAGTCCTAAAATCAGAACTTAATCAACCAAAAGAGGAAGGAAAAAATAAGAAATGAATCTGACAGTGAGTAAGCATAAATGTAAGGTTAATTCATATCGACAGTCACGATGAGCCCTCTTATATAATAAAAGAAATTACCAATATTATTTTATTACCAGTTGGTCGATTCTCTGCCCCATCGTCCGCCGCCGACACCACCCATCCCTCCATGATGTCAGTTCAGAGATTCTTCTATCACCATCGTTACTCTCGTAATTCGACGAAAATATACTTTCTCCGAAATTCACTTCTTCAAATTCTCACAGTAAACCCTCAAACCCTTCTGATCACTCCCACCACACAACATAAATAAAAATCCCAAAAAGAAACTGAAATTTGCATTGTTAAACTTTGTTCTTGAGAAGGAAACTTACTGCTTCAAGCCAATGCTACAAAGAAAACTTACGTGCTTTTCCGTCTTTCGACTGACCTTTACTGACCTACCAACACACACGGAAAAGTCCTAAAATCATAACTTAACCAACCAAAAGAGGAAGGAAAAAACAAGAAATGAATCTAACAGGGAGTAAGTGTAAATGTAAGGTATACCAACAGTCACAAAGAGAATAAAATTAAAAGAAATTACCAATATTACTTTATTATCAGCTAGCCGATTCTCTGCCCCGTCGTCCGCCGTCGAAACCACCCACCCCTCCATCATGTCGGTTCAAAGATTCTTCTATCACCGCCGTTACTCTCATAATTCGACAGAAATTTACTTTCTCCACAATTTCACTTCTTCACATTCTCACAGTAAACCCTGAAACCCTTCTAATCATACTGCCACCGCAACCATGGGCACAACCGGTACGTCCACTTTCTCAACTCGTTATTACCATCAAAGCTGCAACTTGTTATTCTGCACAGTGTTTTCTTCTACCATTGTTGCTGGTTGGAATGCTCTGCGGAAACAAAGGAGAAGGTGAAGGGTTTATTTCTGAGATAATATTAAATGTGGTAATAATTAAATAATAGATAAAAAATAATTTAAATTGGAGAAAATATTAAAAAAAACAGAAAAAAAAAATAGAAATGGAGGCCATTGGAGCATGCCACATCAGCATGCTCCCAACCTCCTTTTATATATATAGATTTCAACTTTTTCCTTGTGCATATGTACTGGTTCAAATTGAGAATAATAAATTTATTGAACTAATTAGAGAAATCATCCTAGATCTGTCTTTTCAAAGAAAGTGTAAGGAGAGAGCGGACTTGAGCTACCTATAGTAAGATGTACGTTATGGCTGTAGAAGAGAACCCCCACAACATCATGAAGTGTAAGATTCAAGCAGAAATAAAAAGCCACGTCATCTTTTATCGGGCAAATCTATACAAGTTTCGATGAAGTAATTTTTGAAGTCATATAGATAAAAATAAGTAATTTTCTTGTTATAAAATTTTTAAAAAAAATAATTTTATTAAATAATTTTTAATAATTGAGTGAACTTTTGAGTAATGAGCTCGAAAAGTGATTTTCATCAAAGGAAGCAAGGTTGAAAATCGTTGTTAAGGCACATCCAGCTTGTTAACAAGTCGGTGGTTGCAGCTGCAAAATGGGATGGCAGAAGCTGGTAGCTTGGAAAAAAAAAAAAAAAAAACCCACACACATATATATATACAAATAGAAACAGATAATGACCAACTCACAAAACTGAATTTTGTACAATTTGATATATAGTACACATAGCAATGATCGATATTGACTACTCCAAACTAATTAATTATAGTGATCTAAAAATTTGTCACCAGATCTCCAAATTATCCAACTTTATATATGAATTTAAATTAATTGAATCACAAATTTTGAATATAATCAGATGATTAAATCAATATATATAGTATATATTCAACTCCAACTCATAAAGAGTATTTTATTCTAATGCGGTTAAAAGGAAGACTCCATATATTTATTTATTTTTTAAATAAGCTAAAAGAAAGAAACATTAATCGGAACTAAGGAATATAATGATGAAGGTTCTGATAGGGACGTTTCTAGAGCCAAAATTATGAGAAAAATAATTATTTGGTCAATTCTTATGCATGTAGTTTTAGTGTTGATTATATTAACTCTCTCTTAGTCTTCAAACATTATTCTTCTTCTCATGATTGCATGCTGGCAACTTCCCCACTCACCAACCATAGGGAAGCTAAGAGGAAAGAACCAAATTTAATGAGGCACTAACTAATTCCAACTTATAAGAACAAAAATGTACAAGAAATCAATCCAATCTTGATCCATTTAAATAAATTGAACTTAGTTACAAATCCACCACTTTGCTTATTAAACAAATGCTCATTATTCTTCTTTGCTGCTAATCATGTTGGATTTTGACTAAAAAGATTCCAACCTAATTTGCATGCTCGTCACGTAGCACTTTAATTTTATTATTCTGCTCTAATTCCTTCTCTTTCTCTGTTAATTATTTTTTCAAAGAATGTCTAAGCACACGTTGAATATAATCAAATAATTTATTCTCTAGGTGATGGATATACATATACATATTATTAAAGTGTGAATGGTTGTAGCTAGCCCTGCAATAAAACACTTTAAAATTAATATTTAGTAT
>JACEIK010001141.1:287592-302242 GCA_018107945.1 Datura stramonium
AGAAATCCTAAGGGTCCTCCTCTCGATCCGTCCCTATGAACTGCAGGCTAGTTTAACTATACCTCCAATCCTAGATCCAGCCTTATCATTCACTTGGGAAAACCTAAAATCACTATCTAGGTGCACTGAGCGGAATGAAAAGCAAATTAACTTTCTTGCTCAGTAGCTCAAATCGTTCATTGCAAAATCTATTGTTGTTACAATTGCTCCGACACATGAGGTTGTTCAGATTCTACTTAGGAGGATAGACAATATAGAGGAGCGAGTCAATAAGAAGCTGAGGACAATTAGACCCCAGACATGAGCAGGATTTTAGCTGAGCTGGTACAGACTAGAGCTGACATTACAACATTACAGGCTAGCACTATGCCATTATTTGATAAGCCAACAACCATAATTCTTGAGGAGCCACACGATGAGCGGACTTTGTTCAGATTATTTGAGGATTCCCCTCCCTGGGATGTGGTGAAGAGTCCTGGAGAGGATATTGAAGATGAGGTCACTACTAAAAGACCACACAAGAGGGAGAGAAAAGAATTGTAGAAAGCTCTCCGCCGCTCCAGGGTTGACCTATTAACAGTAGGAGATGTTGGAGCTTCTTCGAGCAGGGCACTTGAGAGTGCCGAGCTTATTGGAGACCATGACCCTAAGGGCGAGTCTCAAACTCTAATTGGAGTGAGTGGCACCACTGATGTTGGTACCACTGAGGCTGCACCTACAGCCCCGACTTCGACATTGGGCAACGGTGTTTAAGCGCAACAGTTAAGTTCTCACATCCCAAGATTTTGTATTCTTTTAGTGCTTTGGGGACAAAGAACAACTATTTTGGTGGGGGGTGGGAGCTTGTATCTGTGTTCGTCCTTGGGTTTTTGTTACTGTGTTCTTTTTTTAGGACGCTTTATTTTCTATCGAACTAACATATTTAGCTTAGAATGTGTATTGCAGTTAGATAGAAGAAAAATAGGAAGACTTGGCAGTCAAAATGTAATAATAACTGGCACACTTGTGCATGAAAGTTTGACAATTAATATCCCTCCAAATTTTGGATTGTGTCATTGTCATTGTTTCAATATGTTAATTTGTATGGCTCATTGTTTGAAATATTATGTGTATCGGTGGAATGATTATGACTTAAGCTAGTGTACTGATTTAATCCCTGGAATTCACGTTGAAAACCCAATGCCATGTGTGTGTGAGGCTTCTTGCTTAGTTTATTACACTGTGTGTACAATCTAGAACTTGCTCGGTTAGTCTTGCTAATTTCGTGAGATTGGTTTGATTTGGAAAGGATCATAGATCATTTTTTCAAAAGTTCACGTAAGCCTAAAAGATTACATAAATAAGAGAAATAATCTCTAGATCCCGATTTTGAGCCTTAGCCATTTTTGTTGATTAGCCGATTTTTATCCCATCCTTTATCTGTATAATCCCTGGTTTGCCCCAGTCCTTCCTTGGATACTAAGCTTTGAATTAGGCAAATTGCCTAAGTTGAGGGTGACTGAACTAAGAGAATGAAGTCAAAGTGTTGGGCGTGAAGAGGAAGCTAGTTGACGAAAGAAAAAAATGGTGTTGTAAAAGAAAAGAAAAGAAACAGAAAAAAATTCAAAAAGATACAACACAAAAAAGAAAAGTAGTCATATTTTAGAAATAAAACTACACCAAAATCATGTTGAAATAAAGAAGGGAAGGGAGGCGAAGGGCTTAGTAAAGAAAAAAAAGAAAAAAAAAGTGTGGTGTTCAAGGAGGGTCGAGTCACTTATGCAAATCTACCTTACCCATCCACAAACCTACATTATAAGCTGAGTAAAGTCGTATAGTGATCTTAATCTAACCATCTAATGACAGAAGCGTCGAAAATAAAGGAAAGATTATGGTATATATACATGCAATGTTTGAACTTGTTTGGGAGTGTGAGCACAAATATCTCTCTGTCCCAATCTTATTAGAATAAATATGTGTAGGAAATTCTTAGTTTAGTGAGGGCACTAGGGTGACATTGTCTAACGACTAGTTGTACAGGTTGTGTGGCATTGGTGTATGCATAATTGTCTATCAATAACTTATGCCATTCTTTGATCCTTGAATGTCATCTTGAGACACTTTGGATATGCACATGTATTTTCTTTGATAAAGGAAGTAAGATTGAGTAATATGTGTTGCTTAGTATTTAGGTAACTGCCGTATATTTTCTAGTTCTCTTTTGCCTAAACATGATATTAATAGAGTTTTATGTGTTGCTTAGTATTTAGGTAACTGCCGTAGATTTTCTAGTTCTCTTTTGCCTAAGAATGATATTAATAGAGTTTTGTTTAGTTGCTTGAGGACTAGCAAACATTTTAAGTGGAGGGTGTTCATGTCCTGGGATTTCATGACACAAAATGATGTTTTTACAAAGGATTTTATAGTTCTTAAGTGTGTTTTTATGAGATATGGTGACATTTTGTATCCATGTATAGGAAGACAGGTAGCAAATTCAAAGTTGGAGGTTTGAGCTAAAAAGTACAAGTGAGAATCCATGGTTGTAAAGGACGAACCGTGCAATCTATTCACAGACGTGGTTACAAGTAGACAAGTTTAGCCCAAGATGATGATGCAATTCACAGCCCATAAATCCAAAGGAAAAATTGTCCTGTTAGTCGTATAAAGAGTTCTGCAGATGTGCTACAATATTACTACTTGAGAAGCCTTTAGAAGGGCCGTGAAACCAAATCATGGACCCGTCCTATTTGTCATTGACCAAGGTTACATGTAATACTCCGGAAGCGCCTAAGACTAGACTTGAAATTTGAAATGGGAACAGTAGAAAAGTCAGGGATTTTGACTCAGAATGATTCGTTGTACGAGTCATAGGAAGGAGTAACGAGTCATAGGAGGAGTCGTGATGAAGACTTGGAGTCCAGGTTTCAGACCATGAGTCACATCACGAATCGTAGTATGTGAGTATGACTCGTGGTTAGTGTCGTGGGAGAGATGAAGTCACGACTGATGTTATGACCCGTGGTTGGGGACAATGAGTCGTGATGGGAGTCGTGGTCAGGATTTGGCAGGTGAAGGGTATGATGCCACGACTGACAGTAGGACACCACGAGTCATGATATCAAAATCGTGGTAAGATTCAGAGATGTTGTAGGAAGGAACAGTGGTGACCACGAGTCGTTACTTCATGGTACAACTCGTGGTATGAGTCGTGGTCACTGACAGTTTTAAATTTTCAGACTTTTCATTAAGGGTATTTTCATAATTTCTAAGCTCTAAGATCCTAAACTACGTCATTTTAAGCTCAGTTAGAAGAGTTTTATGGGTGCTTAACCTATCCTAAGCCATTCCATTCCATGCATGAAAGTTTAGAGTTTTTCCTTTGGAGATCAAGCTTGAGAAGTTCCCCAATTCCTTCTTCAATTCCTTTGGGCTTTCAAGGGAGAGTGTAATCTGATTTACCAAGGTATGTAGGCCTATGAATGAGAGTTCCTCTCACTCTCATGCTGTAAATTATTCATAATTCCATGAATTTAAATTTTAGATTCAAGTTCATAATCTTATGGGGTTTATTCCTAATTTCTGTAAAATTCTCTATGATCTATCTATGGGTCAATTCCTTTTATGTATCAAATCATGTTTTAAGATCTATGGGCAGATTTTATATCTATTTTAATTATTAATTCATAGTTTCAAATTTTAATTAAATTATGCCCAATTATGCAAGTTTCATGAAAAGTCGAGTTATGATTCTATTATAATTTTTGATCTCACTAAGCCTAAATTATGATTTATGATTCATGTTATGATTTCTCTCTAAGTGTTCTTCATGTATTTATGAATATCAAGTGTTTGGAATTTCACAAATATGCATGTTCTTCATGATTTATGAACTTATGATTTTGGCCAACTCACAAGCCTTATTTCATGGCTAGTTTACGTATTTCAAGTATGCTTATGATTATCATGATTTAAACTAGACCATGAATCTCATGTATGTTTTTTCCTACTATGATATGAGCACTATATATGTTTTTGGAGTAGTATTTAACACCGAGTATACCCGGGGTCTAAACATACCTCGAGTCTCAGAACAACGTGCCAACATAGCCACAATGGGACCTCCCTTAAGACGATTCCATTTGCTTGTATGGGCCTTTCATGAGTGATATCACGCCTCTTTCATGGTTTTACCCTTGGCAAGGTATGAACACCCCTCCCAGCTAGGGGTTTACAGGTCGGGCTCCATGTGTGCTCATATGGGGTATGTCGGTTATAAGAATCTCCCATTATTCCTCATGATTTATGCATGGTTGTGTTTATGTTACTTTGGCTCAAGTTATATTTAAAAAGGTTTCTCTTATGACTATGATTATGATTGGATTATGAATGGTTTGAAAACCTTGAGCCCTTATGTTTATATTATGATATTTACTTCATGATCATGTTGTCCCACTTATGAACCCTTATGTATTTTAATTGTCCATTTTTATTTACCTTGCATACTCAATATATTTCAAGTACTGACCGCATATTCTATGTTGTATCGCTTCATGATATAGGCTCGGATGTTCAGGTTCAGCCCCGCCGCTAGTCAGATTCTCAAAGTTAGCATTTTCCAGTCTATTGGTGAGTCCTCATCCTTTGAGGACCTTCTTATCAGTTTGTTATCAGTACTTTCAGTTTTAGAGTTCATGGAATATTTCCCAAATCTTCCATCAATCAGAGTTCGTGGAGTATAGGTCGATATCACCCCTGATGCAATCAACTCCATTTATTGGGGTGAGGAAATTGAGCCAGGAACTGAGTTCTCCCAAAATATAGCAACCAAAGCTAATCAACATCTATGGGTAGCTCGAACTATTGCAGATGGGCAACCTTTATGGGCTATCATGAGAGGAGAAATTTTGAGGCAAGACCTCCAATTCGAAGCCAAACTATGGCTTGAGTTGGTGTGCAGTCGTCTCATGCACTGCAAGAATGACCAGCGGATAAATATTGAAGTCATCATCCTGATAGCATTCATCATGATTGGGGTGCATGTCGACATTGGAGAGATAGTCACCACACAATTCAAAAGAAATCCAGGCAGCAAGGTCTCTCTATGCCCTTCCCTGTCCTCATCATCCAGTTATGTGCTAAAGCAGGGGTTCCCTATTTTCCTATAAACGGCCTAGCTCTGCTACTAGGGTGATTGACATTGAGAAAAAACAGATGCAAATGCCCCCAAAATTAAGTGGAAGCGACTATAAACATGGGATAGCCCGAAGACTCCGCAACACATGATTTTGATGAGGTTCCCTTGGCCCCCGACCTCAATGTTCCTACCCCCCAAATGTCGAGACATGCTTTGGTAGAAGTGCCATTTCAAGGGTCTTCACCACCCACTTCATCTTTCAGATCGAGTGGGTTTCAAAAGCTGACCGATATGATCCACTCTCATAAGAACCAACTGAAGTAATTAGCCATGAATCTACCAACCCTCATCCAGAAGTCGATGAAGACTGCGACGAAAGATGTTTTTGATGGCTTAAATAAGTTGTGCTCCCAAGTTGATGTGATTAAGGGAGTGATCTCTTCTCTCCAGGCTGATGTGAGAGAATTGAAGAATAGGGCACCCATAGCCGATCCTGATGTGAGCTTCTTAAATGAAGTCAGTTGCCCCGCACACAACCCGGGGCCCTATTGATGACTTGTTTGTGGGCTTAGGGGAGGATGATGATGCTGAGCATGACGATAATGGTGGTGAGATGAGGCGGCTGATGATGATGGAGAGGAGTAGCTAGTTCAGGGAGTTCTCACCACTCCTTATTCTTCATTTGTACAATGGGAACAATGTATAATTTTTTAGTTGGGGGTGGGGAGTGCTCTATTTTGTTGTTGGTCATTTTGTTTTCCATTTGAGTGTTTATTTTTTTTGCCCTTGTCGGGCTTAGTTGTTGATGTTTTTACATTTTTCGCATGGTTTCTTAGTTGAATGAATGCCCTCATCGGGTTTGTTTTTAATTTATGAAATTGTAGGGTTGTTTTCTTGCTTTGATGATGTGAAATACCATTGACGGGTTGGTTTTACATCCCGATTAATTCTTGACCCATACTTTTCAATCACCTTTGTAAATAGTAGATAGTAATAAACTTCAAGGGTTTTCTTTATACTACGGTTCTTTCCCGGGAGCAAAGTTTTATTTTCTTTTTGTGTGTCGAACCGAATGATATTTTCCTATGACAGATTAAGAGGTGACTTTATTAACGTAAAATTTCATGTCTTTGAGTCATTTCCGCACTTACTTTGATCGGTACCACCAAAACAAAATTTCTTTGTTTGGTATAGCAAAATGGGTTTTAAAGTTAAAAAGGAGTGTATGAATTTGAAAAGAACGCTCTCTTGTCATGAGTTGTACATTATTTGTTTGGCTTTTTGATTTGAAAAATGAGTGTGTAGAACTCGAAATAGCTTGTCTAATATCATGCTTGTCAATTGATCTTAAGGATAGATGAACTTCTTAGAGTGTGATGCCTTGCGTGGTGAGAATTTTTGTGCTTAATTCTTGTGTGTACATATCATCTAGAACTTGCCTTGAATGTGATTCAAGGAGAAATCCTAGATGTAGTTGCACTTGAAAAATGATCTTAGGCCATTTTTGGATAGCCACTTCACCACAAAATGACCTCCTTGAACGTTAATCTTTGCTAACCACTGTCTGAGTCTTAAGCCATTTCTTGAACACCATATTATAAGCCTTATACCCTTTTTAATCCTCTCCTTTGACACCCATTCCTCCCTAATTGCTAGTGATGAAAGAAAAAATAATGCTGAGACCAAAGATTTGGTGGTGGAAGAAAATGAAATTTGATGTAGGCAAAATCCTAAGTTTGAGGGTGACAAAATAGAAAAAAAAAGAAATGAGGTTCAATGTGAAGTAGCACCACTATTTGAGGAGTAGAACCAAATAGCTAGTTGAAAGACCATTGATCAAAAAGAAGAAAGAAAAAAAGAATTGAACGGTGCTACCTCTTGGTTAGAGGAGGCTTAATGGAAAGATTAAGGTGTTGAAAGAGTGGTTCTTGAAAATGGAGAAATAAGGTAAAATAGACTTGCTAAGTGTAGTGGATGGTTGCATGATGTCATAAAAGGCATTAGGGAGGTTCTAGTCACTAGAGCTAGAAATTGTCCTACCTTTGACCCCTAGCCTTCATTATGACCCACAAGTCCTTAGTGATTCCAAGTGTAGTAAATCTACATTAGTGGCGAATTATATGAAGGGCAAGCCTATGGTTCAATGTGTATGCACTTGAATTTTCTTAAGAGAGTGAGTGTCTTTGCATCATTTCATAATCCCTATGTGTGAATTGCATCTAGGTGAATGAGATTCTCTCTTTTGGTGAGTGGCATCACTTCCATGGAGTAAATGCTAAAACTTGTAGTTTCAAATGAGAGGTATGAACGCGACAAGCTGTGAAGTAATCTTTGAGGTAAACCTTGAATGTTGATGGTCAATGACTTGAGATTCTTGTGAACCATGATTTGTTTGAATATTCCCCTGTTTTGAATTGAAAGAATGAAAGTGAGATGTTCCAAATGCTTGTGGATACTAATTGAATTTGTGCAACGTGTTTTGAATCTTTTTATTTTCTTGAGTCGGTGTGAGGTTTTGGGGTTGTCCCAAGTTTTAGTAGTCCCTTGTGCAGCTTATATGTTGTGGGTGCTTAATTCAATTCTAAGTTGTGAGTGAATGTCTTGCTTGAGGAAAAGCAATGGTTTGAGTTTTGTGGTTTAATGAGTTGGTAATTTACCAACTCATTAAGCTCTTAAGCATTAACTATGACTTTGTTTTTACACAATTTAGGAAGTTTTTATAACTTTTCTCTTTGATTGTGTAGGTGTTGAACTTAGATAAGGAAAACGGAAGAATTGAACAAAAAGCACTCTGTTGGAAGTGAAGAACATACGTGCCACACACTGGTACCTGTGAAACACAGGTGCCACATAGTTAGCATTGTGTATGGAGCAGAAAATGACCTATGAAGTGTAGGTTGGCACCTATGAAATGCAGGTGCAACCATAAGAGGACTCCAAGCAACACTGTCTGAACATGCGAGGGACCTGCGGCTCGCGGATGGGCACCTACGACGCGCAAGTGACCAACGTGCTAACAAAGGAAAAAATGTCTAGCTCTGGTATAAAAGTACTTGAGAAGCTTCCAAGGGCTAACTTTAAAAGCTGTGCAAAGGGGAATATGCAGATTTTACCCCGAGTTGTACACACCCAAGGGAGAACACATTATACAGAGAATTATAGAGAGAGAGAGAAAAAGATAGAGAGTGCATTTTCCCTTTTCTTCATATTCTTCAATTACTTTGGAAAATACAATTGAATCTACCATTCATGATGATGATTATCGATGATTTATCCATAGGTATCATTTATCTATCTTCATTTATGAGTAGCTAAATTTCTAGCTAGGGATGTATGTTTGATGAGTGTTTAATTTGATTGGGTATTGATCAATTGTTCTTAACTTTAATCTGAAAGCATGGATATATTGTTTCCTCTGAATTTTAATTGAAAATTAGTGGTTGCAAACACTAGTTTAGTTTATCTTACTTGATCTTGAGAAAGAAAAGTGAAATATGGGTGAGGAAACAATTGCAGAAATTTGGAGTGTGGATGTGCGTGGTTGAGCTACAGATAATCAAAACCCACATCCTCACTCTATTAAGGGTCAAGGCTATAGATAGCTTAACCCTTCCTCAAGCTTGATGTGGCTGACTTTTTGATTAGGACCTTGTGGTTTGAGAAAACCCACGGTAAAAACATCTTTATGGTCGAAAAATAAGAGGATGTGCTTTGATCCATGCTAGAAATTAAAGGAAAGGCAATTAAATCAATCCTAGTTTGATTAACAATTCATCTATTGCACATCTCTAGCCTTTTTCTATTGCTTGCAACAAATCCGTTGTTCAATCTAGTTTTATAAATTTGAATTCAATATTGTCTTTCCCTTTTCCTCCAAATATTTACTTTATACATATGACAATGATGCATTCTAGTTTGAGTTAGTTTACAACTTTTGATTTATCAATCTCGATTCCTTGTGGGATTTGACCCTAACACCTGTCGGGTATTTTGTTTTTGACAATGACCACTACCACCTCCCTTAATTGGGAGAGATGTATTGAGCATTATCAAGCTGCGTATCAGGGAGAAGGTCAATACCAAAGTCAATATCCCAATCGGGAGGGACTCCTGGTAGATCCTCTGGAAACACCTCCGGATACTCACATACAACAGGAATTGACTGAAGAGCTGGAGTTTTGGATGTGGAATCCTTGACCCAAACTAGATGATATATACAATCCTTTGAGATCATCTTCCTAGACTTAAGATAGAAAACAAAGCGACCTACAAGCACAACTGAATTTCCCTTCGATTCTAAGACTGGTTCACCTGAAAATTGGAACTCTACCGCTCGGGTTCTATAATTCATTGAAGCATAACATGAGTACAACTAATCCATGCCAAAGATAACATCAAAATCGGTCATGTTTAACTCTACTAAATCAGCTGAGGTGACTTTCTAAAGGACTGTAACAGGATAATTTCTATACATACGTAAAGCTATAATTGACTCACCGACCGGAGTAGAGACTGAGAAAGGTTCTAATAAGATTTTGGACTGACACCAAAACTAATAGCAACAGAAAGAGTCACAAAGGATAATGTGGCTCTTGGATCTAGCAATGCATAAACATCAAGATGGAAGACTCGTAACATACCTGTGATCACATTGGGTGAGATATCCTGCTCCTAACAGGATGATAGTGCATAGAACTTGTTCTGGTGCTATCTGCCAGCTACACTAGAAGATGCCCCCTGCTGAGATTGGTGAGCTGCTGAGCTTCAGAAGTGGTGGCTGGGGCATAGCCTCTATCGTCACCTTGTTTGACTGAAGGACAACCCTTGAGTCTGTGTACGGGCTTACCATACCTAAAATAAGCATCCCTACCAATCAAACACTCTTCTAGGTAGTTCCTACCACATCTCCTGCAAGATGAAAAAGTGCGCTCCCCGGATGCGCTCTCCTGAATCTTAGAGCCTGACACTTTACCTCTCTGATCGCCCCTCAGCCTAGATGGGACATTGACTGATGATGGAGCTGGGGCTGATGATCTCTGATGGGACTGTGGGCGATGTCCACCACCGGACCTCTATTGAGAATACCTAAAGCTCTCTGTCCTAGCCCTCTTGGCCTCTCTCTCCTTATCCTTTATTTGTTCCTCTTATATCTACCGAGCATAAATCATCATTGAGAGATGTCTATGT
The DNA here is from genome assembly GCA_018107945.1 of Datura stramonium. Taxonomy (NCBI): domain Eukaryota; kingdom Viridiplantae; phylum Streptophyta; class Magnoliopsida; order Solanales; family Solanaceae; genus Datura; species Datura stramonium. Next base: position 297,893 of record JACEIK010001141.1, read on the forward strand.
CGCTAATCAGCATAGTGGTCCTACACTCCTTGATCTGAGACCCCATTCACAAACTTACTCATACAATCCCTTGATTTCGTAACCATATTTGGAGCATACTTGGATAGTAGGGTGAATTTCAGGGCATACTCCAGAACAGTTATCTCATTCTACTTCAAATTGACGAACTTTGCTGCATTAGCTTCCCTCAACTCTCGGGGGAAGAATCTATCCAAGAAAGTCGTAACAAACTCAACCCAGCTAATAGGGACTGCACCAACTCCATGGCCCTCTTTCCACTGTCGGAACCGAATGTGAGCAACCCTCTTTAGCTGGTAGGAGGTCAAATCTGCACTCTCCTCTCCCGAAACACCCATGATCTGGGTAATCTTATGGATCTCCTCGATGAACTCCTGTGGATTCTCGTCCACCTTAGAACCATGAAACTCAGGTGGGTTCATTCTAGTGAAGTCTCGCACCCTAGACGGTGTCGCATTCCCGTTTTGATTCACATGGCCAACCTTCTGCTGGTTAACCTAGGTTGTCATAGCCTATGCTAGCATCTGAAAAGCAGACCTGAACTCAGCATGAGTCACCTACTCATGCAAAGGATCAGCTGGAGCTAGTGGGGTTGGCTGATGTCCATCTCCATTGCCATTGCTGTTACCATTCCTTCTTCCGTTGACTTGACAGGGAAGCATATTTCTGCAAAGGCGTATAGCACGAGTTAGAAGGATAAAAGGTTAAACTTCATAGCATAAGATAGAATCATGAAAGAAAGGAAGTTTTTTTAAAACATCTCGTAGCCTCTTCCTTATAAGTGTCGTGCGCTTCACACCCATGAAAAAAACTCTACTTAATGCTGCTTTCAGACACCCTAGGACCCTTAAAAATCTAATGCTCTGATACAAAATTTGTCACGACCCAAGCATGGATCCCGGACCACGACAGGGGACCTAGGAGCCACAAATGACCCCCAGTTAACCCATGGCACATACATAGCATGATTAAGAGCATAACTAAGTGGAAATAAATCATGAACATGACATAAGCGAAAGTTTGAATATCATAAAGCATGAATAAAGATAACAAGTCAATGACGCTGAATCGTCTACTACATAGTTTTCTGAAAATTCTCTAGTCGTAAGATGAGTTGATCGGACAACATCCCAAACTAGCTCGACTAAGTCTAAAACTGAAAGACATAACAAAATATAACAAGATATCAAGTGTCCTCGGAAGATGAGAACTCACCCAAATTGGGGCAAAGCTAGACTAAAGCAAGAGCAGAGCTAACATCTGGGTTGAGACTGGTCACCCGAACCTATATCATGAGACGATATATCATAGAGTATGCGGTCAGTACTTTGAATGTACTAGGTATGTAGAGTAAGTAAAACAGGCTAGTAAATCAGTAAAAGAAAGATCATGAGTATAAGTTTGTATAAAACATGAGATTCTAATCACGACTAAACATAATGGTTCAAGATTTCCAAATCTGTATAGTAAAGTTGAACATGACTAAATTTATAGATAAAACCTTGTAAAGCATATTTTGAGCCAAAATATGATAAACCATAATATCATAAGTCATGGTCAAGAATAAGTATAGAAAATCAAGAAACAACGAGAGATTCTTATAACCGACATATCCCACGTGAACATACATGGAGCCCAGCTTGTAACCCTAGCTGGGAGGTGTGTCCATACCTTGACAAGGGTATGAACCACGAAGGCATGATATCACTTATGGGTGGCCCATTAGGGCATGGGAAACACTCTCGTGGAGGTATGGTTACGTTGGCACGTAATTCTGAGGCCTGCGTGCGCTGGAACCCCCGCCTACTCAGTGCTAAATACAATTCCCAAATATATATATATATATACACACACACACACACACACACACATATACACACACACGCACACACTCATATTATAATCATGAAACATGGGTTTACATGGGCTAGTTGAAATCATGAAATTCGTGATGTTTTAATATATGTGAACCAGCCATGAAAATAGTGCTGAAGACCGGCCATGATACATAGACTTAAATCTCATAAAAATCATGCATAAATTGAGTAAAATCATCATAACATGTAAATCATGGATTCATAAGAAACTCTAGTAGAAAAACATGCATCATTATCATAAATCATGGATATAAACACATGAGAATCAAATTCGTAGAAGATCACGAGAGATTTCATAAAGTTGGGTCTAACCTTAGCTTTTTCATAGATCATGCTCGAAGACTTGAAATCGTGAAATTGACTTGAGAATAGGCATGATGATGGAAGAGATCCCCCATTCATGACCCTACATACCTGGGCTTGATGGGATTTTTGCTCGGGTTTGATGCCCAAGAGAATTGGAGAAGAAAGAGGACCTTGATGCTTGAGGCTTGAGAGGATTTTGATCTTCAACTTGGAGTGTTAGGAGTAGATGGTTTGGTATAAATAAAACCCCTTAATACACCCTTTTAGAAGTTCAAACGACTTAGTTTAGGAGTTAGGAATATAGAAATTACGAAAATGCGCTTAATGACTCGGCTGAAAAATAGACTCTGCCAGACTTAACAGATAACTCCACGATCCGTTAGTTCACTTAACGGGTAGTTAAGACTACTCGTTACCACTGGCGAGGAATTTCAATTTTCTGATCTTTTCTTGACGTTTTCGCTTAATGATTTGTCAGGACACTTAATCGATCACTTAACCAATCGTCAAGGCTATTTGAATCAAGCATTTTCACCAACTTCCCACACTTAACGAGTCACTTGACGGGTCGTCAAGTGTCAACAAAATCATTTCCCTCACTTTGTCTTCATATCTGTAAATTTGTTCTTATCTCTACCTGCTGATTCATTTTTCTTGCTCTGGCTAACCCCTATATTTATTGCTGCATAATAATCCCCTAAAAGGTCAGACTTACTCTTGCGTAAATATCATGTTGATTTCTAGCTTATTAAAGCTTTCTCTCCTCTGTGCACTATTCTATTCCTCTGTAAACATCTTGGAGTTAGTGTAATTTGGGTAGATTATTATACGTTGTGGTATTGGAGTTTAGTTATGTCTTTAGATGCTTTCTTCAAAATTAGACTCATCTATCGACGAATTTTTACGTCTCCATAATCAATTAGATTTTTGTTGTAATTGGGTTAGGCTAATGATAGTGATATTCACGTAATAAGTCACTGTAAGTGTGTCATTCTTTTTGTAATGTAGTGATTCATCATGTTAGAATGTTGTGTTCCTAATTATGTGTATGTGTTAAAAGAGATATCATATTTTCAGAAAATTTCAAAATTTATTATGTCTTTTTATTAGAAAAGTTAAAGATGTAGGACACAAATCTTGAGTTTTCATGGTTTGTGTAACTATGTTACTCGGACTCTTCAAAAATATTGTCCATGTATAAGTTAAATTCTTTAAGACATCATTCTGAAAATTTGCATCGTATTGCAGATTTGGGCACCACTTGCCATTAGATTCATGTATAGCGTTCTTGGTCCATTTGCCCACCATCTCCATCACCAGAACTGCCATCAACCCTGCCAGGAGTCCTAGAGCTGCTATCATCTACAACACGGATGCAGCATGGGATGACCCCGCCCGTTAGAAACGTTTATATTTTTTAAACTGGTTCGAACACCACCGTTATTTAAATCAAAAAAAAAAAAAATAGAAAAGAAGAGTTCTTTGTTGTGACATGTAAAGTGCAAAAACTAACAAAGGGTTCTATCTTTGTTGATTCTCAAGAGTGGATCTTATAGGTTGGACCATTCATTGGAGCTGCTCTTGCTGCAGTTTACCACCAGATAATCACCAGCACCATGTCATTCGACAGGGCTTAAATTTTCTATCTCCACCATGGATTCTCAAAACACAAGAGTGTACCTTTTTTTTTCTTTTTCTAACAAGCTTATTATCACTTCAAAATAATAAAGTCAATTTTTCTACTTTTTAATTTATTCAATAAATAATAAAGCAGAGTGTTTGTTACAACTTGCAAGCTTGAAATATGTTGATATGAGTGAAACAATATCAAATGCATTCGATGCCTTCCTCTCCAATATATTTTATTAATGATAGTATTGAAACTCATTTGCAAATGAATTCATGAGTGCTTGAAATTGTATCTCCTTTGATAGAAACTATAGCCTCTTTACGAATCTAACAATCTTTTCAATGTCTGAAGCATTTGTATATGTAATTGTGAAAACATTTTATACATGTAGTAAAAGTTTCAATACGAAATCATTGGGCAACTTCCCGCTAGTAGGAAGTTATAAGGGCGAGAATACACATATTACATAATTTAATCTCTTTTACATCTTAAAATTTACAAAACAAAAATATCTAATTA
>JACEIK010001142.1:0-15671 GCA_018107945.1 Datura stramonium
CAAGAACAACAACAATTTACTTAGGAACTGATGAAGATCATATGAATAATAAACATGGATAGTATCCCAATTGAAATTAACGAAAACCAACATGAAAATCTTTTTCATATTCAAAAATCTCAAGGCTAAACTGATACAGAAATTATGAGAGGATTTTGGCGATTCCCGTGTTGAATTCTCACATACCTGACTAAAATTCTCCGAAAAACAAGATTTGAACTGCTGCAATGGAGGACAACCCTAATCTTGCTTGAAAATTTTCTTGAGGAACTCTTCGATAGTTTTTCAGAGAAAGATTGTGGGAATGAGGGGAGGAACCATTCAAACCCCCTAATAATTCTAAAACTATGTCCAAAATGACGTAGTTTAAAGCTTAAAAGAGTAGAAAATTACTAAATAGCCCTTAGAAATTTGCTGGAAAAAACTGCCAGGTGACCTAACGGTTCGTGGTGACTGACCACGGCTCATGATCACTCCCGTTAGGTACACTGCCCAGGTTTCTCAGTAGGTCACCACGAGGGACCTAATTAGTCGTGGTCACTGACCACGACTCGTGGTCACCAGTCGTGGACCATACTGTCTCACTTCTAAAGATTCAACACTAGCCTAGGTAACGAGTCGCTTAATGAGTCGTTGCAACTGATGACGACTTGTGGTAACACTCGTTAGGTACACTGCCTATAAACTGACTAGTGTTGGCAACGGTGGACATAACAAGTCATTATAGGTGACCATGACTCATTGTCCCCACCCATCAAGTACACTGACCAACTTATAAATTCCTCGACCCAGGCCTGACCATGAGCGACTTAACGGGTCATGGTCAGTGACCACGACTCATGTAGTCTCTTGTTAGGTGCATTGCTTCTCATTTTCAATACTTACTCCTTCTTCTCACGACTGACCTAACGAGTCGTTGGGTCTCAAAAATATGTTTGCATTCACAGTCATTCATCTCAGATCAAACCCAAGAATGTCAATGAGGCCTTGAAGAATGCAAATTAGGTCTCTAAAATACAAGAATAGCTTTATCATGTGAAAGGAAATAAGTTCGGGACCTGGTTCCTAAGCATGTCAATAGGACCATTGTAAGGACCAAGTGGGTGTTCAGAAATAAGTTGGATGAGGAAGGAAATTCTACTAGAAGCAAGCCACATGAAGGTTAAATTGATTTATTTGAGTATGAAAAGGGCTTTTCTAAATGGATATTAAATAGAAGAAGTTTGTGTCAAGAAACTACTTGAGTTTGAAGATCATTAATATCCCTTCCATGTGTATATGTTTGATAAGGCTTTGTATGGCTGAGGCAGGTTCCAAGAATATAGCATGAGAGATTACTAAAATTTCTCATTGGCAGTGGCTTCTAAAAGGGGAAGATTGATAAGTCTCTGTTCTTGAAGACAATGGGGAGAAACTTTTTGGTCATTCAGGTGTGCCAAGGGTACCTGGTTGACAAGAAAAATACATCCAGAATGGTTCACTCTCTTGGATTCTCCCTAATATGATTGGGTACTGGGCTCTATGCAGGGATCAGTTCAAAAGGAACTAGGTAAAGTTGGGGGTGATCAAGATGAATTGGCTACTATCTCTCCTTCTCTCTCCCCAAGAACTGCTCCTTTTGGCTAGGATCAGGCTGCAGGTATCCATTTAAATGTTTGTCAAATTAGGTGTAACTCAATCCTATCTTAACAGGGATACACACATTACTAACTAGGGAGATACAAGAAGGGAGCCTGGACATATATTCGAACAACTAAGTTAAGGATCTCAAAGGAGGGACCTAGTCCTCCTCACAGGTTGGTATCTCATTCATTAGTTATAAAATACTTTGGAAACTACCTGGGTTATACCATGTAGGACGATCTATTCCCTCCATCTTTGAAATGTTATCGTTTCGTTTGAAGCCCAATCATCATCTCCTTTTCGTGAATCAACATGTTGCTTCTCTCTTTTAAATACTCTTATCTCAACCGTCCCTCTCACTTTGCCCTCATGTCGGGATATTGGATCTGAGAAATTTTTTGCACCCTAAACCTCCCAAACTGATCAGTTCCCCCTACGAGTCCTCACTTCATTAATCATGTCTCAACCTTTATCTCCTCTCAAATCTCCAAACATAGAGCCCAAGAAACACATGTGCTTTCCCCTGATATTGCTTTATCTCTTCCTTCCACCGTCTTTGAAAATATTATTTCAAAAACCCCTATTTATTCCTTCTTATCTCTCCCAAAGTAAGACTTGTCAGCCCAAGCCCCATACTTTGACTCTTCTATTACTCCGATTAACACCGTGCCCTCTTCACCTTCTGCAATGGAACAAGTTCTCCTCGACTCTTCTGTGGGACCAAAAGAAAAGGTTCTTGTTAAAGATAGCTCTTCAAATGCTGAAAATCAAACTCTCCTGGTTGATCCTTCAGATTATGTCCAACTTAATCCCCTATCTATTCATGAAGGTAAGAAAAAGTTAATGTTTGAAGGAGTGTTGTCTGAAGGATCTGTAAACTACTTGTTTGAGGGAGATTTTCCTAAAGGATGAGGTAAATCTTCAAATATTCTTACCTTGGGAGATTAGATGATTGTGAAAATCCTTACTAAAATGGCCCTAGGGGAATCAAGGGTCGACAATGCTAAAAAAATTTGTGAGGCCTCCTCTCCATCCCATAATTGTGACTCTCTAGTGCCCTCGTCCTCTCCTAAGTAAGATGGGACACATGGTGGTTTAAACATCCAACAGGATGTAGGGGGACCTGATGATTTGAGTGAGGATGATCTGCCTCTTTCATGGAAGGTAAGGAAGATAATCTCCAGAAGAATGCCTGACCAGTCAGAGGACCAGGTTAGACTGCCCAATGCTAGGGAAAGTGATAAAAAGGCTATGTAGGAAGTTCTGAAAAAAATCAAGACAAGATTGCTAGACAATGGAGTTGAAAAAGTGAGCCATAGTTGAAGAAGAAATGCATCCTGAGAATGTACTAGATCGTGAGAATGGTGAACCTGAAAAGGATGTTAACAATAATGTTGAATTAGGAGTTAGGGTGCAATAAGCAAAGATCCAATCCTAACCTCCCATGATGGAAGGAAATAGAGAGCTGGGACCAATCAGGTTGAGAAGGTCCCCAAGAAAAGTATCCTGGTAGGGACTAAAAGGAAGCTACAGGACCCACGTACAGAAGAGGAACCTGAACCCACCTTGGGTGCAACATCATCCATGGCAAAGAGAACAATGGCAGAAGAAGGATTTGTCAAGAAATGACTTGGTGCCACTTCCATGCCCGTCAAGCAGGGGGACTAGGTCAAGTTTCTTACTCGAGAAGAGAGAGGCAAGACAATCTGTAGACATAAAAGGTTCTCAAGGGAAAAGTCTTTTACCTTGAGATTTCAAACCTGTATGGAATGGTCGACCTGGTTGAGATGATCACTTTCCAAGATCAAAATTATTTATTTACCACTCCAATACTAGATTTTCACAAAAAAAGAGGTCCGAGAATTTTACCATGAGTTGGTGTTTGTAGATAAAGGGATAGAGCTGAGTACCAGAGTGAATGAGTTGGAAATAACCCTCTATGAAAAGTTGATTGGGCAGATTCTACGAGTACCTATCGAAGGGATCAGTTTGGTGGAAGACCAATGTGCCTATAAAATGTTCCTGTCACTTATTAAGGAAGCTGGAAAATGTACATGGTGAAAGGCTCTTTAAGAAACAACTGAAGGGAGAGTATCAATTGTTTTTAAAACTTGTCAACAAGGTTGTTCTCCCTAGATTGAAAAATGCATAATTACAGGCATTTTAGACCTATTTGTCATTAAAGCCCTCAGCACCTTCCAGACTATCAGCCTACCTACGCTCATGATTGAACATATGCAGAAGGGAATGACAGTCAAAGATGGCAAACATGGGTTGGCATGTGGATGTCTCCTTAATCAAAATTTTGAATTCTTTAAGGTCCCATGTGAAAAGGATATTGCGGGGAGAAAGAAGAAAATATTCACTCTTATAACTTTGGAAGAGTGCGAATGTGTTCGCAGGGTAGGTGGTGTAGGGCCTCAGACAATCATATCTGATCTCATCATCGCTTAAGAAAATTCCAATGCTCATGTTGAACACTTGACAGGATTACTAGCACAGAGAGATGTAGAGATTACCAGTTTAAAGGTTGCACAACAGACAACATCCTCTACAGCTGTTGAGGAATCTGGTCCCATGACGGCTCTTCATCTGGAAAATAAGGAGTTGAAATGGAAAGTTGGGGACCTGACTAAGAGACTCCTGCAACTTCATAGTGCATCCAATGAAAGGATGACTTTTCTTCTTCAGAAACTTTCTAGTCCCTCCTCCTGATCCTCTCCTGTCTCTCCTGTCTCTCCTTTATCACCTTCCCCCTGTTCTACCTCTAAGTTCTTCCCTTTTCATATTGTCCTTACCCTTTTCTCGCAGTTCCTAGTGGCAATGTCCAACTGATCTATTGCTTTTATTTGTAATGTCTGGGATACTAATTTTAAATGAATATTGAACTGGTTGTATCTTACTTCTACTGTTCTCTTCCTCCTTGTTATCTCTTACTTATTCATGTTAGTGTTGCCCCAGTGGTAATGAGTTAACCTTGTAAGATTTATGATTTATTGTTTGTCCTTTTAAATGATGCCAAAAAGGGAAAGTTATATGTGATAGTGTAGAGGTATACAGATAAATAGAACTTTGTATATTCTGTGAAGGGACATGTAGAGAGGATAGCACAGATAGGAGAAACAATAGTGAGAGAGGGAATGGTGTAAGGGGAAGTCTGGTAAGGGAAAAAAGTTGTGGGGAAATGGATGCTAGTGATAGGGTCGAAGCCCTGAGAAGTCTATTACTGGTATTAGTTTGTTATCATCAAAAAGGGGGGGAAATGTTGTACTCTTAAGTTTTGATGATTGATAAACTAGTAGACGAACCAGGTTCGCACTTTGTATCTCTTGTAGGGACCTGGTTCATGTGTATCAAGCAGTCAATGTACAACTATAGAGTGTACTTTATTCTGCAGTGGTTGGTGAAGCTGCAGCAGGTCAAATGTACAATCCAATGGGATTACTTTTAGGTTTTTGGTCTCTCATATATGGATAGAGATGACCAAAAATAAAAAGCTAGTTTTTGCATCTTAACAAAGTGATATACTCTATGTAAAAGTTTTGATTATGTTCTTCAAAATTCAAATTCTTATTAACAACAAGGGACCTGATTGTGATCAACTCAAGCTCTCTTTATATATTTGTTGTATTGAGTCTTTCTAATATGATCTTAAATCATTACCTACTCTTCTCTTGTGAAGGCATGTGTAGGTGCTTTAGAAAGTCTCACTCATGTAATTGGAGAGGAGTATTAATGTAACAATCCGTCCGATCGTTATAGAACCTTGACATCATAGACAAGAGAGATTTAAATCTTTGTGAGTTTTATGTTCTCGAAATAAATGTTCATGGTATTGATGGATTTAAAAGGGGCTGAATAAAAAGCAGGTGGGTCTAGGCGTAGGACCGCTGCAGCGATAAAAGCACCCGTCGCAGCTGTAATACCCCGAAACTTTCCTAGACTGAACTCAGACTCAGGTGATAGAATTAGGAAAATTTATCTCAAAACAACTGAGACAACGAGTCTTTATCAGCAGTAATGACCCTTTTGTCTGGGTCATGGTCAGCCCTGTCAGTTGTCCTTCGGGGATCAATAAGGCATGAAATGACCCATTGTGAGGAACAACGAGTCATCCTGTCACTCCTTGCCTTCCCCACTCAGAGATCAGTTAAACCCCTTTCTAGGAAACCACGAGTCAAACGACGAGTTTTCGTTTGATGTAACGACTAGTGGGGTGAATCGCTCGTTGGAACTCCAAAGGGTTGATGATAAACTCCTTCAGTGACAACGAGTGGCAGCAACGACCCGTTGTATCATACAATGAGTCGTTGTGTCCACCCGTGGTGTCAAGCCCCAAAATCCTTCAGGATTCCAGTAGAAAGGATGTGAGGTGACAACGACTCATTGTCTCAACCAACAAGTCGTGATGTCACCAGTTAGAGAGGGGATCTAGTGTTTTGTTCAAGTCCCTGCCAGTGGCCACAAGAGGTACCAATAACCCGTTGGTTCATCCAAGGAGTCGTGGTCCCCTTAGTTGCCCAATTCCAGTGAGCCCTGATTTCATCCCCAGGACCAACGACTGGTCCCAATGAGTTGTGGTGTCAACCAACGACTCGTTATGTGACCTGTTGGTCCCAATCGGGCATTTATTCAGATTGTCTTTCAGGGGCATTTTCGTAACTTCCAACTATTTTAGTTCCTAAACTATGTCGTTTTGGGCACATTTTAGAGATAATTAAAGGAATAATCGACTAAGTCCCTTTCATTTTTCACTTAACTCTTGATCTTCAGAGCAAGGAAGTTACAGATAGACTTCTCAGGGAAAAGCTAGGGCATTCAATCTTCTTCTCAACTTCTCAAGGATTTTCTTAGGAATCTTCCATCAAGTATGTGGTTATTTAACAAGGGAATTGTTCTTCTCTTGTGCCCCAAAACTCTCCTAAAATATCTTATCAGTTCTAGCCCTAAAGTTTACCATTAGGGTTCAATTGTCAGTAAATTATGGAATTTCTTTCTGTTATAATTCTGTTGAGTATTGAGGGTTGTTGTTAGTGATAATTTTGGTCATTATCTGCTCACATGAATTATTATGATTTTAGCCCTAGTTCTTGAATGCAATACTTTGGGTCTTGCATAATTGATAAAATATTAATGTTTCTTGACTCTGTTAGTATTGGAAATTCTATGTTATTGTTGTCGCATGAATTTTCGATCAGTTACATTCTAGTTCAGTCTCAGTCAAAATGTTAGTACCTTTAGTATCTTTCAGTAATGTAAGTTGATCAGTTTGACTATAGTTAGCGGAGGTGTCAGTAATGCCTCCCAGTTAACAGTTATCACTTAGTTCTTTATATGGTTACGACACTTCCAAATAAGCAGCTCTGACCAGTCTGAGAACTACCAGTATTAGTTTTAGTTTGTCCTTTAGACGGTTACGACGCTTCCAAATCAGCAGCTATGGCTAGTCTTAGAAAACTAGGTACAGTTATCCGGTTCGATTAGACTCTTAGGGTACTTCCATATAAGTATTCCTGACGTAATCTTGTGTCCCAACTTTGAGCTATCAGCTTAGTAGTCAGACTAGGACTATCCAGTGGGAGTAGGACTTAGCACCGAGCGGATAAGTAACTAGAGCACCCAAGTTCCCAGAACTACGATGCCGCTGTAGGTTATTTAGCCCAAATGGGCCCCGACAGTGATCTCACAGTTCATGCCTTTATACCTTGGCAAGGTATATTGCGTCCTATCGATGGGGCGTATATACCGATCTCCACATTTAGCTCACGTGGTTATATATCAGTTATAGACTCTCCCACTTATCAGTACAGTATCAATTCAGTTCAGATCAGTTTAGCTCAGTTTAGTATCTCAGTTCCAGGACATGTTTGTGACCATCAACCTGGGTCATTATTGACCATATCAGTTATAGTTTAGATTTACCAATTTATAGTATTTCAGTTGGTCATTCCATGTTATTACTGTTCAATTACTTATTCTCTCCTGCTTATTGTATCTCTCACCTACTCATTACATTCGAAGTACTGACGCATACTTTCTATGTTGTATCGTATTATGATAGGCGAAGGTTCCTAGTCCTAGCATCGTCAGTAGTTCCCTCAGACAATATCAGCAGTGGTGTTTGGTGAGTCCTCATCTTTCGAGGACAATATTTATTTTCAGTTAGTTCTCTTTTAGACATACTTTAGAGTTAGCTGGGGCCTTGTCCTAGCAACTCATCAGTTAGTAGTTAGCTTTCAGACACAATTATGCAGTATTGTTCCTTTTGATATATTGACTCTTGTCAAATCAGTATTTCTTGAATTATTGTATTTTTTTAAGATTTTGGTCATGTTTATTCAATTTACCAGTGTAATGATAGACCATGGGTTAGCTTAGGGTCATTTGTGGCACCAACTACCATGTCTCGACCAGGGTGTAGACTCGGGTCGTGACAGCAGTAGGTGACGCAGACCAAAACTTTATGATCAGGATAATTTTAAAACTCAGTTCCCATTTGAATAGGGATTAGTCATTAAAAATGACCTAGATTGGAAATTTGGATTTTCTAAGGGAGAAAAGAGTTGCTAGAGAAGGGAAAGGATCCAATCATCTTCCCCGGAGATTTTCTGCAAAGAACACCAAGATGTGAGGCATAGACTAAATGTCGTCGTCTTTTTGAAAGAAACTTGGCTCCAAGGTAGGTTATGGATTACCTTTATGTTAGACTATAATTAGTGAATTGTATACGTGTGCACTATTAATGTACAATTAATGTGAGTAGAGGCATCATAAAATATGAAAACGTGATAAAAGATTATAGTGACATAACTAATTAAATTGGAGGATTAATCCTAGATATGAGAATATGGGAAGAAGTGAAACCTAGCTGATAACTAATATTAGGGTGTATGCTTGATATGATGTCCTTGATGAAATATCATTGAGGTGATGTTCTGATATCATGTTTTGATGATACGTGATGATAATTGCTCGTGATTGTAAATTGTGGTGGCGTGATCTTGATGGTATAATCCTGGGTGAATGATTGTAATATAACGGATAGAGGAAAGAGGGGAGGAGATTAGACCTAGTGTGGCTATAGGAGTTAAATATTACAATTTAATCTTTATGAACTAAAAATGTAAGATTGTAGTTTAACTAAACTAGCTTAAAAAGAATTTGAGGTAATAAAAGAATGGGAAGTTGTGAGACACAGTAGTATTAGGGTGGAGTAATTAAAACGGGATGATGTCGAAATGATTATTATGCGTTAATGAATTTTCCTCGTGGATGAATAGGTTAAAGGGACAATTAGGGGTCCAAGAAAGTGGTCTTGAAATACGGACTGAAATGAACCATACTTGATCCAAATTCAAAAGAACCCATTTTTGTGTTAGGCCCTTAGGTGAGGGGGTAGGAAAGGTTGAACCGACATATTGTGAAAGTTACCTTGTGTGTTTTATTACTGTGATAGATAACGCGAGATTTGGCTAATTGATACTCTCTTAAAAGATGGCAGATTACGGTTACGAGAAGTTAGTCCATAAATGACGTATATCACTGTGGATGGGTGATATGGCTAATTGTTCTTACTATAATGATGTTATGATAGATGGCGTGAGATTTGGTTAACTGATACATAACTAAAAAGATGGCAGATTATGATTACGAAGAGTTAGTCCATATATAATGACGTATATCAGTATGGATGGGAAATATGGCTAATTGGTCTTATGGCAATGATTGTGTGGAAGATTGCAATGAATTGTTTATGTTGTTTGAAGAATTGTTTATGTTTTTTAAATTCGTTCTGAATTGATTTAACTGTGAATTGTATCTCTAAAAGTGCGAGAGATGTGGAAGTCAAAGTGTACTGATAATCCATCCTATATGGTGACGAACAAATATCATGGTGATATATGTTGAGAACGAATAGGATAATTGTCACGACCCGAGTCTACACCCTGGATAAGAAACAGTACTTGCCGCCACAAGTGACCCCAATCCAACTCGTGGTCTATCATTACGCTGGTAAAATTTAGAAAAACATAAGTGGAAGCTTTAAATAAATAAAAACCATTTATGAAAATTGATTTGACAAGAGTCAATACATCTAAAAAAACAATACTGAATATCTATGTCTCTGTCTGAAATCCACTAATAAATGATGAGTTACTAGGACAAGCCCCCAGCTAACTCTAAAATCTAACTGTAAAGACTAACTGAAAGTAAATATCATCCCGTAAGATGAGGAGTCACCAAATACTGCTACTGATACTGTCTGAGGGAACTACTGAAGATGCTGATACTGCGAACCTGCACCTATATCATGACGATACAGCATAGAAGGTATGCGTCAGTACTTCGAATGTACTGAGTAAGTGAGAGATATAATAAGCAATAAGAACAAGAAATTGAACTAAAATGACATGAAATGACCAACTGAAATACTGAAAACAGATGCAACAGAAATATAACTTATATGGTCAATAATGACCCAAGTTGATGGTCATAGACATGTCCTATAACTGAGATACTGAACTAAGCTAAACTGAAATGAACCGAACTGAGACTGTACTGACTAGTGGGAAAGTCTATAACCGACATATAACCACGTGAGCTAAATATGGAGTTTAATGTATTCGCCCCATCAATAGGACCCAATATACCTTGCTAGGGTATAAAGGCATGAACTGGGTGATCATAAATCTGTGGCCCGATAGGCCAAGTAACCTACGGTGGCAATGTAGTTCTAGGAACCTGGGTGTGCTAGAACCCCGACCCTCTCTATGCTAAGTCCTACTCCCATTGGATAGTCCTAATGTGACTACTAAGTTGATAGCTCGAAGCTGAGGCCTAAGACTAAGTCAGGATTACTTATATGGAAGTTCCCTAAGAGTCTTATCGGACCAGATAACTATAACTGGTGTTCTAAGACTGGCTAGAGCTACTTATTTGGAAGCTTCATAACCATCTATAGAATGAACTGATAACTAAGAACGGATAACTGGGAGGAATTACTGACATCTCAAGAACTGACTATAGTCAAACTAATAACCTGACATTACTGAAAGATACTGAAGATATTACCATCATGACTGAAACTGAGCTAGCATGAAACTGACTGAGCATTTAACTGGTAATAATAACATGGAATTTCCAACACTGATAGAGTCTAGCAACATTATGTCTATAAATTATGCAAGACCCTAGTTACTTTACTTATCATATTAGGGCTAAAGTCACTTTTCAAGAAAAAAGTATCTACATGATTTCTAGATAGTGAAAATATAGTAACAAACAGTATGAATAACATTTCACATGATTTAATCAGAACATGACCGAAAAATTCCTCTAATTCGAAAGTCTCCGAACTTAAAATTGATAAGAAAATTTAGATGGATTTTGGGGAACAAGGGAAGGACAATTCCCTTGCTAAATTCTCATATACCTGGTGTAGAAATCCCATAGAAATCCTTGCGAAATTGAGAAGAAAAGTAGAGTGCTCTAGCTATTCCCTGAGGAGTCTATTTTAGAGTTCTTCGTACTAAGTCTGAGTGTTGAGAGAGGAATGAGATAAATACGTTGATCACTCCTTTGATTCTCTCCTAAATGTGCTCAAAATGACGTAGTTTAGGGATTAAAAAAGATGAGAAGTTGCTAAAATACACTTGAAAGAAAATCTGAAAAATTGCCCCACAGGAACCAATGAGTCACACAATGAGTCATTGGTTGACACCACGACTTGTTGGGACTAGTCATTGGTCCCAAGCCTAGATTTAGCTCACTAAAAATTGGCAACGCGGGGACCAAAACTTGTTGGATGAACCAACGGGTCATTGGTACCTCCCATGGCCACTGACAGGGACTTGAACAAAACACCTGGCCCCATTATCTAACAGGTGACACCATGGCTCATTGGTTAATCCAAAGAGTCGTCATCTGCTCTTGTCCTGGCTACTGGAATCCATGAAGGATTTTGGGACTTGTCACCATGGGTGGACACAACAACTCATTGTGTGATACAACGAGTCGTTGTTTCCACTCATTGTCGCTGAAGGAGTTGGTCAAGAATACCTGGGATCCCCAACTAATGAGTCACACCACGAGTTGTTATATCAAGAGACAACTCATCATTTCACTCGTGGGTTCCTGGAAAGGGATTGACTGGGTTCTGAGCTGGGAATGCAATGAGTGACAGGACAACTCGTTGCTCCTCACAATAGGTCATTCCAAGTCCCGTTGTTTCTCGAAGAACATCTAACAGGGCTGACCATGACCTAGACAATAGGTCATTACTGCTGACAACAACTCGTTGTCTCGGTTGTTCTAAGACAAATTTTCTTGGTTTTATCTGTTGAGTCTGATTTCGGTCTAGAAAAGTTTCGGGGTGTTGCAATTTATCCTCCTTGGGATTATTCATCCTCGAATGAAGGCTAAAACTGATGGAAAACTCATAAAAGAGCTTAAATTCCTAGACTGAGACCATAAACTGATTTCTAAAGGAGTGACTGACTCCGAGCTGATTTAACCATACTGACTGAGTTAATGCAACTAAAGTTCATATTGAAAATTTGAATAGAGCTGATGAGTATTGAACTGAATAGAGTATTGAGGAGGAATTTAATACCTAATGCTGGAACTGAACTGGAAGGGAATAAATAGGGAAGGCTAATATCATAGTAGATGCCCTTAGTCATAGATCAATAGGGAGTTTAGCGCACATGAGGCCCGAACAGCAGGAGCTGGCCCAATAATTGCACCAGTTAGCCAGTTTAGTCGTTTGAATAGTAGACTCAGGAGATAGTGGGGTAGTGATTCAGAATACCGCAGTATCATCCCTAGTTGTAGAAGTAAAAGAGCGGTCGTATGAAGATCCTAAACGGGTACAGCTCAGAGATAAAGTTCAGCGAGGGAAAGTATCAGGTTTTAAGGTAACCGAACATGGGGTCTTGAGATTTAGGGGTCACCTCTGCGATCCAGATGTGGCAGGACTTCGCCAGCAGATCATGGCAGAGGTACATCATTCCCGTTATTCTCTTCACCTAGGTTCAAAAAAGATGTATCATGACATAAAGGATATTTACTGTTGTCCTGGAATGAAAAAGGGTGTAGCCAAATTTGTAGCACAATGCCCTAATTACCAAAAAGTAAAGGCTGAACATCAGAGACTCGGCGAATTGACACAGGAGATAGAAGTACCTATGTGGAAATGGGAAGCAATTAACATGGATTTTGTGACAGGGTTACCCGTACCAGGTGCAGATTTCATTCTATCTGGGTGATTGTGGACAGATTAACTAAGTCAGCTCATTTTCCGCCAGTTAGGACTACCTTCTCGGCCGAGGACTACACTGAATTGTATATCAAAGAGATAGTTTGGTTACACAATGTCCCAGCATCTATCATTTTTGATAAGGGAGCACAATTTACAGCTAGATTCTGGCAGTCATTTTAGAAGGGCTTGGGGATACAGGTTAATTTGAGTACGGTCTTCCATCATCAGATAGATATCCAGGCAGAACGTATAATTTCGACGCTCGAGGATATGTTGCGGGCGTACGTGTTAGACTTTGGAGGTAGTTGGGATGAGCATTTACCCCTTATTGAATTTTCTTACAACAATAGTTATCATTCGGCAATTCATATGGCGGCCGTATGAGGCCTTATATGGACGAAAATGCAGATCCCCAGTTGGTTGGTTCGAGATAGGAGAATCAGAATTAATTGGGCCAGACATGATCCACTGATCAGAGGAGAAAGTAAAGCTTATCAGAGAGCGCTTGCTGACAGCTCAAACTCGTCAAAAATCTTACTCTAATGTGCGACGTAGAAATCTAGAATTCAGTGTTGGTGACTGGGTATTTCTAAAAGTTTCGCCAATGAAGGTCGTAGTGAGGTTTGGTAAAAAGGGCAAGCTTAGCCCTAGATTTATTAGCCCATATTGGATCCTCCGGAGAATAGGCCAAGTGGCTTATGAGTTAGACTTACCTCCAGGGTTAGAATCTATTCACCCAGTCTTTCATGTGTCAATGCTGCGGAAGTGTATAGGGGACCCATCCTGAGTCGTGCCAATCGAGGATGTCCAGGTTACTGAGGAGTTTGCCTACGAAGAGGTTCCAGTAGCCATATTAGATTGGCAGGTTCGTAGGTTGAGAATAAAAGACGCCACCTCTATTAAAGTATTATGGAGGAACAGAAATAAAGAAGAGATGACCTGGGAAGCTGAGGATGATATGAAATTTAGATATCCTCACCTGTTCCAGAATTGATCCAGCTTATGCGGTTAAGGTAAGGTTGTTGTTCAGTTGTTATTTTACTGCTTATGTCCGTTGTTTAGCTACCCTCTTATTATTATGTTGGTTGTTATAGCGTCCTGCGAGGGGCCTATGTTGGACCTTTCTGTGTTTCAGGTTTCCAGATAGTCCATATTATAGAGGAGACTCTGCCAAAATTTTCCTAAATCTTAGTTGAAAGAGTTAACTCTTGTAAGCTATAGCAGACATTCGAGGACGAATGTTCCTAAGGGGGGGAAAATGCTCCACCTTGTAAGTTTCTAATGTTTAGTTAGCAAACTCGTACGTAAGTCAAGAGTTTTAGTGTACGACACATACGAGAAAGGGCCTGGGGAGAGGTCGAACGAGCGCAGAATCAAGATAGCAGGGGAGAAGGTTAGACCAGTTGCAACCGGGGCAACGTGTCACGGACCCTCTCCCTTCGTGATGGGCTCCATGACACACCCGTAATATGGAGTGACATGGACCCCCTTTCCACCGCCTAAGTTTTATATAAATTCAATTGTTTTATTTGATTAAAGATATTTATGTGAGACCTTCTCCAGAATAGGAGAGCCCCGACATTTTCACGTAAATTTCTTTCGGTTACGCTTCCATACGTCGTCCAAACTCAAATGAACTTTAGGTATCGAGTTCTATCCTTGTATGGAGAATCGCTAAGGAGTTATTTTCTTGAAATTCGCCCGTAAAATCGTAACTCCGCCGAGCAAAAATTGTCAGAATTGCTCCAAACTGATTCCTAAATGATCACAGGCTTCAAATAAGCATTTCTTCCTTCTGAACCCTCGGGAAATCATAGGTTTTCATCCGTATTTTACGAAGTTAAATTATAGTCTCTATTAACATCAAAAGTTATCATTTTACGCCAAATTTTTTGTATTAAAATTAGTCTCTTTCTCCCAGTATTACGGTTGTAGTTGGAAAAAGTTGTTGAATACAAGTTAAAACTCATCAGTTATTTGGGAAACGGGAATCTAGGTATGTTAAGGCGAATTTCTTTGGTAAGTTAGTTTCTATTGTACTACAATATAGTTTGAATCCCAATAAGAGAGCTAGAAGTTTTATTATTGTGAATAATTGTTGTTGTTAACTGAAACTAGTACTTATGTTTAGTTTGGGATTGACTTCGCTCCGTCTAACCTTCCATGACCAACCTAGGGTTACTAGCTCTGTCGTTGCCCGCCAGGGGCTATATGACGTCGCTCCAAGGAGTAGTATACCATCCACGAGGGATGAAGATGAGGTCCGAGGACCTTATACAGTCCATTCCATAGCTGGACTATTATTTCTATGCCATATCGGTGGTACACCCCCGACGAGCCTGGTGCCCTGGGTGCAGATAGGAGGAGTCCACCGAACTCAGATACAGCTACAGTTCAGGGGCCGAGTGAGCTCAATTGCAGACCCAAGGGATTGGTAGGACGGTTATGGTTATTAGTTGACTCATTTTGACCTTGTTAGGGGTATATTGATATTGAAGTATGCTCGCCAGGGCTTATGGGGACCCCGAGTGGGTTATTCTGTGCTGATTGTATCTTCCGGCTTATGGGGGCTGTTCGACTCAAAACTACACGCAAGTGCACGTGGTAGTACAAGTAGTAAAGTGGTTTTATTTCAAGCCAAGTATCAATCCCACAGGGACTGAACTACGGTAGTAATTCACCTAAGCATTAGTGAACGATATCTCTATGAATGTAGACAACCAAACAATTAATGTGTTATGAGTTAAGATTACTAAGTAATAAGAATCTAAGTCAAGATTATAATTTG
>JACEIK010001142.1:29251-44344 GCA_018107945.1 Datura stramonium
TACCTAAGAATCACATGAGAATGTACACATAACAATAGATAAACAAGTCGAAATGAAGCATTTGAGTATCACTTGGGCATGAAATTCTGCCCAAGATCAGGGGCTAGGTAAGGTTCTTGTTTGCACTATTTACTGTTAGGTTAGACAGTAGGAAATTAAGCTATTCAGGTTATACCTTGATCCCTTTCACTCGGTTACTTTCAGTTTCATCTTAAGTTTTATTCAATTATTTTTAGATATTTCCTTACATATTCGGTACATATTATACTGACGCCCATCTTGGGGCGCTGCATTAATTGCCTGCAGGTGCGGATAGATGTGGATCAGGACCTTCTTAGCTTTCAGCCAGAGTTAGCAGTGCAGTCGACTCTTTTCCTCTGGATCTAACAGTTAAAAGGTTTACTCTTTTGATTGTACAGTATATGGGTAGATCGGGGCCCTGTCTCGACCATTATTCCACTCCTAGAGCCTTGCAGATTTGACAGATTCCTTGTGGTTAGTTGTTGTTGGCCGTGTGGGGACTATATATATTTTATTTTGTGTGATGGCTGTGTGGGGCCTTGTTTAGATTTTACATAGTGGCCTTATCGGCTATAGTATAGATATAGTTGCCTGACTTTCATTTCAGTTATAAATAGACAGCGGCCTTGTCAGTCTGCATAGGATTCCCCTCTATTGCTTGTTGTTGGGTAGCTGTTTTCGTTTACAGGTGGCTATATGGCCTTGTTGGCCGGAGGCTGTATTTACAGCCGAGATATAGCTTGTTGCTTTCTTGAATCAGGTTGCAGGCATGCACCAGACGTGCATAAGCCTAGCCAGGTCAGTCAGATTCCAGTGTGGCGCTAGGTGCCAGTCATGCCTCCCAAGGTGGGGTGTGACATAAAATCCTTATATAAATCATCGGTAATATCCTGCTAGACCCCGGAAACTTCTAATATATGTTGGGGAAGTAGGTTTTGCCAGTTTTTAACCATTGCTATCTTTTGAGGATCTACCTGGATACCCTCACCTGAGACCACGTGACCAAGGAAAGTCACAGACTTCATCCTGATTTCACATTTGCTGAATTTAGTGAACAGCGGATGGTTTCTGAGCGTATGTAACACTATCCTCATATGGTTAGTATGTTCTTCCTTATTTCAGGAGTATACCAGAATGTCGTCAATGAATACAATGATAAACATGTCTAGATACTTCTTGAAAACCCTATTCATTAGGTCCATGAAAGCTGTAGGGGCATTAGTTAGTCCAAAGGACATAACCACGAATTCATAGTGGCCATACCGAGTTCTGAAGGCAGTTTTCATTATGTCACATTCTCTGACTCTAAGTTGATAATACCCCGAACTGAGATCTACCTTGGAAAAATAACTGGCTCCTTGAAGCTGATTGGACAAGTCGTCAATCCTGGGTAGGGGATACCTATTATTAACTGTAACCTTGTTCAGTTGACGGTAGTCGATACACATTGAGAGTACCGTCCTTCTTTCGCTCGAACAACACTAGAGCACCCCATTGAGAGATGTTGGGCCTAATGACCCTTATCAAGAAGGCCTTTTAGTTGTTCCTTCAACTCCTTAAACTCAGCTAGAGCCATTATGTAAGGAGGAATAGAAATGGGCTGAGTGTCTGGAAGAAGGTCTATGCCAAAGTCTATTTTCCGCTCAGGAGGAACTCCGAGGAGATCTTCGAGAAACACGTCCAGGAATTCGCTGACAACTGGAACTGACTAGATAGTTGGGGTATCAGACTAGAATCTTTGACCCGAACTAGGTGATAGATGCACCCTTTTGAAATGAGCTTCCTTTCCTTGAGGTAGGAAATAAATTGACCCTTAGGCACTGAAACACTACCCATCCATTCTAAGACTGGCTCATTTGGAAACTGAAATCTGACGACTCTAGTTCTGTAGTCAACTGAGGCATATTTAGAATGTAACCAATCCATGCCAAGAATGAGATTGAAATCAACCAAGTCTAGCTCTACTAGATCAGCTGGAGTGACATTATTCAACACTGAGGCTGGGCAGTTTCTATATACCCAGCTGGCTCTAACTGGCTCACCAACTGGGGTAGAGACTGAGAATGGTTCTAAGAGAACTTCTGTACTGATTTCAAACTGCACAGCTGCATAAGGAGTCACGAATGATAGTGTTTCTCCTGGATCTAGTAGGGAATACACATCTAGATGGAAGAGGCGTAACATACCCATAACCATATCAGGTGAGTTCTCTTGATCCTGACGAGAGGACAAAGAATAAAAGAGGTTTTGGCGCTGACCGTCATCCGTACCTAAAGTGTTAACCTGCTGAGTTAGACAGCCTGCTGGGGCTGTTGAGGTGGTAGACTATGATCTCCCCCGTCCTGATGACGGACATTCCTTGAGCTTGTGACCTAGCTGTCCACATCCAATGCAACCCTCTTTTCCCAGAAGGCATTCACTTGGATGGTTCTTGCCACACTTAGGACAAGTTGGGTAGAAGTTGCTGGCGCTGTGAATCTGGAACTGAGAGCCAGATGCTCCACCCTTCCAATCCTTATAGGACCGAAAAGAAGGGATGCTAGCTGAGGTGCGTGCTGGAGTCCTCTGTTGCTATTGCTGTGGGCGGCTACTACTGCTGGACCTCTGGTGGCCATAATCTGATTGCCCCATTCTATCCTTCTTATTCTCCTGCTCTATATCATTCAATTTTTCTGCCTCAATCTGATGGGCATGAACGATGAGGCTGGAGAGGTCAATGTCCTTAATGAGCATTGCGGTCATGCACTCCTTAAGTACCAGGTTTGATACTCTATTGAAAAATTTAAGCATGCGAGCCCTTGGCTCGACTACCATCTCTGGAGCATACCTTGACAACCGAGTGAACTCCAACTCATACTCCTCCACGATCCTGTTACCCTGCTTCAAATTCATGAACTCTGCAATCTTAGCCTCCCTCAACTCCCGGGGAAAGAATTTATTTAGAAATGTTGTGGTGAACTCTTCCCACTCTACTGATTTTGCTCCTGCTAGTCTTCCTTCCTTCCACTGGTCATACCAAATTTGAGCCACCCCTTCCAATTGGTAGGCAGCCAGATCAGCACTCTCTGTGGAACTAACACCCATAATTCGGGTGATCTTCTGCACCTCATCAACAAACTCCTATGGGTCCTCTCCCACCTTAGATCTATGAAAAGCTGGAGGGTTCATTCGTGTGAAATCCTGAACCCTCGTAGCTGCTGCAGACCCATTTGTGTTCACCGGAACCACCTACTGGTTCACTTGGTTAGTCAACGTCTGAGCCAGCAGCTGGATTATTGCCTGCTGAGGACACTTGATCGTCCTGAGGGGCTGGTGGGGCAGGTCGGTTAGCGTTGCCTGCCCTTCTTCCATTTTATCGTCTTGAAGGCATAGTTTCACTGAAATGAAATAGAGCACGAGTTAGGAGAAAGTTTCTGGAATTGGGCTTCAATGCACGATAAAGAATATGAACAAGAGGGAGTTTTCCTAATAACTTCTTGTAGCCTCCCCGTCATAAATGTGGCGCGCTTCACACCCATGAAAGGGACTCTACATGACGCGTCTTTTAGACATCCTAGGATACTCTAAACCTAGGTCTCTGATACCAAGTTTGTCACGACCTAATTCTACACCCTGGATGAAACACGATACTTGGTACCACAAGTGATCCCAAGCCAACTCATGGTCTATCATTACACTGGTAAACTAAGAAAAACATAAGTGGAAGCTTTAAATAAATAAAAGCCATTTAAGAAAATGGATTTGACAAGAGTCAATACAATTGAAAAATAATACTGAATATGTATGTCTATGTATGAAAGCCACTAATGAATGATAAGTTGTTGGGACAAGCCCCCAGCTAACTCTAAAATCTGATTGTAAAGACTAACTAAAAGTAAATATCATCCTCGGAAGATGAGGACTCACCAAATGCTGCTGCAAATACCGTCCGAGGGACTATTGATGATGCTGGGACTGCGAACCTGCGCCTGTATCATGATATGATACGGCATAAAAGGTATGCGATAATACTTCAAATGTACTAACTAAGTGAGAGATATAGTACGCATGAAGAATAAGTAACTGAACTGAAATGACATGAAATGACCAACTGAAATACTAAAAACTGATACAACAGAAATGTAACTGATATGGTCAATAATGACCCCTGACTGATGGTCATAAACATGTCCTGGAACTGAGATAAACTGAGTTGAACTGAACTGAACTGAGACTGAGACTGTACCGGCTAGTGGGAGAGTCTATAACCGACATATAACCATGTGAGCTAAACATGGAGTTTGATGTATTCTCCCCATCTATAGAACCCAATATACCTTGCCAGGGTATAAAGGCATGAACTGGGTGATCACAAATCTAGGGCCCGATGGGCCAAGTAACATACGGTGGCAACATAGTTCTGGGAACCTGGGTGCGCTAGAACCCCGGCCCTCTCAGTGCTAAGTCCTACTCCCACTGGATAGTCCTAAAGTGACTTCTAAGTTGATAACTCGAAGTTGGGGCCCAAGACTAAGTCATGATTACTTATCTGAAAGTTTCTCGAGAGTCTTATTGGACCAGATAACTATAACTGGTGTTCTAAGACTGGACAGAGCTGCTTATCTGGAAGCGTCATAACCGTCTATAAAACTAACTGATAACTGCTAACTAATAACTGAGAACTGATAACTGGGAGGCATTACTGACACCTCTAGAACTGACTATAGTCAAACTGATCTGCTGACGTTACTGAAAGATACTAAAGATATTGCTATCATGACTGAAATAGAGATAGCATACAATTGACTGAGCATTTATCTGATACTAATAACATGGAATTTCTAACACTGATAGATTCAAGCAACATTATGTCTATACAATTATACAGGACCCTAGTTACTTCACTAATCGAATTAGGGCTAAAGTCCCTTTTCAGGAAAACAAGTATAACCATGATTGATAGATAGTGAAAATATAGTAAAAAACAATATGAACAGTATTTCACATGATTTAATCGAAACATGATCGAAAAATTCCTCTAATTCGAAATTCTCAGGCCTTACAAATGATAAGAAAATTTAGATGGATTTTGGGGCATAAGGGAAGGAAAATTCCCTTGCTAAATTTTCACATACCTGGTGTAGAAATCCCGAAAGAAAGCCCCTGGGAAATTGAAAATAAAAGTCGAATGCCCTAGCTATTCCCTAGGAGTCTTCTGAGAGTTCTTCGTACTGAGTCTGAGTATTGAGAGAGAAATGAGAGGAATATGTCGATCACTCCTTTAATTCTCTCCTAAACGTGACCAAAATGACGTAGTTTAGGAATTAAAAAAGATGGGAAGTTACTAAAATACCCCTGAAAGAAAATCTGGAATAACTGCTAGACAGGAATCAATGAGTCATTTGTTGACATCACGACTCGTTGGGACTAGTCGTTGGTCTTGGGCCTAGAATTTGGCTCACTGGAAATCGGCAACGAGGGGGACCACGACTCGTTGGATAAACCAACAGGTCGTTGGTACCTCCCGTGGCCACTGGCAGGGACTTGAACAAAACAATGGACCCCTTCTCTAATAGATGACACAAAGACTCATTGGTTGATCCAACGAGTCGTTATCTGCTCTCGTCCTAGCTACTAGAATCCTTGAATTATTTTGTGACTTGTCACCACGAGTGGACACAACAACTCGTTGTGTGATACAATGGGTCGTTGTTGCCACTCGTTATCACTAAAGGAGTTTCTCAAAAATACCTTGGAGCCCCGATAACGAGTCGTTATATCAAGCAATGACTCATCATTTTATTCATGGGTTACTGGAAAGGGATTAACTAGGCTCTGAGCTCGGAATGTAATGAGTGACAGGACCACTCGTTTCTCCTCACAATGGGTCGTTCCATGCCTGTTGGCTCCTAAAGAACATCTGACAGGGTTGAACACGACCCAGACAACGGGTCGTTACTACTGAAAATAACTCATTGTCTCGGTCGTTTTGAGACAAATTTTCCTGGTTCTATCTGCTGAGTCTGAGTTCGGTCTAAGAAAGTTTTGGGGGGTTACAGTAATACATCCTTTCCCAAAGATGAGAGGACCGTGTTCGAGGTGAGTATCCCAACGAGCGAAAGTGTGATTGATTGAGGTACATATTGATACTTGGAGTTGAGTTGCTCGTTCTTGAGGTGAGCATCTAGGCGAACAGTTAAGTTATGAGTGGCTCGTATACGAGGTGAGCATCCGAATGAGCAGATGAGTGGGAGCAAATACCATGCCAGTACAGTACATAAATTTCTAGAGTCCCCTATAGGTCATGATCGGAATGAAAAATATAAGACCCTTTGGTATATGTGCACAATGATATAATGTGTGAGTGTGTGCAGTGATGTGACGGAGGCATGTGCCCATCATATTACCAATGGTATAATTATGATAGAGATCAGTAAAGGTATGTTATGATACATATATGACTGTGTGACAAAGATCAGTATAGGTATGTTACGATACATATACGATTATGTAACAGAGATCAGTACAGGTATGTTATGATATACATGCGACTATGTGACAGAGTTCAGTAACAGGCATGACATCTATATGTGTACAGACATCCGATGTCTTGAAATTAATGATGACAGGTCTATTTACTATGTGTTTAGCGTGCTTATGAGTTGTTGCATAATTGTTTCCTACTTACATTGTAAGCCTTGGTGTTTGATGAACTTATTATGAATAAGTTAATGTTTGTATTCAAAATGGTCGGTAATATGATATATGTTTTGTTGTAGGGTTGATCCTGACTGTGGAAATAAAAAAATAATTGTAATAAGATTAAAACGAGAATATGTATAATTACCCGAGTATAGATTGATGCAGTTTTTGAATAATGTAAGACCTTGTTTATTTAATGTAGTGTTGAAAAGTGGAGGATGCCAGCGAAATCGAGCTACTGTCTAGAGCAATACCACTGCGGCAAGATTGCAGTGACGGTCAAGTTACCGCTGCAGCTTGGCCTAATCAGAATGCAGGCTAGTTCTGAGGGCTAAGATCGATAGTGGAAGAAGGATGTTTGATAAATAAATTGTGGTAATTAGGAATTAAGTGACTTGATGGATTAATTGTGGAGTTGTGGTAAAAATTGATTTACTAATTGCATATTAATTTTATGTTGTTGTGTGAACTAATTGTAGTCGGTTGATGATGCCTACCAGTATGTGTGGTGTACTGATACTACCTTGCTATGCCTTTTTGGGTGCAGGTTGTGGCAGATTCAAAATTTCATGATTAACGTGGCATATTCAATATCAGCTTCTGCACTTCTCCGCGGGTGATGTTGTGTCTTTTTATTTGTTGGTATTCTGTTTAGAGCTTTTGTACCTATCTAGACTAGATTTTTGGGAAGAGTCTATTTTGGGAATCTTCTTATGATTTATTATGTTAAGTTAATTGAAAGGAATTATGAATTGATGTCTTTGTTGGCAATAGAGATTCGTTATATGTTATTGACTCTATTGTTATATTAAAAATGGTGTTTTAATAAGGGTTTCTCCTATCGAACTAGGGTCATCTAGGTGCCTGCACGACCCACCCATTTGAATCGTGACAATCAACTAGAGTTAGTTGGTTATCTGTGCTAGAGTTAGTCGCGTATGTATCAACTAGAGTTAGCTGGATAGAGTTGTTAGCAATAGAGTTATTGCTTTGAAGCCTTGTAATAGAATTGTTGTAAGGGGTAGGATTTAAGAGTTAATCTTTTGGATTAGATGATTCTGTAATCAATGTTGCTTGAAACTAGTGAAGCTGTTGTGAAATCCTATGTGGTGGGCCGTGGTTTTACTCCCTTGAGCAAGGAGATTTTCATGTAAACATCCTGTATTATTTACCTTTTCTATCTTAGTTGTTACTTGTTTGTTTATCTGCTATTGAAAGTCAAAGGACCTGTCCCTTGACCAGTGTGGGACTCATACAAGTCATCAGATTATCATGTTACAGTGTTTAAATAAAAGAAATCAATGGTAATATATTTGTGGCTCTAAAGATTGAGCATAAACAAGCTGAAAGAAAAAATCATCCATTCAAATTTGTCATGACTCAAGCAAAGACCCCGGACATAACACAGGACCAAGAACTATGAATAGCTCCAAGTTGACCCATGGCACATGCATAGCATAAGCATAATCATACATAAGTGGAAACAATAATAAGGTATGGCATAAGCGAAAGTATAGGATATCATAAAACATCAAAACTGAGACGACAAGTCAAACAGTTGAATATCTATACATCAAGTCTGAAAAACCTCTAAAACATAAGATGATCTAAAGGGAGAAAACCCTCAACTAGCTCCACTAACTCTAAAAACTGAAATGAAATGAAAGACATGAATCAAAACTAACGTCCTCGGATGATGAGGAGTAGACAAGACTAAACTGAATCTAGAGAAAGATCAATCACTCTCGGCTTGACCATCTGTCTGGATGTGAAAAGTTGCGCTAAGCTTGACCTAGGTACTAAGGCCTTTCTGAAATGACTTCCAAAACTTTAAAGTGAATTGAGTATCGCTATCAGAAATGATAGACATCAGGACCCCATACGACCTAACTAATTCTCTTATGTAAAGTCTAGCATAATCCTCGGATGAATCCATAGTCTTAACTAGTAGGTAATGTGCTAACTTAGTCATCCGATCCATAATTACCCATATAAAATTATGTTGTCAATGTGTATGAGGTAAACCTGTGATGAAGTCCATATTTATCTCTTCCCACTTTCAAGTAGGATTACTGATATCATGTAGCATACCTCCCGGCATTAGATGCTGAACCTTCACCTATTGTCAATTTGGACACTTAGCGACAAATTCTGCAATGTCCTTCTTCATGCCATTCCACCAATAGACTTTCCATAGATCACGGTACATCTTGGTGCCATCTATATTGATAGAATATCGAGAGTTATGAGCCTCTTTCAACATCCGCTCTCTCAAGTCATCCACATTTGGAACTTAATCGACCCTAATATCATATTACACCATCTCCCTCTTGGGAGAAAACCTCCACTTTCTGAGTTTGGATTGCTTCCTCTAACTTGAACAACATAGGATCCTCATATTTCCTTGTCTTAACTTCCAACACCAATGAAGATTCCAACCCATTCTGAATAATGATACCACCATCTGCTAAATCGATAAGGCGAATCCCCAAGAGAGAAAGCCTATGAACATCTCTAGCCCAATCCTTCTTCCTGTCTTCCACATGAGCTACACTCCCCATAGACAACCTACTAACAACAAAAGCCACTACATTGGCCTTTCCCCGATATAAAGAACACTCATGATAATCCTTGTGAAGCTCAATCCATCTCCATTGCCGCAAATTCAGGTCCTTCTGAGTAAACACATACTGAAGGCTCTTGTGATCCGTGAACACATTAACATGTACCGCACACAAATAGTGCCTCCAAATCTTCAAGGCAAATACCATTGCTGCTAACTCAAGGCCATGCATTAGATAATTCTTCTCATGAGTCTTAAGCTGTCTCAAGGGATAAGCAATGACCTTCCCATGTTGCATTAACACACACCCTAGGACAATCCTCGAGGCATCACAATATACTACAAAGCCATATGTGCCCTATGGTAGGGTCAAAAATGGAGCTGAAGTGAGTCGAGTCTTCAACTCGTAGAAACTCTTCTCACACTCATAAGACCACTGAAACTTGACCTTCTTCTGAGTCATTGGTCAAAGGTGAGGAAATGGATGAAAAACCTTCAATAAACCTCCTGTAGTAGCCAGCTAGGTCCAAAAAGCTCCTAATGTCAGTAGGAGTGACAGGTCTGGGCCAATTCTTCACCACCTATATCTTCTAAGAGTCTACTTGTTCACCCTCGCTAAACACCACATGACCAAGGAACGCAGCTGATTTCAACCAAAACTCACACTTGCTAAACTTAGCAAACAGCTGACAGTCCTTAAGAGTTTGCATTGCAATCCTTAAATGGGCATCATGCTCCTCCTCACTCCGAAAGTATATGAGGATATCATCTATGAAGACAATGATGAACATATCGAAGTATCTCTTGAACACCCTGTTCATCCAATCCATAAAAGTTGCAGGAGCATTTGTTAGTCCAAAAGATATAACTACAAACTCATAGTGATCATACCGAGTCTTGAAGGTTGTTTTCAAAATGTCACTCTTCCTAACTATGAGCTGATGATAGCCGGATCCGAGGTCTATCATTGAAAAGCAACTGCACCCTGAAACTGGTCAAACAAGTTATCAATCTTAGGAATCGGATTCTTATTCTTGATTGTGACCTTGTTCAATGGGCAGTAGTCGATACACATCCTGAGAGAACCATTTTTATTCCGCACGAAGAGGGATAGAGCACCCACCATGGACTTACTAGGCCTGATGAAACCCTTATATAAGAGATATTTCAATATTCTTCTAACTCCTTAAGCTCATCTAGAGCCATTCTGTAAGGAGGAATGTATTTGTGTTGCATATCAAGGAGGAGGTCGATCCCAAAAACAATCTCCCACTCGAGGGGATTCCTAGTAGATCATTTGGGAACACCTCTAGATACTAACACAAAATAAGAATTAACTGAAGAGTTGAGATCTCAAATGTAAAATCCTTAACCCAAACTAAATGATATGCACAACCCTTGGAGATCATATTTTGGCCTTAAGGTACGGGGCAAAGCGACCTACAGGAATTGCTAAACTACCCTTCCACTCTAGTATCGGTTCACCCAAAATTGAAACTCTATTGTTTAGGCTCTACAATTAACTGAAGCATAGCAAGCATACAACCAATTCATGCCAAAGATGATGTCGAAGTCGATCATGTTTAACTCTACTAGATTAGCTGAGATGACTTTCTAAAAAAACTATAATAGGGCAATTTTTGTATACCCTCCATGCTAAAACTGACTCACCGATAGAAGTAGAGATTGAGAAGGATTTTGAGAGGATTTCGGGACTGACACTGAAATTGATAGAAACATAGGGAGTCATGAATGATAATGTGGCCCTTAGATCTAACAATACATAAACATCAAGATGGAAAACTCGTAACATACCCATCACCACATCTGGTGAGATCTCCTGCTCCTAGCATGATAAAAGGGCATAGAAGCAGTTCTGGAGTTGTCTTCCACCTACACTAGATGATGTGACCTGCTGGGATGGGCGAGCTATTGGAGCTGCTGAAGAAGTAGCTGGGGCACGACCTCTACCGTTAGCCTTCCTGGCTAAAGGACAATCCTTGAGTCTATGTCCGAGCTAACCACACACAAAACAAGTATCGCTGCTAATCAGACACTCTCCATGGTGGTTCCTACCATACCTCCTACAAGTTGGGAAAGTGGGATCCCTGGACATGTTCCCCTGACTCTTAGAGCCTGATGCTCTAGCCCTCTATGCACCCCTGGTCATGGATGGAACACTAGATGACGATGGAGCTGGAGCTGATGACCTCTGATGGAACTGAGAGTGATACCCACCACTTGACCTCTGTTGGGAATACTCAAAGTTCCTTGTTCTAGCCCTCTTGGTCTCCCTCCCCTTCTCCTTCAACTTCTCCTCCTCTATCTGTTGTGCATAGATCATAAGTCAAGATATATCCATATCATTGATAAGCATAGTAGTCCTGCACTTCTTGACCAGCAAATCTGAAACACCTGACACAAACTTGCTCATGCGAGCCCTCGTCTTGGCAACCATCTCCGGAGCATACTTGGACAACTGGGTAAACTTCAAGGCATACTCCTGAATCTTCATGTTATTTTTCTTCAAGTTGAAAAACTCTACTGCCTTCGCTTCTCTTAACTCCCAGGGAAATAACTTGTCCAAGAAAGTTGTCACAAACTCATCCCAGTCCACAAGAACTGCTCCTTCCCTACGGCCTTCCTTTCACTACCTAAACCATATGTAAGCTACCCTCTTCTTCTAGTAGGAGGCCAAATCTTCACTCTCATCTTCTAAAACCCCATAATCTAGGTAATTTTCTGGATCTCATCGATGAACTCCTGTGGATACTTGTCTACCTTCAAACCATGAAACTCTGGCAGGTTCATCCTAGTGAAGTCTCGCACTCTAGCCACTGCAGAACTCCATTGATATTCACATGTGCAACCGCCTAATGGTTGACCTGGGTTGTCATAGCCCGTGCCAACATCTGAAAAGAAATCCTAAACTCAGCATGAGTCACCTACTTTTCAAAGGATCTGAGAAAGCTGGCGGGGCTAGCTAATTCCTATTACCATAGCCATTATCATATATCCTTCTGTTGGATCTTCGGAGAGGCATTTTCTACAAATGTGTATAGCACGAGTTAGAATAATAGAAAGAGTTAGACTTCATCCCAACTTATGAAACATGAAATAAGGAAATTTTCTAAAACATCTTGTATAGGAAAAGACTCTACTAAACGTGACTTTTAGACACCGTAGGACACACCTAAACCTGATGCTTTAATACCACATTTGTCA
The DNA here is from genome assembly GCA_018107945.1 of Datura stramonium. Taxonomy (NCBI): domain Eukaryota; kingdom Viridiplantae; phylum Streptophyta; class Magnoliopsida; order Solanales; family Solanaceae; genus Datura; species Datura stramonium. Next base: position 41,742 of record JACEIK010001142.1, read on the forward strand.
AGACCCAAGCATAAACCCCGGATGTAACATAAGACTTAGAACCACGAATGACTCTAAGCTGACCCATGACACATGCATAACATAAGTATAAGCATACGTAAGTGGAAACAATCATAAGGTATGGCATAAGAAAAAGTCTAGTATATTATGAAGTGTCACTAAGATGAAAAGTCAAACAGTTGAATATATATACATCAAGTCTGTAAAGCCTCTAAAACATAAGATCAGATGAAGGGAGAAAACTCCCAACTAGCTCCACTAAGTCTGAAAACTGAAATGACATGAAAGATATAACCAAAACTGACGTCCTCGGATGATGAGGACTCATCAAGACTGAGCTGAATCTGGAGCAAGACCAAATTTAGCAGCGGGTATAAAATTGATCACCTGAACCTACATAATAAGATGATATAGCAGAAAAGTATGTGATTAGTACTTTGAATGTACTGAATATGTAGGATAAGTAAAAACATGAGAGCAAGGACAACATATTGTAAATCATGACCATGATAGTCATAAAACATGAGTTGTTCATCATAAACTGAAGTATAATGACACAAGATTTTGTTAGTAAAATCATAAAGCAAACATGTTAGAGATCATATGTAAAAGCTCTTAAACTAATCAATGGGTCAAAAATACTATAAAACATGATATCATAAATCCTGAACATGAAAAACATAAAACATGAGGAACAACGGGAGATTCTTATAACCGACATGTTCCAAGTGTGCATACATGGAACCTAGCTTGTAACCCTAGCTAGGACGTTTTTATACCTTGCCAAGAGTATGAACCATGAAGGCGTGATATCACTCATGAGCCCAGTCATGCAGGGGGGACACTCTCAGGTGAGGACCCCTACCATACCTACTGTGGCACGTAGTTTATGAGACCTACGTGCCCTGAAACCCTGGCCTACTTGGTGTTAAATACTACTCCCAAAATCATAGGTAGTGCTCATGTCATAATCATGAAACATACTTGATTTTTCATGGGCTAGTTAGGAATGTAAAATTCATAAATTGCTTAACATATGTGAACTAGCCATGAAACTAATGTCGAGAATTCAGTCATGGTACATAAGCTTGAGATCCATGAGATTCATACATAATTGAATAAATCATCATAACTCGAAAATAGAGATTTATAAGAGTTTTTCATCAAAATCATGTAATTATAATCATAAAGCATAATTAGAATCATGAGAGAATCAATTTCATAAGAGATCATGGAGTTTTTCATCAAAGAGGTCTAACCCTAGAAATTCACGAAAATCATAATTAGAGACTTGAAGGAATTGAAATCATGTAATTTGGCTTGGGATTGGGTATGAGGGTGGAAGAAATACCCATTCATGACCCCACATACCTGGAATTTGATAATTTCTTGCTTAGACTTGAGACCAAATAAAGTTGAAATGAAGAAGAACCCTAGTTGCTTGAGAACCTTGAGAGGTTTGATCTTTAATCTACGGAGTTTGCAAGAGAAATGAGAGTTTAGTCTTAGTTTAACCCTTAAATATCCCCTTAGGAAACCCAAAACGACCTTATTTAGGAGTTACAAGCATAGAAAGTTACAAAAATACCCTTAGAAACTCGCATTAAAAATCTGCCCAACAGTGACTACGACCCATCCTACGATCCATATGTTCTCACCGTCGCTCGTACAGAGCCTTGTGGTTTCTGATCCTGCTCTTGGTCATTCTCTAAACCTCATACCTTGGGCACTAACAATGACCCGTCCTCTCCTACTACGAGTCGTCCATGGCTCAATGGTTACCCAAAAACCTCTGAACACTTATTTGAATTCCTTCCCACGATCCTCTAGTACGACTTGTACAACATAGGTATGAAACATAGGTTCCTATCCTGGTTTCAAACTAAATTTCATGGACATCATACTATAGGCCCTTGGTACGACTCGTACCATCAACCTACGAGTCGTACTGAGACTCGTTCTGAGGCCTTTTCTATTTTTCTCTACATGATCAAACTCCACACCTTGAGTCTAGTCTTAGGAATTTTTGGAATATTACAAAGTTGATGCAAAAAAGAAAGTTGATTATGTATCTCTTTCGGAGGGCACTTATTTACTACAACAGAAGAAAACAAAGAAAGAGTTCAAAGAGTGGATGTTATAACCCAGGGACCCAAGGATCAGACCCGGGAGTCAAACGGGGAAAAATCTGGAAAATGTTGCAGCAATGCAGGACAAGTCGTTAGACAACTCGTGAGGAGACCCCACGAGTCGTCAGGTTGCTCGTGGGAAGGTTGGACTAAGCTGAGGAGTTGAGGTCCCCACAGGCGTGGGAATGACTCGTGGTCAGCTACCACGAGTCGTCAGTCCACTCTGGGTAAGGATGAGGCAGTGTACTTGACAGAAGGTGACCACAACTCGTGGTCACTTATGATGAGTCATCGATTCACTAGTTACGAGCCCAGTCGACCTGATATCCAGTGTACTTGGCGGGCAACCCGATGAGTCATTGCCCGTCCTGCCAAATCGTCAGGTCACCCGTTAGGGTTACCTGGCAGTTATTTACTGCGAATTAGTAAGGGCCTTCTCATAATTTCTTAAGCTCCTAAGACATAAACTACGTC
>JACEIK010001142.1:56687-95975 GCA_018107945.1 Datura stramonium
ATATGTTCAAGCATGTTTATGATTATCATGATTTAACTAGCCCATGAACTCATGTATGTATTATTATGAGCACTATATATGTTTTGGGAGTAGTATCAAACACCGAGTAGTTTTGAGGCTCAGGTTAAGCCCCGGATCTCATGAACTACATGCCACCGTAGGTATGTCGGGACCCTTTCATGTTAGTCCCTGGCCCAAATGGTCCTTTTCATGGTGATATCACACTTTCATGATTCTACCCTTGGCAAGTTAAGAACACCCTCCCGACTAGGGTTGCAAGTCGGGCTTCATGTGTGCTCATATGGAGTATGTCGGTTAAGATAATCTCCCATTGTTCATCATGATTTATGCATGTTATGATTATGTGTGTTTGCTCAAGTCATGTTAAGTAAATCGCTTCTACTATGATTATGATTATGTTATGTTACGAATGTTCTGAAAATCTGATCCATATGATATGTTATTATGATTGACGATACGAGCATGACATCCTACTCTTATGATCATTTATGAATTTCATATATATTTTAAATGTCCGTTTTGCTTACCTTACATACTCAGTACATTCCACGTACTGACCGCATACTTTCTATGTTGTATCGTTTCATGATACAGGTCCTAGTTCTCAGGCTCATCCTCGCCCGTAGCTAGTTTCATCTTTGCTCTCAGCGTATTTGGTAAGTCCTCATGTTCCAAGGGCTACATGTTCATACTCTATGTTATACCTTTCAGTTTATGGATGTTGGATTAGTTGGGGAGTTGTCCCATCAATCCGTCTTTCATGTTTAGAGGCTATTTAGATTATAAGTTGTATTCCGTCGTATTGTATAAGTCTAATACTATTTTTCCTTTATGTTATGTCATAAATACGTTCTTTATGTTAAGTCTTCCGCTCATGTGATTGAATTAGATGTATGCTCATGGCATGGGTCGACTTTAGCTCTCTCGGGGTTCCTTTTCCCGTGTCTACAATCCGGGTATACGTTTGGGTTGTGACAAACTTTGTATCAGAGCCATAGGTTTAGAAGTGTCCTAGGGAGTCTGAAAATTGCATTAAGTGGAGTCTTTTTCATGGGTGTGAAGCGCGCCATACTTATGAAGAAGAGGCTACTAGATGTTTAGTATATGTTCCCTTCTTTCATGATCTATGTCATGTGATGAACGTCCTTTACTCATCTAATTCATGTTATTTGCGTTTGTAGAATCATGCCTTCACGTCAAGTAAACGCCAGGAGAAACAGAAATGGTAATGATCATGAGGGTGCCCATGATAGTGAGCATCAGCCAGCTTAACCCGTTCATGAGGAGCACATACCAAAGCCAGCCTCCCATGTTGAGTTTAGGGCGGCGATTCAAATGCTTGCACGGGCCATGACTGTCCAGGTCCAGAATCAGACGGTGGCGCATTTCCCTTAGAATGGGAATGCAGCGGCATCTAGGGTGAGAGATTTTTTGAGGATGAGCCCTCTGGAGTTCACGGGGTCAAAGGTGGACGAGGATCCACATGATTTTATAAAGGAGATTCTAAAAATCACCCAGGTCATGGGGGTGAATAATGGGGAATGCATTGACTTGACCTCCTATAAGCTAAAGGGGGTAGCACATATATGGTTTAAGCAATAGAGAGATGCCAGGGTGCAGGTGCAAGCCCGATAGGTTGGGATGAGTTTCACACTACATTCATGGATCGGTTCTTCCCTCGGGAGATGAGGGAGCTCAAGGCGGCTGAGTTTGTTAATCTGAAGCAAGGTAGCATGTCTGTCCAAGAGTATGCATTGGAGATCACCCTATTATCTAAATATTCTCTAGAGTTGGTGGTGGATCAGCGGGCTCGGGTGAGCTGTTTTTGTGCATGGAGTGGCCGATTACTTGGACAAAGATTGTAGGACTTCCATGCTTCACTGGGACATTGACTTTCCCCCTATTGTATTGCATGCGCAGTAGATGGAGTCGGTCTATAGGAGGCACAAAGAGGCCAAGAGGGCCAGGATCGACAACTACGGGTTTTTTATGCAAGGTCAGGAGGTGGACCACGTCAGCAGACCCAGCACAGGTCCATTTCTCCAGCTCCATCATCGGTCAGCACGCCATCCAAGTTCAGGGGAGACCATAAGAGCAGGGCTATAGGCTCGATGGATCATGGTAGCGTGCAGGTAGAGCGCACTTTTCCAGTTTGCGCAAAGTGCGGCAAGAATCATCCAGGGAGATGCCTGGTCGGCGCGGATTCTTGTTTTGGGTGTGGCAAACCCGGACACAGGATCGGGATTTCCCTGCAGCCAGTTCTACCGCTCTAGCAGCACGACCCCCTCAGCAGGATGCCTCTACTAGTGCAGCGGGTGGTCAGTGTCAAAACAGGTTTTATGCCCTAGTGCCTCACTAGGAGACGGAGGCTTCGCTAGATGCGGTCACGGGTATGTTGCAAGTCTTTCATATTGATGCTTATGCTTTGTTAGATCCAGGAGCTACTTTGTATTTTGTGACCCCTTATATTTCTAGTAGTTTTGGAGTTAGTCCCGAAATTTTGTCATAATTATTCTCCGTATCTACTCCAGTTGGTGAATCAGTGGTAGCTAGGCGGGTATATAGAGGGTGTCCCATCACAGTGTTGCGTAAGGTTACCTCTGCAGACTTAGTCGAGTTGGCCACGATTGATTTTGATATCATCTTGGGTATGGATTGGTTGTTTGCATGTTATGCTTCGATTAATTGTAGGACCCATGTGGTGGAATTTTGATTTTCGGTTGAGTCAGTTTTGGAATGGAAGGGTAATTCAGTTGTACCAGCCGGTCGATTTATTTCATATCTTAAGGCTAGGAAAATAATATCTAAGGGTTGCATGTACCACCTAGTTAGGGTCAAGGATGTAGAGTCCGAGACCCCGACTATTCAGTCAGTTCCAGTGGTGTGTGAGTATCCGGAGGTTTTCCCTGATGATCAGCCAGGTGTTCCTTCGGAGAGGGAAATTTTGATTTTGGTATTGATCTATTGCCCAATACGCAGCCTATCTCCATTCCTCCTTACAAGATGGATCCCACTGAGCTAAAAGAGTTAAAGGAACAGTTGAAGGACTTGTTGGATAAGGGTTTCATTAGACCGAGCAAGTCTCCATGGGGTGCACTGATTCTCTTTGTTCGAAAGAAGGACGGATTCCTTCGGATGTGTATTGATTATCGGCGGATGAATAAGGTCACTGTCAAGAATAGGTACCCATTGCCTAGGATTGATGATTTATTTGACCAGCTCCAGGGTGCTAGGTGTTTCTCGAAGATAGATCTCAGGTCCGGATACCATCAACTCATAGTTCGGGAGTGTAATATCCCGAAGACAGCCTTCAGAACTCGGTATGGCCATTATGAGTTTGTAGTTATGTCATTTGGACTAACTAACGCTCCTACAGCTTTTATTGACCTGATGAACAGGGTGTTCAAGCAGTATCTGGACATGTTTGTAATTGTGTTCATCGATGATATCCTTATATACTCCCAGAGTGAGGAGGAGCATGCTACTCACTTGCATATAGTGCTTCAGGTCCTCAAGGATCATCAGTTATATGCAAAGTTCAGAAAATGTGAGTCTTGGTTGGACTCGGTGGCATTTCTAGGCCATGTGGTTTCAAGTGAGGGCATTAAGGTAGATTCCCAGAAAATCAAAGCGATGAAGAATTGGCCCAGACTGGTGACGCCTTCAGAAATTCAGAGTTTCTTGGGCCTATCAGGTTGCTACCGAAGATTTGTTGAGGGTTTCTCATCTATTGCGTCACCTTTGACCAAGTTGACTCAGAATAAGGTAAAGTTCCAATGGTCGGGGGCTTGTGAGGAAAACTTCTAGGAATTGAAGACCCGACTCACTTCAACACCAGTGTTGAATTTACCCAAGGGTATGGATGGCTTTATTGTATATGGTGATGCTTTGAGAGTCGGACTGGGATGTGTGTTGATGCAGCATGGGAAAGTAATAGCATATGCCTCTCAACAGTTGAAAGTTCATGAAAAGAATTACCCGACCCATGATCTCGAGTTGGACGCGGTGGTGTTTGCATTAAAGATATGGAGGCATTACTTGTATGGGGTCCACGTGGATGTATTCACGGATCACAAGAGCTTGCAATATGTGTTCACGTAGAAGGATCTCAATCTTCGACAAAGAAGGTGGTTGGAGTTATTAAAGGCCTACAATATGAGTGTTCTTAACCACCCAGGCAAGGCTAATGTGGTGGCGGATGCACTTTGTAGGATGTCTATGGATAGTGTGTCCCACGTGGAGGAGGGAAAGAAGGAGTTGGTGAAGGATGTCCACCGGCTCGCAAGATTGGAAGTTAGATTGGTCACCTCAACCGATGGTGGCGTCGTTGTGCAGAATGGGTCAGAATCGTCCCTGGTGGTTGACGTCAAATCTAAGCAAGATGAAGATCCGGTTTTGAGGAATCAGAAGGAAGCAATGGGAGTCAAAAGGTGGAGGTTTTCTCCAAAGGGGGAGATGGTGTACTACGATACCAGGGTCGACTATGTGTTTCGGATGTTGATAATTTGAGGGTTCAAATATTGCATGAAGCACATGGTACCAGATATTCTATCCACTCGGGATCTACGAAGATGTATCGGGACTTGCGGGAAATCTATTGTTAGGGTGGTATGAAGAAGGATATGGCAGAGCTCATAGCCAAAAGTCCTAACTGTTAGCAAGTGAAGGTCGAGCATCAATGACCGGGAGGTGTACTTCAGCATATTAGCATCCCCACTTGGAAGTGGAAAGATATTAATATGGATTTCATTACAGGCCTACCTCATACTCGACGGCACTATGATTCCATTTGGGTGGTGGTAGACAAGTTAACTAAGGCTGCCCATTTTCTACCGGTCAAGACCACGGATTTGACGGATGATTATGCCAAGTTGTATATTTCGGAGTTGGTTCGACTTCATGGAGTGTCCTTTTCTATTATTTCAGATCGACGTACTCAGTTTACCTCCCAGTCCTGGCGGTCTTTTCAAAAAGGACTTGGGACTCAAGTCAAGATCAGCACAGCATTTCATCTGCAGACAAATGGCCAGGAGAAATGAACAATCCAGACTTTTAAGGACATGTTTAGGGCATGTGTTATGGATTTTAAAGGTATTTGGGATGATTATTTTCCCTTAATCGAGTTTGCTTATAATAACAGTTATCACTCTAGTATCCAAATGGCACCGTTTGAGGCCCTCTATGGGCGAAGATATAGATTTCCCATCGGATGGTTTGAGGTTGGTGAGGTAGCTATGAGAGGGCCAGATTCGATTCACGAGGCGATGGTGAAGGTTCAGTTGATAAGGGACTGGTTGAAAATCGCTCAGAGTCGTCAGAAATCATATGCCGATGTGAGGAGAAGAGACTTGGAGTTTGATGTGGATGACTGGGTATTTCTAAAGGTATCTCCCATGAAGGGAGTCATGCGGTTTGGGAAAAAGGGGAAACTCAGTCCCCTCTATGTTGTCCCCTATCGAGTTGTGAGGAGAGTTGGTAAGGTGGCGTATGCGTTGGACTTGCCCTCGGAGTTATCTTCAGTTCATCCTGTGTTTCATGTGTCACTTTTAAAAAAGTGCTTGGGTGATCCAGCTTTAGTAGTCCCGGTGGAAAGCGTAGGGGTAAAGGATAGCCTCAACTATGAAGAAATTCTGGTGGAAATCTTAGATCGTCAAGTCCGTAGGCTAAGGAACAAAAAAGTAGCTTCAGTTAAAGTATTGTGGAGAAATCAACATGTTGAAGGAGCTACATGGGAAGCGAAACGGATATGATGAATAGATACCCACACCTGTTCTCTACCGACTCAGTTTCCTCTTGAGGTATTAGTTTTTGCCTAACCCCTAATCAGTTTTCATGTTCAGTTCATGCATACAAGTTTGTTTTATGATATGGCATATGTATGTGGTGTCAGAATTCAGTTCAGTTATGTAGTTCTTTTCGAAGGCAGTCAATCCGTCAGTTTTCAGCTTACTGATCAATATTTATATATGGTGATTGTTTTTTTTTTGAGTTTTCTGCATGTTTCTAACATTTGAGGACGAATGTTCCCAAGGAAGAAATATTGTTAGGAAACCAAGGATCAGACCCAAGGGTCAAAACAGAGAAAAACTGGAAATATCCATCAGGTTGCAGGATGACTCGTGAGGTGGGTCGTGAGGAGTGACCACGAGTCCTGATGTGACTCGTGGTTAGCAGGCTGGGAAAGCTCAGGTTGAAGAGGCCACGGGTCTGACCACGAGCCGTGGTCAGACCTCACGACTCGTGAGGCCACCTGGTCTGCATTGGAGGGTTGGTCAAGGTTTTGGGGCAGTAGGGGAAAGGGTGGTGACCACGAGTCGTGGTCAGCCACAACGAGTCGTGAGTTCCCTCGTTAGGGGCCTTGCAGTGTTTTTCCTGTGTTTTAATAAAGGTGTTTACATAATTTCTAAGTTCCTAAGGCCTAAACTACGTCGTTTTAAGCTCTAAATGGGGTCTTTTAAGGGGGATTAGCTCATGCTAGGCCTCATTCATGCATGCAAGAGCTTACGGAGGAGAATAGAAGATGATTCCAGGTGTTCTTCCACATTTCCTCACAATTCCACCTTGGGCTTTCAAGGGAGATTAAGAATCAGTGTTTCTAGGTATGTGAGGTCTTTAATGGTGAATTCTTCCACACCCATGCTCCTACTCTATGATTTTACTTAAAATTTATCAAAAACTCATGGAGTTTTGTATTTGATTTATATAAAATCTAATGATTTAATTATGAGTTTTTTGATTTTAAAATATTATCATAATCTATGGATTTTGATCATCTTTTTGAGATTTAAATTGATTATAATAATATTAATTTTGATTTTTGAAACAATTAAGCTTAATTATGCATGCCCTATGATGAATTGATTTATGACCTATTATCTTATCGATGTTCTTACGAGCCCAGAATGAACCATGTTCTAAATTATGAATTCATTATGTTACCCATGATGATTTTAGGAAATACAAGCTATGTACATGATCTACAAGTATGAATCAAACTTATTATTCATGAACTATGTTTTTGGCCGACTCACGGGCCTCATATCATGGCTAGTTCTTATATGTTCAAGCATGTTTATGATTATCATGATTTAACTAGCCCATGAATCTATGTATGTATTATTATGAGCATTATATATATTTTGGGAGTAGTATCGAACACCGAGTAGGTTCGGGGCTCAGGTTAAGCCCTCGGATCTGTAGGCTACGTTCCACCGTGAAATTACCCATGTGAGACCTTTTCATGTTAGTCCCTGGCCCAAATGGCCCTTTTCATGATGATATCACACTTTCATGGTTCTACCCTTGGCAAGGTACGAACACCCTCGGTAGGGTTCTGAAGTCGGGCTTCATGTGTGCTCATATGGAGTATATCGGTTATAAGAAATTCCCCTTTGTTCATCATGATTTATGCATGTTATGATTATGTATGTTGGCTCAAGTCATTTTAAGTAAATTCTTTCTACTATGATTATGATTATGTTATGTTACGAATATTTTGAAAACCTTGATCCATATGATATGTTCATTATGATTGTGTCTGACATGACGTCCTGCGATCATTTATAAATTTCTTATATGTTTTAAATGTCCATTTTGCTTACCTTACATATTGATACATTCCACGTGCGACACGCCTTTCTATGTTGTATCGTTTCAGCGTCAGATTAGATTCTCGAACATCCTAGCCCCTAGCTAGTTCACTTTGCTCTCTCGGCGCATTTGGTGAGTCCTCATGTTCCGAGGACTACGTGTTCATACTACATGTTATACCTTTTAGTTACGGATGTTGGATTGGGGGAGCTATCCCATCAATCCGTGTTTCATGTTTAGAGGCTATTCGGACTATAAGTTGTGATACGTCGTATTGTATAAGTCTAGTATTATTTTTCCTTTATGCTATGTCATGAATACGTTTTTTATGTTAAGTCTTCCGCTAATGTGATTGAATTAGATGTATGCTCATGCCATGGGTCGACATGGGGTCTCTCGGGGCTCCTTGTCACCCGTGTCTATGATCCCGGTATACGTTTGGAGTCGTGACAATGAGCTAGAAGCCCAGGTGTAACATACAGTATTTATTTACCATAAAAAGAGCCCTATAGAGTTGTCGACCAAACATAGGCACGGATCGAGACACGAGACAAGAGAACCTCGACGACTCACGATGCCCATGGCATGAACATACGTCTAGCACCGATCATGAATATGCGAGAGATCATCATAAATAACATAGAGGAAATCTAACGAACATAACATCTAATCACATACAAAAGTCTAAAGCTTAAATACAAACTATGTCAGAAAAGCCTCTATCGGCGACGAGTTGATGGGACAAGACCCCGACTAACTCACTAATATTTTAAAACCTAAAAGACATAATACAGCGATAAGAAGGGCCCTCGCAGATGAGGACTCACCAAGCGCAGCGAAATCTAACTCTAGAGAATGCGGCCCAGCGACGAGGCGGGCTGGATATCAAATCCTATATGTGAAACGATATAGCATAGAGTATGTTGTGATTACATGAAATGTCAAGTATCTGAGTAAAGTGAAAGCAGCTTTAATAAGTAAAAATCATTAAATCATGCATAGTATAAAACATAATCAAGATTAGATTACGAGAGTTAGGGCTTGCATGCTATTTTTTGATATCATGATTTGAACGTCATAAGCCGAATCGATTAACCCCAGAAAGCTTAAAGGCGGTAATCACCAGTAAGCGAACATTGGATCCAAACCTGCTAGAAAACATAATATCATGATGATGTACAAGCATAACTAAAATTATGAGGAACAATGGGAGACTCGTCACATAGCAGACATTACCACGAGCTTACATGTACCAGACTATCACACTCAAGTGGGCGGGCCGGGTGATCGAAAGCCTTGCGGGGACTAATGATGCTACCATGATATCGATATCAAGCTCGAGGCCCCTTGGGTGCGGGGAAAGCTCAAGGGGAGGTCCCAAAATATAAAGTAAACCAACATTGGCGCGTAGTTCGAGGCATAGGGTTAAGCCCACGACCCTTGTCTATTCGGTGCTAGACGCTACTTCCTAAAAGCAGCCATATGCTCTCCGTCATTTTCAAGGGAAGGCTAACTATCGTCTAGTGATGAAGATGAATAAATAATATACATACATGTCGAAATCATAACATGAGGAGCCTTCGGTCAAACCATACCACAAGCTAAAAATAATGGGAGTCTTAACTCCAAAACCATATGTTAAACTAATTCATGAAATCATAAAGCATACTTGATCATATGAGCTTTCCCGATACATTAACATGTTTGAAATCAGACTTGATTCACTTTGAAAATATGAACATCAACACGGTATATCGAAATCATATGTTATTTATAAACATCTCATCATACTTGAACATATATCTCTTAGTCTACGACTTTCATGAACATTTATGGATGGGCCTTGATCACGGAAACTAATATAGGTCAGAAGTGATCGCTTAATAGCTTAAATTAGTCGTGTTGTCTAAGCTATTTGATACATTTTCATGTGATTTTTATATAAAAGTAAAGATATGTTCTAACCAACATGATTAGCCTTTGTTTTGTAGGTTTTTGATGACTTTTGAGCTAATTCATGAATCGGTGAAGTAGAGCTTGGAGACGGAATAAACACGCAAACGTCGGCAAAGAGGAGGCCCAAGAAACGGCCCACTGCGTGTCGGCAACGCGTGCCACGGCAGCGGGCTGCCTAAAAGCAACCCCATGCGCGTTGGCACGTGCCACGGCATGAGTGCGGCCAGAAAGTGTGACGCGCTGCCCAAGCCTGCCACGTTGCTATCGCGGCAGATTGCCAGGCGATTTCGGGTTGATTTCCGGTGAGCTTTCGCGATGCCTCCGTGTCACGGAGCGGTGCTCGGGATACACTCCGTGACACGGAGCCGTACCACGGCGAGCCAAATCATGCACGTTCTCCATTTACTATAAATAGGACCCTTAGCTCTTATTTTCATTTGGTCACGATTTTATTCGAGAAAAAGCTTTGCATAGGAGTGAAGGGAGAAGTGGGAGAACTCATCTGGGGTTTATCAAATTCCCTTCTCATCTACCAATCTCATGTAAGTATGTAGTTAGGAGTAGATTAATGTTAGATTAGGAGTAGATTAACGTTAGTTTTACTAACATGAATGGCAAGAACCCTTCCTCTAGGGTTGAAGACATGAATTATGATTGTAATTCTATGATATTGTTTTGGGATTGAGTTATTGATTGTTATTTTCGTCTTGCATTCCGATTTGTTGGTTGTTTTTATGATTGATCACCATAAAAGCATATTGTTAGCTTAGGAAATAGCTTGAGAAAGGCATTACCTAGGTCGGAGACATGAGAATGTGGGGGAGCATGAAGTAATCTCGGAGAGGTTAGTGTTTGGATAGAAATATACCTAACACCTTGCTTGGTTACCACACGGGGTTAGGAAAGACCAACTTGGGATGTCACATCACCACTCGAAGAAGTAGTTGTGCGGCTAAGTTGAGTTAAATGGTTAGGCAATCACGAAAGTCCTAATGTCGTTTCCCGTAAACCACAACATAATTGATTGCCCGCGACTAGAAAATTAAACTCCTCGCTCACAATGATGCGGTGAGGCTAGATTGCCGTGTTTAGAGGCTCAAAAGACCATGAACATGCAATTCTAATTATGTGAAATAACAATCGATAGGACCATGCTTGTTCCATTGCAAATCGTATTATCGCATGATTAATTGGTTTAACCCTATGTTGCTCCTAGAGCACTTTGAATATTTGACCTAAACTTAGACTTAATTATTCTTAAACGAAAATGTCTATAACCAACACTTTAGGTATTTAAAAGCATTAACTATAAATGGATAGTTAGAGGAATGGGTCCGATCCTGTGGGTTACGACATTAGGTTCTTAAAACCCCTTTATATTACTTGCACGACAGGTACCTTTGCCGGGCTCGTCAAGTTTTTGAGCGCCGTTGCGGGGACTCGGCGAAGTTTTGATAACTTATTCATTCTTATGTGATTTTGATTTTCCTTAAGTGTTGGCTTGGTCTTAGTTTGTCTATTTGCGGGTGATGGGATTGTCTGCCGGCGCTAGAAATAGAGAGCTTGTGGAGGCAGGTTGCTTGAACTACCGAACGTCAAATCCATTTTGCAAAGGAGAATAGCTCTAGAGCAAAAGCTGAAGGGACGTCAAGAAAAGGTGCAAGAACAACCACCCGCGGGACAAGAACAAGCTGTTGTGGAAGCAATGGCGGCAAGACAGGTTCGCGAAGTGGCTATCCCACTAGCGACGAATGTGACCTCTAGTATCGAAATGTCGAACTTTGGAGAACTTTGAGCTCGCGAGAATATGGTGCAGGTACATTTACATTCTAGTGGTCAGTTCAACAGGAGTGGCACATGAGGACCCGCGGCGGCACTTACGAGCTTTCTTGAGTAAGCGACACGTTTGTCCCCACCGGCGTGTCCACGAGATTATGTCCGTAACCCTCTTCCCATTTTTCCCTTGTTGGGAGAGGCGAAAAGTAGGTGGTTGAAGGTGAGCCACCGAACTCCATTACTTCATGGGATGACTTGGCTAGAAAGTTCCCTATGATTCTTTCCTTCGAGGCAGGCTTTGCAAAGTTGAGAAGTGAGATACTCGGTTTCAAGCAGAAGCGTGAGAATTTGTATATGGCTTAGGAAAGATTCAAGTCATTATTGAGAAATCCCATCATTGGCAATCGAATGAAGTGCCCGGCCCATACCTTTTGTAGAAAGTCTAGACCCACACAATAAAATATTACTAGACTTCTGCTGACCAGGTGGACAAGCCTTGGAAAAGACGGATGATGAGTTGTACACTTTGTTGAGCAATTGCCTGAGGAAATCAGTGGCCTGTGTGAATCATCAAGAGGGGCCAGGAAGAAGAGCGGGGTTGACAGACGAATGGTTTGAATGCCTTAGCGGCCACAGTTAACCGTTCCAACATCAAATTATGACTTCAGTTGATAGTGAGTATGCACACCAACACCGGGGCCGAGGTTAATGCGGTTCGGCAAGCTCTAGCCCAATTGTGAAATTTGTGGTAATAATGGAGCTGCTTGAAGAATCTTGTGGAGCCAATTCGGAATCCATCAATTTTGTTGGGAATGTGCACGGAATCCGAATTTCGGCAACAACTCCAACGAGAAATTAGCGGGGCCACCCGAATTCTTCTTGGGGTAGAAACCAAAACGAGAATTTTATGCGACCTCAACAACATCGGTATCGGTAGAGACAAACCAGTTGATGGGCATAGTAAACGGCCGCGTGAGGAGATGCTGAGAAAATTGCTTGTAGGCAGAATCGGTTAACGCGAGAAAATCGGCGAGGATGGCAACAGACTTAATGAATCGGCAAGTAGCCACCGAAATCTTGAAAAGCAAGTAGGTCAAATAGCAGGCGCTCAAAATATGAGGCCGCAAAGGGATTACCAAGCGATGCGAATCTAACCACAGCGAATCAATACCATCGATCTTAGCGGAAGGCAATTGGGCGATGCATGGCCTAAAGAGTTGAGAAAGGGTGTAATGAGGAATTGGTAAGATCAGGACCATCTACCGATAGGGAAGCAAATCGGGGGTCTTTGGAAAACAAAATGCACAATCTTTATTGCGGTCCGGCTTCCTAAAGACCACCACCACCATTTCATGAGAAATTCAAAAAGAAGCGGAGGAGGAATGTTTCAAAAAGTTCTTTGAGACTTTAAAAGAACTTCACATAAGTGCCTCTTATTGATGTCTTGCCGAGGAATGCCCAGAAGTATGCTAAATACTTGAAGGACGTGATGGCGAACAAAGTTAGATTGGGGATGTTGGCTGTAGCACTAGCGAGGAGTGCAATCACGAGTATTGAGCAAAATGCCAAAGAAGCTCAAAGACCCAGGTTTTACCCTACATTACAAATTGGTAAAGCCCCGAAGTGATCCGACTTTGTGTGATTTAGGGGCAGCAGTTAATCTAATGCCCCTATCCTTGTTAATCCAACACCTTGGGATGGGAAGGCAAGGACCGACAAGGTTGATGTTGCGGTAGCCCGACAAGTCACGGTGACACGACGAATCATAGAGGACCTTCTCATCAAAGTAGGTAAATTTATTATACACACACTTTGATTTGTGTTTTAGATTTTCGAGTTGATGACCAGGTACCCCCTAATCTTGGGACGGCCATTCTTGGCCACTTAGGAGGGCATTGATTGATTTGAAAGACGGGACCCAAAAAATGAGGGTCGAGGATGAAGAAGAAATCTTAGGGTATGCAAGAAATAAACCCATCCACATTACAGAAACCTTTGTCAAGTTAGTGTGTTGGCAGAGGATGAGTGTGGGGTGGAGGAATCCCTTGGAGTGCACGGCCAAAGGCAATATCAAGTGTTCAACCCAAGTCGGATAAAGGGCTTCAAATTGAAAAGAAGTTGGAGAAAGGAACGAGTGGAAGTGTTTCCTCTCACTTGTGAAGAAAAAGGAGATGGTTCTCGAAGAGAACCGGGTATGAGGATGTCACGAAAAAGGGCAGTCCCGTCGGGCCACGACGTAAAATAAGAAGCGGCTAGCAGGAGGCAACCCAAGGGTACCTCGGTACACTTTGTAATTTTGACTTTTGTTTTGATTTTGTTATTTTAGATTATTTGTTTGTTTTTGGTGGAAAGTTGAAGGCACGGTGGAGGGGAAGTCTGTGTACCCTCGGAGGAGGAAGGTAGGAAGCATAGAAAAGGAAAAGTGTGGGGTCGACCACAGCTCGTGCAATTGTGGAAAACATGCTACTAAGCTGGGCCTAAAGGCCTCGGGAGTATTTCTCGCCCTCTTGAAATGTTAATTTGATGCTACGGGGACATAGCATGATTTAAGAACATAATCAAGATAAAATTAAATTTAAAATTTTTGTGCCTAACAAATTGTTGTTGAATGTAATGCTTGTGTGAAAAATGAGAAAAATTTGAAAAACTTTTTTTGAGAGTCAAGCATGAATTCATCACCCGTTGGTTTTCTTTTCGGTTCTTTTAAGGAAACGGGGTGTTTGAATCGAAGAATAAAATTTTATTTTTATTTTTCTTGTTGTACGTACATAATGTTTTAGTCATCGTTAGGGACTGTTTCGGCTTGATGGATGGATAGCGGCCGTCTTGAGGAAAAGTGAGTCGGAAATGATGTCGGGTTTTTGAAACCATAGCTAGTTGATGCTTGATGTTCTTGTTATGTGCTAGATATGATTGTGAAGGCAAGTATGTTGGTGTTGAAGCATGCAAGAAGTGTATAACTTTGTTTGACACACTTAGGCTCTTGAATTTTGGCTGTCCTATAATTGAAAGCAATTTTGAATTCTTGTGATTAGGCGAGGTAAGAGTCTCTTGAATGTGTCTTGAATTGAGCATGTGCGGTGAGTGAAAGGTTTTGAGTATTCTATACTGTGTAGATTGTGTTACAGTATGTGTATAGGCGAAACGAAGGATGTGAATTGTAGGAGATGATTTAGGCATTTCTTTGAATTAACCTACTTTTTTTCCCTCATTTTACCTACCTTGAAAAATTAATCCTAGTTAGCCCCGTTGAGCCTTGAGCCTATTCTTTGATAAATGCAACATAAGCTTAATCCGTTTCTTTCATTAACCTTGAATTTGACCCAAAAGCTCTAAAGCGGCGGGAGAAGAAAATACGAAGAGTAAAGGAGTGAGGAGAGTGAAAAGAAAGGAAGAAAGTAGCAAGTTGTAAAAGTTGAGAAAAGGTCAAAGGTGCACTTGTGTGAAAATGGTTGATCATGATTAAGGAGTAAAAAACAAAGTAATGAAAAATTATTCATAGAGCTCCTTGCCCGACAAGTCAAAGTGCCTAAATAAAAGGGAAACAAAGGAAAAAGAAAACCATCAAGGATAAGAGTGAAGTAAGGGAAGGAAGTTGCAGCCATGAGGAAATGATGTATTAAAAGCGCTTAGGAAAGATAGTCACTATTACGGCCATAATAGTACCTACCTATACACGAGTTAAATTACAACCTACAAAGTCCTAATTGATCTTACATTCATACATCCTTAAATTAGTGGAGTAAAACACTAAGGGCAAGCTTATGGGTCATGACATGAAGCATGTGAATTCTTTGTGAAAGTGAGTATAAATTCTTTTTATACCCACACATGTTGTGATGTAAAAATTATTTTGCGTGTGGTTGGGTAACTCTCTTTACGTGAGGGCATGTTTAATGAAGGATAAAATTCATGTGGGATTTCTTAATCGGTTGATTGACATGGGTTTGCTAGGGTGAGGTAGAATTCTTGAGGTTAGAAGTCTTAACATAGTTGTATTTCATAGCATGTCTATTTTTAAGCTTTGTAGTATCTTACGAAATCATTATAGCGGAAAGCTTGAATTTATCTTTACACTCTTACATTAGTTATGTGAAATTCTCCATATGCATGATATGTAAGGGTTATTCGAGGACGAACAAGGCTTTTAAGTGTGGGGTTGTGATCACGGAAAAATATAGTCAGTGAAATACGCTTTATAACTTAAATTGGTAGTGTTGTCCCTAGCTATTTGATACATTTCATGTGATTTTATATAAAAAAGTGAAAATCTTATGTTGCTAAAACAGCATGAGTTAGCCTTTGTTTTGTAGGTTTTTGATGACTTTTGAGGAGCTAATTCATGAATCGGTGAGCGAGGGGAAGCAGACGGAACTAACACGCAAACGTCGGCAAGAGGAGGCCCAAAACAGCCCTGCGCGTAAAACCAGCACGTGCCACGAAGCAGGCAGGCTGCCTAAAACAGCCCCATGCGCGTTGGCAGCGTGCCCCGGCATGAGGGTCTCGACAAGAGGGTGTGGCGCTGCCCAAGCAGCGTGCCCGCGTTGCTTGCTCCGCGGCAAGGTGCAAGGCGATTTCGGGTTGATTTCAGTGAGCTTTATGCACAGTGCCTCCACGTCTGTCCACATGGGGTAGTGCTCCGCGATACACTCCGTGACTTGAGGTGTTCCACGACAGGCCAAATCATGCACGTTCTCCATTTACTATAAATAGGACCCTTAGCTCTTATTTTCATTTGGTGCGATTTTGTCGGAAAAACTGCACAGGAGTGAAGGGAGAAGTAAGAACTCATCAGGGTTTATCAAATTCCTTCTCATCTACCAATCTCCTTGTAAGTATGTAGTTAGGAGTAGATTAATGTTAGATTAGAGGTAGATTAGCGTTAGTTTTACTAACATGAATGGCAAGAGCCCTTCCTCTAGGGTTGAAGCCGCGAATTATAAATTGTAATTCTATGATATTGTTTTGGGATTGAGTTATTGATTGTTATTTTCGTCTTGCATTCTGATTTGTTGGTTGTTTTTTATGATTGATCACCATAAAAGCATATTGTTAGCTTGGAAATAGCTTGAGAAGGCATTACCTAGGTCGGAGACGCATGAGAATGTGGGGAGCATGAAGTAATCTCGGGAGAGGTTCCGTGTTTGGATAGAAATATACCTAACACCTTGCTTGGTTACCACAGAGTTAGGAAAGACCAACTTGGGATGTCACATCACCACTCGAAAAGTAGTTGTGCGGCTAAGTTGAGTTAAATGGTTAGGCCGTACGAAAGTCCCTAATCGTTTCCTAGTAAACCACAACATAATTGATTGCTCGCGACTAGAAAGTGAACTCACCAAGCTCACAATGATGCGAGTGAGGCTAGATTGCGAGAGTTTAGAGGCTCGGAGCCATGAACATGCAATTATAATTATGTGAAATAACAATCGATAGGACCATGCTTGTTCCATTGCAAATCGTATTATCGCATGATTAATTGGTTTTAACCCTATGTTGCTCTAAGAGGCACTTTAAGAATATTTCGTTGACCCAAACTTAGACTTAATTATTCTTAAACAGAAAATGTCTATAACCAACACTTTAGGTTTTTAAGATTCACGCTATAAATGGATAGTTAGAGGAATGGGTCGATCACAATGGAGTTCGACATTAGGTTCTTAAAACCACTATATTACTTGCGACAGTAAACTTTGCGAGGGCTCATCAGGCCTCATAGTTTAGAAAACCTCAAAGCATAAATTATAATTTAAAACATTGTAAAACCTACCCATTAATCATAATTCATCATTTAAAATATGCTTAGATCATACCCATGAGTAAAACTTAAGAATTCATGCATTGGGTAAGTTCACGCTATAAATGGATATTTAGAGGAATGGGTCCAGTCCCTGTGGGTTCGACATTCCGGTTCTTAAAAAGAGCCACTATATTACTTGCACGACCCGTAAACTTGCGGGCTCATCAGGCCTCATAGTTTAGAAAACCTCAAAACATAAATTATAATTTAAAACATTGTAAAACCTACCCATTAATCATAATTCATCATTTAAAATATGCTTAGATCATACCCATGAGTAAAACTTAAGAATTCATGCATTGGGTAAGAACCCCATGAAATCATCAGTTAGAACATCATGAATTGAGAGGGAAATTGGACATGGGTGTGGACAATTGCACTCATTCATAGCCTTACATACCTGAAGGGATCTGATTCTCACACTTCCTTGATAGCCCAAAGAGAATTAAGGAAGAACTTGTAGAAAACTAGACTTGATCACCTCTCAAATCCCCTAAGATTGCATGCATGAATTAGAATAGGTTTAGAATGACATAACCCCTCTTAAAAAACACTCTATTTCGAGCTTAAAAAAACGTAGTTTAGGACCCTAGGGATTAGGAATGACGAAAATACCCTTAATGAATTTCCCGGAAAAACTGCTCTGCTAGTGACAACGGGCGTTAGAACGGACCGTTACTGGCTCCAACGGTCCGTTACACCCCTCGTTGTTACACCCTAAACACCGGACCCCAAACCTGATACTACGATAGGTCCCACGAGTCATACCTAGCTCCAATGACTCGTGGTAACCATACATTGACACCACTACCCATCTCCCAAGATTCCTCCAAATGAGCACTTACAACGACTCGTTGCTTCCAACGATGAGTCGTCACGTCACTCATTACTTCCTCCCTGAACCAGACCCACCTCACAATGGCTCACATCCAACAACCCATTACATCGAACAACGGTTCATTCCTAGACCCATTACTCCCAACTCCAGACCTGCAGTATCTCATCACGGGCACAACCAATGGGTCGTTAGTCCCCCTAACAACTCATACAATGACCCATTCTGAGAAAATTGTCCACATTTCTGCTACTTATCATTTTTAAATCCCAGATCCAGTATTAGACACTTCCGGGGTATTACAGTATCTCTCCCTTGGGAACATTCTTCCTTGAATGTGGGTAAACATACGAAAAACGGAGAGATGCAATCACCATATTCAAATACTGAACATACATGCTGAAAACTAATGGAGTGACTGACACCGAATTGAACTACATGACTGAACTAAATTCCCGAATCACACACACATCCATTTACATGAAAGAAACTGAGGTACATGAGCTGAACATGAAACTGAATAGAGTATTAAGGAGGAAACTAATACCTCAAGCTGAAACTGAGCCGGAAGAGAATAGATGTGGGTATTTAGCCATCATATCTACTTCGGCTTCCCACGTAGCTCCCTCAACAAGCTGATTCCTCCATAAAATCTTGATTGAAGCTACTTCTTTGTTCCTTAGCTTAGGAACATGCCGATCTAGTATCCCCACCGTAACCTCTAACTAAGGTTTTCTTTCACACCGACATTGTCCACCAGAAAAACTAGAACTGGATCACCCAAACACTTCTTTAAGAGCGATACATAAAAAACTGGATGAACTAAAGCTAATTCTGAGGGCAACTCCAACTCATATTCTACCTTGCCATCCCATTTCACAATTCAGTACGGGCCAACATAACGGGGACAGAGTTTCCCTTTCTTTTCGAACCTCACCACTCCCGTTATGGGAGACACCTTTAGAAACACCCAGTAGTCGACTTCAAACTCAAGTTCTCTCCTTATCACATCTACATAGGACTTTTGATGACTCTCCTTTATAAGCTAAACTTTCTCCATAGCCTCATAGATTGAATCTGGTCCTATCATCGCAGCTTCACTGACTTTAAACCATCCAATAGGTGATCTATATCTCCGCCCATAGAGAGCCTCAAATGGGGCCATCTGAATGTTGGAATGGTAGTTGTTATTATTTGCAAACTCAATGAGAGGCAAATGGTCATCCCAACTACACTTGAAGTCAATCACACACGCTCTCAACATGTCTTCAAGAGTCTGAATAAGATCGAATAATCATTCTATGATGAAAATAGAATAACTTCCAATTTTGTGTACATAACGGCTCCGCCTGACCATCCGTTTGTGGGTGAAATGATGTGCTAAGCTTGACCTGAGTACTAAGTCCCTTTTGAAACGATCTCCAAAACTGAGAGGTAAACTAAGTACCTCTATCTGATATGATGGACAAGGGAACTTCATGCAACTAAACTAACTCCCAAATGTACAACTTAGCATAATCCTCCACTGAATCGGTTGTTTTGATCGGTAGGAAATGAGCCTCTTTAGTCAATCTGTCTATAACAACCCAAATGGAGTCATATTGTCAACGAGTGCAAGGAAAACTGATAATAAAGTCCATATTGATCTCTTTCCACTTCCAAGTAGGGATGATAATACCTTGAAGCACACCTCTAGGTCTTTGATGCTTAACCTTCACCTTTTGACAATTGGGACACTTAGCCACAAATTCTTCTATGTCCTTCTTCATTCCATTCCACAAATAGACTTCCCGTAGGTCACGGTACATCTTGGTGGCACCTGGATATAACGAATATTTAGAACCATGAGCTTCATGCAACATCTGCTCCCTTAAATCATCAACATCCAAAACACACAAATGACCCTGATATTGAAGAACACCATCTCCCCCTTTTGAGAAGACCTCTACCTTCTGACTCTGAACAGCTTCCTTCAACTTTACCAAAATGGGATCCTCGTCTTGTCTATCCTTCGCATCAGTCACCAAGGATGATTTTGATCCGTTCTGAACTATAATACCACCTCGGTCGAGTCAACCAAATGAACTCCCAACAGTGCAAGCCGATGCACATCCTTCATCAGCTCCTTCCTCCTCTCATCTACATGGAACACACTCTCCATAGAAAGCCTACTAAAATTGTCTGCTATCATATTAGCCTTGCCCAGATGGTAAAGGATACTCATATCATAATCCTTGAGTAGCTCCAACCACCTTCTTTGACGTAGATTTAGATCCTTTTGGGTAATCACATATTGTAGGCTTTTGTGGTCCGTAAACACATCTATGTGGACCCCTTACAAATAGTGTCTCCAAATCTTCAAGGCAAATACCACTGCCGCCAATTCAAGATCATGGGTCGGGTAAATCTTTTCATGGACCTTCAGCTGTCTAAAAGCATATGCTATCTATAACCTTACCATGTTGCATCAATACACAACCAAGGCAGATACTCAAAGCATCACAATATACCACAAACCCATCAATACCCTCAGGTAGAGTTAACACTGGTGCTGAGGTTAGTCGAGTCTTCAACTCTTGGAAGTTTCTCTCACAAGCCTCCGACCATTGGAACTTTACTTTTTTGGGTCAATTTGGTCAATGGTTCAGCAATAGATAAAAACCCCTCAACAAACCTTCGATAATAACCATCTAAGCCCAAAAATCTCCTAATATCCAAAGGATTCACCGGTCTAGGCCAATTCTTCACTGCTTCTATCTTTTGAGAGTCCACCTTTATACCCTCACTTGATACCACATAGCCCAAAAATGCCACTAAGTTCAACCAAAATTCACACTTGCTGAATTTAGCATATAATTGGCGATCCTTGAGAGTTTGTAGCACTACCCTCAAATGAGCGGCATGCTCCTCCTCGCTCCAAGAGTATATGAGGATGTCATCTCTGAACATAATCACGAACATATCCAAGTATGGCTTGAACACCCTGTTCATCAAATCCATAAAAGTTGCAGGAGCATTTGTTAGTCCAAAAGACATAACTACAGACTCATAATGACCATACCGAGTCCTCAAGGCTATCTTCAGGATGTCACTTTCCCGAACCCTAAGCTGATGGTATCCATACCTGAGATCTATCTTTGAAAAGCACTTAGCACGCTGAAGATGGTCAAACAAATCATCAATCCTAGGAAGAGGATACCTTTTCTTGATGGTGACCTTGTTTAATTGTCGATAATCAATGCACATCTGAAGGAAACCATCCTTCTTTCGGATAAATAGAACTGGTGCACCCCATGGGGATTTGCTCAGTCTGATGAATCCCTTGTCTAAAAGGTCTTTCAACTACTCCTTCAACTCCTTTAACTCGGCAGAGGTCATTCTATAAGGAGGAATAGATATAGGTTGCGTATTGGGAAGAAGGTCAATACCAAAATCAATCTCCCGCTCGGGAGCTATTCCCGATAAATCATCTGGGAAGACTTCTGGATACTCACATACTACTGAAATTGATTGAATAGTCGAGGTCTCAAACGTAGCATCCTTAACCCTAACTAGATGGTACACGCAACCCTTGGAGATCATCTTTTTGGCCTTAAGGTAGGAAATGAAATAACCTACAGGTACAACTGAACTATCCTTCCACTCTAAGACTAGCTCACCCAGAAATCTGAACTCTATTTCCCGGGTTCTACAATTGACTAAGGAATAACATGCATATAACCAATCCATGTCGAGGATAACATCAAAATTGATCATGGCTAACTCTACTAGATCCACTGAGGTAACTTTTTGAAGGACTGTGACCGGGCAATTTCTATACACCTGTCTAACTATAACTGAATCACCAACTGGAGTAGAGACTAAGAAGGATTCTAATAAGATTTCGGGATTGACTCCGAAGCTACTAGAAACATAGGGCGTCACAAAAGAAAAAGTAGCTCCTGGATCTAACAATGCATATACATGAAGATGGAATACTCGTAACATACCAGTGAATACATCTAAGGAGACCTCTTGCTCCTGACAGGACACTAGAGCATAAAATCTATTTTGGCGTTGTCCGCCACCTGTGCTAGTAGATGCCCCCTGCAGAATTGGGCGTGGTGGTGGAGCTACTGAATTAGAAGCTGAGCCTCGGCCCCTATCATGACCCTGTCTGGCTGCCGGACGATCTCTAAGCATGTGTTCGGGCTTCCTACACGTGAAACAAGCATCTGTACCCACCAAACATTGGCCTGTGTGTCTCTGGCCACATCTGCTACACTCTAGAGGGCTAGTCTTGGTGGGTCTTCTACTCTG
The DNA here is from genome assembly GCA_018107945.1 of Datura stramonium. Lineage (NCBI taxonomy): Eukaryota > Viridiplantae > Streptophyta > Magnoliopsida > Solanales > Solanaceae > Datura > Datura stramonium. The sequence continues at coordinate 78,965 of JACEIK010001142.1, forward strand.
ACCTCTCGAGCCTGATGCTTGTCCCCTCTGCTCGCGCCTGGACCTGGATGGCATACTCATAGTTGAAGGCGTTGGGGCTGAAGATCTCTGGTGGGACTACTGACGGTGCCCACTAGGCCTCTATTGGGAGAATCTGATGCTATCAGTCCTGGCCCTCTTGGCCTCCCTCTCCTGCTCACTCATCTGTACAGCCTCTATCTGCTAGGCGTACAGAAGTATCCGAGCAAATTCAATATCTTGGAGAAGAATCACGGTCCGACAATCCCTGACCAAGGAGTCTACTATCCCGTGGACAAACCTGCTCACACAGGCCCTCTGATCCGCACCATGTCATTTGCATACCTGGAAAGACGTGTAAACTCCAAGACATACTCCTGAACCTTCATCTTTACCTGCTTTAGATTCACAAAATCGGCCGCTTTCACCTCCCTCATCACACGAGGGAAGAACCGATCTAGAAAAGCGGTATGGAACTCATCCCAATTGTAGGGCCTGCTCTGACTGCCCTACTATCCTTCCATTATTTGAACCAAATATGTGCGACCCCCTTCAACTGATATGAGGCCAAATCGGCACACTCCTCCCTAGTCACACCCATAATCTGGGTGATCTTCAGAATCTCCTCAATGAACTCATATGGATCCTCGTCCACCTTTGATCCAAGGAATTCGGGAGGGTTCATCCTTAGAAATTATCTAACCCTCGTTGTCGCCACATTCCCGTTCTGAGGTACATGTGCTACCACCTACTGATTGACCTGGGCGGTCAGAGCCTGGGCTAACATCTAAATGGCTGCCCTGAACTTTATGTGGGAAACCGGCTCGGGTACGTGCTTCGCATGGGCTGGTGGGGCCTATTGGTGCTCGTCTATATTTCCATCCTCATGGCCATTTTCATTGACGTTTCTCCTTCCATTAATTCAGCGGGGAGGCACGATTCTGTAAACGCGTATAGCACGAGTTAGAAGGATAGAAAGACATTTCATCGCATGGCATAGATCATGAAAGAAGGGAACAATTCCTAAACATCTCATAGCCTTTTCATTATAAGTGTGGCGCTCTTCACACCCATGAAAAAGACTCTACTTAATGCGGCTTTCGGACACCCTAGGACACTTCAAAACCTAATGCTTTGATACCAAGTTTGTCATGACCCGAACATAGGCTCAAAATGAGACACGGAACAAGGAACCCCAAGAGACTCCAAATCGACCCATGGAATGAACATAGGTCTAACTCAATCATGAATAAGTGGATATCATCATAAATAACATACCAGAAGTCTAACAAACCATAACATCTAATCATATACAAGAGTCTAAAGATGAAAAACAAACTATGTTCAAAAAGCCTCTATCACCGACGAGTTGATGGGACAAGACCCCAACTAACTCACTATATCTGAAACTTGAAAAGATGTAATACAACTGATAAGAAGGGCCCTCGCAAGATAAGAACTCACCAACTGTAACTGAGGAAATCTAACTCTAGAGAATCTGAACTAGCGACAAGACTGGGCCTAGATATCAAATCCTATATCATGAACGATATAGCATAGAGTATGTTGTCAGTACATAGAATGTACCGAGTATGCAAGGTAAGTGAAACCGCTTAAATAAGTAAAAATCATTAAATCATGCATAGTATAAAACATACTCAAGATAAGATTCTAAGAGTAGGGCTTGCATGCTATTTTTTGAAATCATGATCTGAACGTAACTGAACATCATAACTAAATCGATTGACCCAAAGCTGAAAATTGATAATCATAAATAAAACTGAACATCGGGTCAAACCTGCTGAAAACATAATATCATGACTGATGTACATGCATAACTGAAATCATGAGGAACAATGGGAGACTCGTCATATAACCTACATTACCACTATAGAGCTTACGTGATCCCGACTATCACACTCAAGTGGGAAGAGTCATTCAAAGACTTGCCAGGGATAAGGACACTACCATGATATCGATATCAAGCTCAAGTCCCCTTGGGGGCAGGGGAAAGCTTCAAGGTAGGTCCCAAAATATAAAGTAAACCTACATTGGCGTGTAGTTCTGAGGCACGGGGTTGACTGACCCATAGCCTACTCGGTGGTAGACACTACTCTCAAAAACATGCATATGCTCTCCATAATTTTTCAGCGAAGCTAACAATCGTCCAGTGACGAAGCTGAATAAATAATATACATACATAATCAGAAATCATAACATGAGGAGCCTTCGCTCAAACCATACCACAAGCTAAAAATAATGGGAGTCTTAACTCCAAAACCATTTGGTAAGCTAATTCATGAAATCATAAAGCATACTTGATCATATGAGCTTTCCCAGTACTTTAACATGCTTGAAATCAACTTGATTCACTTTGAAAATATGAACATCAACACGGGTATATCGGAATCATACGTTATTTATAAACATATCATCATACTTGAACATATATCTCATAGATCTCAACTTTCATGAACATTCATGGATGGGCCTCATAGTTTAGAAAACCTCAAAACATAATTTATAATTTAAAAACACTGTAAAATATGTCCATTAATCATAATTCATCATTTAAAACATGCTTAGATCATACCCATGAGTAAAACTTAAGATTCATGCATTGGGTAAGAACCCCATGACATCATCAATTAGAACATCTTGAATTGATAGGGAAATTGGAAATGGGAGTGGACAATTGCACCCATTCATAGTCTTACATACCTGAAGGGATCTGATTCTCACACTTCCTTGATAGCCCAAAGAGAATTGAGGAAGAACTTGTAGAAAACTAGACTTGATCACCTCTCAAAACCCCTAAGATTTCATGCATAAATTAGAATGGGTTTAGAATGACATAATCCCTCTTAAAACACTCTATTTCGAGCTTAAAATGACGTAGTTTAGGATCCTAGGGCTTAGGAATGATTAAAATACCCTTAATGAATTTCCTGGAAAAACTGCTTTACCAGTGACAACGGGTGTCAGAACAGACCGTTACTAGCTCCAACTGTCTGTTACACCCCTTGTTGTTACACCCTGAACACCGAACCCCAAACCTGATACTACGATAGGTCCCATGAATCATACCTAGCTCCAACGACTCATGGTAACCATCCATTAACATCACTTCCCATCTCTCGATATTCCTCCCAATGGGAACTTACAATGACTCATTGCTTCCAATGACGAGTCGTGATATGACTAGTTACTTCCTCCCTGAACCAGATCCACCTCACAAAAGCTCACATCCAATGACCCATTACATTGAAAATGGGTCATTCCTAGACCCGTTACTCCCAACTCCAAACTTGCAATATTTCATATCGGCACATCCAACGGATCATTAGTCCCCCCAACGATTCGTACAATGACCCGTTCTGAGAATATTATTCAGATTTTAGCTACTTTTTATTTTTAAATTCTAGGTCCAGTCTTAGGCACTTCCGAGGTATTACAAGAGTTGCTTTGCTTCTTATGTTCTATGATAGTTTATAGAATAGTGCATTTGAAATATCTACTAATGATCTGAAACCCACTCCACCCTCCTTTGGTAAACAAAGACTCTCCCAACTCACCCAATGTCTGTTCTTTTTATCTGTTGTATTGTTCCAGAAAAATTTGGCAAAAATCTTATATAATTGTCTTATTACTTAAGTAGGAGGATTCAGTGCTAAGAGTAGGTGTATTGGGTTTTCCTAAGGTACATGCCTTATGAGCACTGCTCTCCCCTCATATGAGAGTAACTTTCCTTGTCAAGATTGTATTTTGTTTCCTATTTTCTTAATTATGTTGTCATAATAGCTTTTTTTCTACCATAAAAAATGAGGCATCCTAAGTAATTGAGGAGGAAAGAACCTTGTTTGATGTTGGTAAGAGCCTTTATTCTAAAGATAATTCTCATTGCCACTTTATCATGTACACAGAAAGCACTTTTGTTTAGATTAATCATCTGTCCAAAGGAAGCTTCATACCTTTTCATTATTTGTCATCTATTGATATGAAAAGTATTGCATCATCTGCAAGCCAAGTGGTTGCCCTTAGTAATCCACTTTGGTACATCAAAACCCTTGAATTTCTCCATCTTGTTTAGTGCATTCAATCCTCTAGTTAAAGCTTTAGCTTCCAAGATAAAGAGTACAGGGGATAGACGGTCTTCTTGTTTAACCCCTCTAGTAGATTTGAAGAAATTAGTTGATTTCCCATTTATTAGCACAGAATACCAGTTGTATGAGATTAGCCTGTATACCATACCAATTACTACTTTATTATAGCCAAAAATTCTCATCACTTTAATAATAAATAGCCAGAACAACCTATCATAAGCTTTTGTTGTGTCTAATTTATTACTACATTGGCTGACTTAGTCCTTAACCTGATATCTCTTATGATTTATTGGGCCACTAACATATTTTATACAATGCTTCTACTCTTGACAAAACTAGTTTGATTTTTTTGGATATTGATAGTGGTAGTAGACTTAACAACCTCTCATGAAGGACTCTAGAGACGACTTTATTTATGAAATTATTAAAGCTAATAGGTCTTTGCATTTGAGAAGATGTTTATCTGATCTTTTGTCACCCTCCGAGCCTACACCCTAGACGTAACACGGTACTTGAAGCCACAAGTGACCCCAAGCCAAACCCTGATCTATCATACACTAGAATTATGAGTAAACATGCACAGCAGACCTTTTAAATAACAGATTAATCAGTTTAAGAAAACGTAATGACTGAAAGTAGAGAAAGGAATAATATATTTAAAATACAATTCCGAAAGACAAGACTGGTCTGAAAGCCAACTACTGAGGAGTTGCTGGGACAAGCCCCCAACTAACTCTAAGTCTATATAAAACCATATCCAACTGAAGTAGATAAACAAGGCCCCCAAATGATGAGGACTCACACTCTGATCTGCTGAGATGGAATTCTCTGAAGTCGAAGAAACTACCTGTACCGAATCTAAGAACCTGCAGCTATATCATGAAACGATACAACATGAAAAGCATGTGTCAGTACTTTGAATGTACTGAGTAAGTGGGAGAGACGTAACTGAGTATAAAGTCTGAACTGAAATGACACACAATGATCAACAGGTAAGCTAAACTGAACTATTGATATAATATGAAATGGTCAAGACGAACCTGTCTGATGGTCAAGGATATGCCCTAAGTCTGAAACACTAAATCTGAGACATTGTACTGAACTGAGATGTCTATAATAATACTAGAATGGACTGACTAGTGGGAGAGTCTGTAACCGACATTTAACCACGTGAGCTAGACGTGGAGTCCGATGTATATACCCCACTGGTAGGACCCAATATACCTTACTAGGGTATAAAGGCATGAACTGAGTGATCACAAAAATATATGGGGCCAATCAGGACAAGTAATACTGAAACCTACGTTGGCAACGTAGTTTTGGGAACCTAGATGCGCTGGAACCCCAGCCCGCTCGGTGCTAAGTTCTACTCCCACTGAAAAATCTAAATTGAACTACAAAGCTGATAGCTCAAAACTAGGGTCCAAGACTAGTCAGGGACAAATAACTGCATGTACCCTGAGAGTCTTATCGGACCAGATTCTAAAACTGGGTTCTAAGACTGGCCAAAGCTGCTTATCTAAAAGCGCTGTAATCGTCTACAAAATAATTAATAACTGAACTGGGGTCCTGGGGCTGGTCAAAGCTATAACTGAATGTCATGACCGCCTAATGGATCAAATAACTGAAATCTGAATCTGAGTCTGGAAACTGGGAGGCACCACTGACACCTCAAAAATAAAACTAGAGTCAAACTGATCAGTTGACATTTTCTGGACAACACTGAGGTTGCTAAGAGTCTGACTGAAGCTAGACTGATATGATTCTGACTGAGACTAGACTGATAGAGTTCTGTGTTCTAACTGACTAAATTACTAAGCAGCTAATAGAGAATTTCTTTCAACGTACTAAAGTCATTCTGATTCATGAGATATTTACCCAACATATACGAATAGAAAGAAAGTTTCAGGAATTCAACCCAAAGCATTCTTCATTCACTAAAGGAAATTTAACAAGCAAAATCATTACTCGAAGAATTAGGGCTTAAATTCACTTTTTGTAGAAACACTGACAATTTGATAAGAAATTCATGGGGGTCATATCAACAATATACATGAACATTGTTCTAAGTGAAATCAACGAAAGATAAAACATGAATGTTTCTCATACTCGAAATCTTAGGGCTCAAAACTGATAGAAAAAATTGAGGAGGATTTTAAGGACGCAAGGGAAGTACAATTCCCTTGCTAAAACCCCACATACCTGGTGAAAAATCTCCAGAGAAGAGGACTTCAATTATTGAGATGATTGACAAACCCTAGGCCTGCTTGGAGAGTTCTTGAGAGGATACCTTCAATACTTTCTTGAAATTGGGGGTGGGGAATGAGATATGAACCGTTTTCCCTCACTAAAATGTCTAGAATTAGTGCTTAAACGACGTGGTTTAATGCTTGAGAGAATAGGAAATTACTAAATAGCCCTTAGAAATTCGATGGGAAAAACTGTCAGGTGTCTCGAACGGGTGACCTAACGACTCGTTACCAGGTCCAACGAGTCATTGTATCCTCTTGTCAAGTTCACTGGAAAATCTCTACCAACTCCTGACGGGCACATGATGAGTCATAATGACTAGAAACGACTCGTCGTGTCATCCGTCAGGTACACTGGTAAGAAATTTATAAGGGACTGGAAACGAAGGACCTGACGAGTCGTTACTACTTATGATGACTCATGGTGACCTTCCGTCAAGTACACTGTAAATTCCTCAAATTTCTAAACTCCGGCTTGGCAACGGGCGACTTAGCAAGTCGTAGGGCCTGAAAATGACTCGTGGGATTATCCGTTAGGAATACTGGTTTTTATTCTTGGCATCCTTCACACGGTTGACCTGACGAGTCGTTGGGTCCCTTAACGACCCGTCAGGTTAGTCGTTTTGCAATATTTCTGCAGTTTTTCAGATTTTCTTATTAAAGTCCTGGATAATAATTTTGAGCTTCCGGGGCATTACATCTTTCCAAGGAATTAGTATTAAGTTTTTGTAAGTCATAAATCTACACCAAAAAATATTCTTACCACTTCTACCACATCTATTTTTATATTCTCCTAACAACTCTAATAGAAGGCTCTTGTGAAACCATTTGGACCACTGGAACTTTTTCTGTTTAATATAAAGATTGATTCTTTTACTTCTAGTTCCTCTGGTAACTTAGTTAACCATGCATTTTGTGCTTCATGTATTTGAATAATCTTAAAGTTCCCTCTCAGTGTGATATTTTTGGTTATTATATAATTTGACTCAACACTTGGATTGTAAAACTATGATTAAGTATTACAGCTTTCCAACTAGCTTCTAATAAGTTGTGATGCCTGTCATTTGTGGATCATCTATCCTATTAATGTGAGTACCCATGCTTGTGAAATCATCATCAAGAATGTGTTTCATTTTTATGAAAACCCCAAAGTTATAGCATTTTTTGATAGGTATGCGGGGGGAATTGTCTAGGTATATTTGGATAGTTTTAAGGAGGAGAGTGATTAACATACAATAAGGGACTTCATTCTGCAAAATTTAGAGTGAATGAGATTGAGTTTACCTTTTATAGCTTTTACAGGTGGATTGATTTGGGGTATTTCAGTAATTTATCTTGACCTCGTAGAACTTTAGGGCCACATTTTCCTATGATAGTCTAAACTTCCATCTTTCTCAATAATTGATTTTTCAAGTTGCTTGAGGGTGATGAAGTCTCCTGCTTCAAAAGAGGAAGAGTGAGAAGATTATTCAAAACTGATACAAATATAGGTATGGAAATAGGGTGAGAAGGAAGAGATGTCTGAAAAACATAAACAACAACGAGGAAGAAAAGATGCAATATGACGTGAAAGCACACAACAAAAATACGGACACATGAAAAAGTAATGGAAAGTTATACCAAAAATAACAGTTAAAATAAGGAAAGAAAAATAAGATACACAAAAAAGGTAATTAAGGCACATTCAAATGAAAAAAATATTATAAAAACACATGCAAATAACATAGTAATAAAATTAATTAAGGCGGGGATACAAACAAAGCATTCATAATCATGCAAAAATATTAATTTGTCAATGATTAGCAATAATTTCTATGGATTCTAACAAAATAAAAATATCTACACGTTGATTGTTAGTGCTTATAAATAAAATCTCAATATCATCTTTAAAAATAAGATGATACACCATGATTTTTCAAGATGTAAAATATAATTAAATAATGATTATATCATGCTTGATAAGCTTGCATAAGATCATACAAAGCTTTAGTCAGCTTAAACACATGATAAGGTAACTTAGAATATTCAAAATCAGGAGGTTGTTTGACATAAACTTCCTCTTTGAAAAAAACATATAAAATGCACACATCCATTTTAAAATTTTAGAACCTTTAAGAGATTTATATGCAAGTAGAATTCAAATTGATTCTACCCGAGCTATGGGAACAAAAATTTCATCATAGTTGACTCCTTGTTTAGAGTAGCCTTGATCTACCAGTCGAGTTTCATTTCTTACCACTTCTACAAATTTATTCAATTTATTCTTGTATACTCATTTGGTACCAATAATAGAAGCATTTTTTGTCTTAGGGACTAGTTCGCATACTTGATTCTTTTTTAACCGATCTTATTCTTCTTATATATATTATCCTTACAAGCTTTATCAACTTTCTTGTGTTCAAATTGACAAATGAGAGCTATATTTGCTTTATTTATATTTGAAGATCTTGTATTTATTCCATCATTTGTATTTTAAATAATAAACTTTGTGGATAGTTAGGTTCACTTCTTGAAAGAACTTGACATCCTTCAACTACACTAAAACTTGAAAGTTATCAGAGACTTAAGGGACTGGTTCCTTAAGTAGTCAACACACAAAAAGATAGAAATAATAGTAAGAAGACACTATGTTATCGTAGTACTCAACGGAGTACAAATCATGACCTACGATATGTAGAATTTGTAGCAAACTTCACTAAACTTTAAAGAGCAATTTCAGCTTATAATTCAATAACTTAAAGGACTAACTCTAGTACCTCAATCTCTATAATTTGCTCAAATTGCAATCACCTATTCAAATACTATAAACTTTATTCTTTGAAGTACAATAGAATTATACTAACATAACTTTATTGACTAAAACTAGCAGAGGAAGTTACAAGTCAAAAGTATAAATAACAAACTCAATCTAGACTGTATAAATCTTCTGCTTTTGTTCTTCACTTACAATAACTCAGTCATGTGAGAGTGTTTTTTATATGAATTACTATTTCTTCAAAGTAATCTTCTCAATGTTCATTGCAATAGTTGAATGTTCTATGATTTTGTATGATGATTATATACTATCAAAAGGACGTAATTTTGTCAAATGTATAATTATCGAAATAACGAAAATGAATTCTAAAAGGACTTGGTTTACTCAAAATTTTCCTTATTCAAAATAAGGAAAAAAAATCAAAAGGACTTGGTTCACTCCGGTCAAATTTTTCTTATCAAGTTCTCTCTTGGTTGAATGCATAAGTGACATGCAACACAGTAATTCCTCCATACGATGAGAATCATTTTATTTCATGGTAATTTCTCTATAAAATGAGAATCACTTTATTCATAAAACTTAGTTCACCTGTAATTACATATGCAATTACATTTACACTGATATGCCATATGGGTGAATTGGGTTCACATATCTTATTTGCCAAACATTAAAATTATGTTATAGTATAAACACAGGCTTTTTCAATAATTTCTCCCTTTTTAATGATGACAAACCATGTACAACTTCCCACCAATGACCTCCTCTTTTTGGTATAATTGAAAACGGAAAGACAATTAGTTTGAAAACAACTTAAACATGTAGTGAGTGTAAGAATAGTAGACTCATAGTCACTCGGGCTACATAAGCATACACATAATTGAAGTATTATAGGCAAGTTAATCTAAGGATATTATCCATATTCGAGACAAGAAGCAACAATAGAAAGAAAATATTATTAAGAGTTTGTACCACAATAAGCCAAAAGGCCCTAACCAAAATCATAACAAGTCATCAGTACAAAAGCAAAAACCAAATATGAGCTAAACCAGGTAAGGAAAAATAGGAAAGGGCAAGGATTGACAGGAACGAAAGAGGTGTTAGATCTGCAAAAGCTAGTCAATGCATTTGTTGTGAACAATCTATTCTTTTAACTTGAAAGTCTCTTCAGGAAAGGCAGCCAATACATGCATAAGCTTAGCAATCTCCTCATTGAGTTATGTATTTTTCTCATTAGCATCCTGTAAGTCCTACAACGGCTTAGTGATAGCCTCACGGTCTTGATAGCTGGTTCAATAGTAACACATTTTGCATTCTTTTAGAGTCCTCCTATCAACCAACTTATTTTTAGGGTGTAGCAATAGAGAGATCTGAAATCTTTTTATTTCTTGAAGTGTGTTCCATGATAGGAATATACTTGTTATTGTACTTGAGGATCACATCTTGAGGAACCTAGTCTTAAGTTGAGCTAGAATCAATCTACAAATGTTTTTCTTTTGCACAAGGAACATTTTCCTCCTCTGAACTGTCATCAATATCTATCAATGTTGCGACGGTGGGGATGAGATGTAAGGAACAATGGAGGCCATGGTGTAGGGAGGTGGTTTGGATTATATGAAATAGAACTATCGGGATTGCAGAGGAATGTTGATGACTTAAAGAGAAATTCTTGTGGGTAGAAAAATGAAGGAAGAATGATATTTTTGAAACGGTGATTTAATATGTGATAGTGATGACATCACTAAAGTCAAAAGACTTCCTCTCTCAAAATGAAGATGTGGATAAAATAGATTAATGGATTAGATTTATTGAATAATCATCTTGATGTATTGATGAATGTATAAGTTGGAAAGTGGGTACATACCTATATTAGTTGGAGAACTGGGTTCTCTTTCAAATTTCCTCAATATTGGCTAAATGTCATCAGTAAGAAAATAAGGGTGATATCATCATACCTTTTTACTAATGTTTCAATAGTGTCGTGAGTGTATACCTATAATAGTACAAGACTGAGTCAGCTATAATCTAATACTTGATTAAGATATAAAAAATTATAGATTTTACTAGTTAATTATTGAGGGTGCCATAATGGTTCTTCAGTTTTGTTTGATCAAATCAAGCTATGGATGATTTCTTTTAAAGTGTTCCCTACTTAGAGCATTGATAAATATATCTGCAATTTGGTCCTTTGTTATGCATAATTTTTTGATGATGAGCTTTTTTTCGATATTATCTCTAAGAAAATGGTGTTGCACATTAATGTTCTTAGAGCAACCTCCAAGAGCATAGCCAACCCTTGCATTGGACTTCACTCACTGAGGTCCCAATTGACTTTTACTAGAGTCGTCAAATGGGCTTGGCCCTTGAGGCCAGCCCAACCTAGCCCCTTATTAAGGTAGAGTTGGGTTAATATTTGTAAGCCCATTTAAACTAAGGCTTATAAGTCTAGCCCAAGTCATCCCGTTGGGCCAAGGCCCGCCCATGGAACAAAAGAATATTTAAATTAAGTTAAAATTTTAAAGAAGATTGTGAAAAAAGAAGTAAAAATGAAGAATAGTGATTATCGAATAAGTGTTAATACCTTACATAATACTTTATTCATATAGTGTTAAATTCTAATCACCAAGTATAAAAGTAGCATTCATGATCAGAGTTCAATTTAAACTTAAAATTTAAAAGAAAATTATGAAAAATGAAGTAAAACTAAGAATAATGATTATTATTAGTATTTTACATAATACTTTACTCATGTAGCGTTAAATTTTTAATATTAAAATTCTTAATTACCATGTTACGCCCCCCGTAAATTTTTGTAGTATGATCGTCATGTGCGCAGGTAATTGAGAATTTCAGCATATAAAACATCCGGGAGAAGGCCCGGGAGGTGAACACACGAGCGCGCCGTCAAATGGGACGGTGCCGAGACCAGGAGGTCGAGCATGATGAGCACCGCGTCTCGCAGCCTGCCCTGGTGCAGCTACTGGCGCGTCGTACCCTTAGTGCAGTGCGATGGGGGGAGCGTCGTGCACCCCCCTGCCACCGACCTGCTTGTATAAAAGCCTCCCTTGATAATTTTAATTCATTATAGGAAATTAACCTCGGTCAAAATAGAGCACCAACGTGATTTTCATCCAATTTTCTTTGAGTTACGCTGTCAAGTTCCGTCTAAACACAAATTCTCCTTGGATAACGAGTCCTAGGCCCACAAGAAGCATCACTGTGGAGTTATTTCGTGAAAATTCGCTCGGTGGTCGGAACCCCGCAGAGAAAAGATTGCCGAATTTACTTTAAATTGAGTCCTAACCGGCTACAGGCAATAGGTAAGCAGTTCTACCTTCTAAGCTCTCAAGAATTGGCGGGTTTTCGGCAAAATTAATCGAAGTTAAAGTTATAGTTAATTCTATTGGAAGGTATTGTTGTTTTCCTATTACTAATATTGAAATAGTCTTGTTTTCTCAGCGTGAGGACTGCAAATTGATGAAATTACTTACTTCGGGTGGGAATTTGCTCGAGCGCCTAGAAATCATCGAATAAGGTATGTTAAGGCTATCCTTCGGAAAGTTACGTTCGTCGTAAATTTAATACGACCTGTACACCTATAGTACTCCAGAGTAACCCTATAGTGGTCAACCGCTACAAATAGAATTGACACGACATCGATGACATAGTAACCCTCGTCAGAATTAACCCTAGTTAGCTTGGTCTTTGCATGTGATGTTTGGGTTGTTGAATGTTTTGTTGCCTATGGGGCTACGCTCGCGAGAGCAATATGATGTCCGAAGGGACAGATTGAGGACGTGAGGGCCATATTGAGGTCTAGTCACCTCCAGACTCCTCTATTCCACAGTGGCATCAAGACCCTCAAACGAGCGAAGGCTCAAGGTCCAGTTACAAGAGCCTAGACGGCTCAGATACAGTTACAGGAGCCCAGACGGCTCAGACACAATACAGCTACAGGACCTAGACGGCTCAACCCAGAAACAAGAGCCTATCAAGCTCAGATACAGTTTCAGAGGATCCTGAGTTATAGTATGCTTCCGAACCTTTAGTAGTCTAGATATGAGAAATGTGCATTGTTTGTACTTGCTGGGGCTTATGACAGCCCGGGTAGGTTATTCTGTGTTGATTGTACCTTCCAGGCTTATGAGGGCTCGGTTAGGTTCTTGTTTGTGCTTATACGTTCTAGTTATATTTCGTATTATGAAGCTATTCAGGTTAAATTCTTATCATCCTTATTGATTACTTCCAATCCTTCTATTGGCTTTATTCATCTTCCATTATTGCCTTACATATTCGATCCATATTGTACTGACGCCCATCTGTGGGGAGCTGCATTACTTGTCTACATGTACGGTTAGACGTGATCCAGGACCTTCTTAGCAGCCAGTCGGAGTCACCAACTCAGTCAACTCCTTTTCTCCGGAGTTGATAGTTAGAGAAGGTTAGTTCATTTGTTGTGTAGCTTTTTCGGTAGGTCGGGGCCCTGTCCTGACCATTATTCCACTCTTAGAGGCTTGCAGGATACAATTGTTCAGTTATTAGTTGTTGTTGGCCGTGTGGGGCCTATGTATATTATGTTTTACGTGGCCGTGTGGGGCCTAGTTAGCTATTAGTTAGCAGCCTTGTCGGCTTTAGCTTGTGTGATTGCCCGTTTTCCTTCAATTATAACTACACAGCATGATGGTCTTGTCGGCACGCATAGGATCCCTTTTATCATCTTGTTGTTGGGTTAGCTATTTTTTTTTACAGTTGTTGTGTGGTCCTGTTGGCCCGAGGTTGTGTTTACAGTCGAGATATATCTCGTTGTTTTCTTTATTTTGAGTTGCTGGCAAGCACCAGAGGTGCCTATGCCTAGCCAGGTCAGTCGATGTCCCAGGTTGGCACTAGGTGTCAGTCATTCCTCCCAAGGTGGGGCGTGACACACCAAGTATAAAAATTGCATCCATCATGAAAATGTCCAAATACTTGTTGCAATTCAAAATCGGTTGCACGACCTTACCCAAATTCAAAGTGGTAATGTTTTTAAGTGAATTTAAATATTATTAATTTTGATATATAGTTATTTGATAAAGTGTAACTAATTAAATTTGCACATGAATATAGACAAAGATGGAGACATTAATTAAGATAATTTTATCAACGGATTCAAACGTGTTTGACGATGTGTTGTTGTTGAATATGTTATAAGTTATCCCAGAATTATGTACTTTCATGTAATCATATGTTAGAAATATTAACAAATTGTCATACCTATAATTTCAAATATATATTTAAAAAATCTTATTAAAAAAAATGAAGGGCTAATCCGCCCCAATTCGCAGTCATATTAGGAATGGGTTGGGCTAATCAGTTTAATACCCTTTAAAATTAAAACAAAAAATCAATTAGACTTCACCCTTTTAATTTCTTAACCCGCCAGACTTAAACTGATACCCAATTTTGACAGCTCTAACTTTCACATTTATTCCCTGATCATCTTCTTAATTTGGTGGCTGTCTTGATTGATCCTTCTCTAAGTCAAGGAGTGGACCTCCCTTAATTAGTTGATTTAACTTCCAGCTACGTCGCATATTTTTTTGTGTTACTTTGTGCATGTGTAAATATTGTTATTAATTATGTTATCATTAAAATTGAACCCTAATAAATTACAGCATACGTGATTCAAAGAAAAAACAATAATAAAAAATATATCCAGTCTAATCCGATTCACCAAAATGAAAAATCATATTAGATAATGTTCTATTTGGATAAGAAACTCTAAAACCTTATCATAATGGGCATGCTACTTCCCCTAATTTGAACCATTTCGGACTTAACAGAGGAATGCTCGCATGATAAGCATCCTTCCTCACCGATTTTAAAATTACAGATTCGAATCACCAAAAGGAAAAAGAAGTAGTACAAACTCGAAAGTACAAACTTTCCCTGTGCATTTGATAATTAACTCCGCATTTATCAATGCTCCCAGATTCTTTTCTATTTTAAGTATGCAGAAAACTTTTTCCTGTAATACATACGTATGCATAAAACCTTTTTCCTATAATACTTGTGCAAGAAACTTTTGCCTATTAGAATTAGAAAACTTTTCCTAGATGCCTGGTTTTTGTCACCTTTAGCCCAATAATTATACAATCCCACTCGGCTTTATACTATAAGCAAACTATTCTAGAATCAACATGAACTTAATAGCATAAGGTTTAAGCCCCACTAGAGTGCTTGGTTAATGCAGCCACACAGATCAAGACACTTTGACGACTATAATCATTTAGAGCAAGAGAGATTGTGATGGTCTGTGAATGAGATTGAGGTGGGGTAGTAGAGAGTTCTCATTTATTATAATTTTGAACAACAAAAAAAATACAGCCTCTTCCTTTACTCATATATAATACGATTTAATATACAACAAAGGGAAGAAATCTAAAAAGGGGACAGGGATCAGATTCTTCTACACTACATAAAATTACAAAGGGGAATCCAATTCCAATTTTTCCACGCAACCATAAATAATAACATAGATCACAAAAGAAGAAAGAAAGATTCTTCTCCCGGATGACCCTAAATATGGACGACTTCTCTATCCTCTTTTATTTTAGATCCTTAAGCATACAAAGCTTATAACCGAAAGGGCTACGGTGAAAAAGATACTGTTTCGGACGTGCCTGGCTGCATTGCCGTCTGTGCCAACGCCACTTGGTCCCAGCCCAAAAGTTGGATTGTTTGTCCCAGGTGTAGTCGTTATGCCCGTACCCGTGCCTGTGCCAGTGCCAATTCCTGGTGTTGTGGTGCTCGGAGGTGCAGTCGTTGGAATTGTGGTTCCTGGTGGTGCAATGGTTGGAGTTGTAGTTCCTGGTGGTGCAATGGTTGGAGTTGTGGTTCCGGGTGGTACTAAAGTCGGAGTTGTTGTACCTCCACCAGTGCTGCTGGTACAAAATTGAAAAAGAACATCACAAAACAGGAATAACCCCGGGTAATATAAGTATTTTTTTTAATAATCGAGAGATTATTCCTAATGGCTAGTGGCATAGGACTCGAAACTTAATATAGATAATGAGTACCCTTCTTCACTTAAATACCAACTTTTATTTGCATCAAAGGTTCAAAGCCGTGAACCCACACTTCAGGCAACCATACCACGAGGAAACATGTTCATGAATACAAAGAAAGAAGGAACTAACTTGATTACCAACCAATTCAGAGAGACAGCTTTTGAAGCATCACAAACTAGGGACTAGAATCCAGATACAACACTAACATACAAGAATATCATCATTAAGGTTGTTCACGAGGGGGGTGCATAATGCTGAATCAAAAGCCACCCACACTATCATTTCAAAGAAGATAGCTGTAACAGCCAGGCCAGGACAAGGACAAAACTCACTCTATTTGAAAATTTTGCAAAGGGAAAGACAAATTGGCAACACCAATCTTATTTCGAATAAAGGTAACCAATTTGGAAAAAGCAACTTAATTAGTTGGCCATCTCTTAAGAGTCTCGGTCATACATCAAGTTCGTACCTTGCCGCTAAATACCAATAATTCCAGCTAGCTAAACTGCTAAAAGGGTAAGCTCTTCCTCTCAGAGGCGGAGCTAGAAGTTGAAACATGAGTTTGGCCGAACCCAAAGCCTTTCGTTCAAATCTTGTATCTTTACTAAGAAATTCTCTAAATATATACAAAAATTAAATTCAAAAACCCAATTACTAGTGCCTAACGTCCCTATCCTAGAATTTAAGGAACTCATAGGATGCGTTTGGTAGGAAGGATAAGGAATTTATCTGAAATTAACTTTTGCCTGAGATAAAATCCCACTAACTTATTCCAGGATAGTAGTGGTATTTTTATTCCACATTGAGGGTGGGACAACCCGCAACTTCCTCGAATAGAATTTTACTGAACATTTTTAAAGTAAC
>JACEIK010001142.1:157128-170548 GCA_018107945.1 Datura stramonium
TATTTTTCCCCGGTATGGTACACCGATTGGAGATATTTTCATTTTAACCTAGTGTGGTACACCGGCTGGAGATATTTTTATTTTACCCCGGTATGATACATCGGCTGGAGGTATTTTTACATGAATTTTATGGTCGGCTGGCCGCCGACATTACAATTATAACTTTGCTTGTGCATTATTTAGTTGCATTTACACTTAAGTATTGAGTTTTTGCCAGGTTTTAGTTTCCAGAATTCTAGGTTATTACTATTCCTTATTTCTGGGTCAGTTATCATTGCTATCTTATATGTTCACAGTTTTCAGCCTTACATACCAGTACATTTCATTCGTATTGATGTCCCTTCGCCTGGGGAATTGACTTCATGTCGTAGGTGCAGGCAGAGGTCCGGATTGCTAGTTGCAGTGGTAGTTCGCGAGATCAGCGGATGTGTTGGTATGCTCCTTTCTTCTTGGAGCTAGGGCTTAGTTATTTCAGCTTGAGTTTTGAGTTATAGTTACGGGTAGGTTGGAGCCCTATTCCGACTATTAGTTCAATTTACTCTTTAGAGACTTTGTGGACTTAGTATGTATAGTATTATTCAGTTTGTTGCCTTATCGACTTTCCGTTGCTTGGTTTAGCATAGTCATGGCCTTATCAGCATGTCAGTTATTTATTTTGTGGTAGTTGAGACCTTATGGGTCCAGATGTTTACTCCAGTTGATTGTGACAGATGGTCTGGAAGGCTTAGGTGTTACAGCTATAGATGCTATATAGTCGGCTTCCCGGTCAGTCAGGTATCAGGTGCTAATCGCGCCCTCCACCAATTTTGAGGCGTGACAAACTTAGGAGGCCTTTATCTGGGGGATAGGGTCTTCAGAATTTTCTTTATCCCCTTCCACATCCGGAAAATCAGCTTGTCCCGAGAGCGCCGTCTCCTTATCTCCCGCTCCAAGTCCTCCCGGAGCTCAACATGGGCCTGGGCTAGGGCAGCAATCTCCCCCTGCATCTCTTCTGAATCGGTGGTGGCTGCACCAAAGGACCGACTGGTGGAGGGTTGACTGACCGAAGGTCTACTGGGAGAAGGAGGTCTGGGCAACCCTCGCGCATGGCCACTATCTCAGCCTCTATCTTCTCGAACGGCCTCGAGGGCCCAAAAGTGTCATCCCGGCCATCACCCTTAGCTGAGGCAGACTTATTCTTCTTCCTGCCCCTCCCTGGAGCCTCTTTCACCCTCAAGGGATCGAAGGGCCTGTCACAATCCATGATGACATCCCGGGACTCCTGGTGCACTCGGGCTCGCTTGCATAGCCTGGTGATAAAGGAAGGAAATGGCAGACCAGTGATAGTCTTCGTGTGGAAATACCTCCACTCCTAAATAATCTAGGCCCCCACCCCACTTAGAATAGTGGCCACCACCAAAGCCTGATGATAAGTAACGTTCGTGATATTAGAGGACGGGCGGATCCTCGGGGAAACTGGACTGAGCCACCTTTCGTCCTCCATTGTAAAGTGGGTACTCTGGATACTCGTCCTAGTAATGCCCCAGTTGGTAGTATCCCTCTGCTCCTCGACCACCAAAGTGTTCACTAGCTACTGCCCGTTCTCGGGTACGTCACGATACTTCAGCTCAGATTTGGAAGGGTTTGGCAGACCCAAAGCATTGTTTATAGTAGCAGGGGTCAAGATAATCTGCAGGCACCTGATGTAGGCTACTGGCTCATCCCGGCTCCAGGCTATGATGGGGAGGTTAGCATAAAACTTCCACACCCAGGCCTTATTGGCCTTACCCGGATCCTCCACCAAAGGGCCCCACCCGATCTCATGAAGGAGAGTATAGAACTCCGGCGCTTTCTCCTCTAAGTACTACATAACAAAACCTCTCTCATGTCGCATATCCTTCGTGGCCTATTTGCTGTACTAGAATTGACATTGGTCATTAACAAAATGGATGTAATCCTCAGTGTGAATTCTTCTTCTAGAAGCGACCATGATGATTAACCTGCATTAATAGGAAGTATTAGAAGAGTAATCGAATGACTAGGACAACTGGTATGAGAAAAAGGGAAAAATCAGAATTTGAGAAGGGTTTACTGACAAGGCGAACCGCTGTAGTGGACATATGTTCACCACAGCGAAGGAGGGTTCGCTATCGTAGTATCGCTGTGGTGAACAAGGTTCCGCTGCAGCGAACATCATCTTCTCTAGACCTTCAGACTTTTTCAATGGAGGTCGAAATCTCAACCTTCGTATTTCTTCAAATTAGCAACAGATCGGGCAAGGAGAGGACTTTCCCAAGTTCTATAAACTATTATCCACCCAATAGGGCACGAAATTCAAGCTCGAAGGGCTCAAAAATGTTTAAACCACCAACCCATCCAAACCACCTCATTTTCGGCCTTATAACTCCATAAAAATGGCCATAATCATGTATAGAACAGTAGGGAACACATGAGGACATAAAAACAACTAGCATTCTATGGAAATCTAGACAGGAATTCAAAATGAGGCCTACATATATTTCCCTATAACTACCCAATAAAAAAAGAGCAACAAGTCATACACATCTATCATTCACTAGTAAATGAAGTAGAGAAGCCATGAGGATGAAAATTACTTGAGAAATCGAGAAAAGTCGCCAGGGGAGTCGAGAGGATTTGTGCAAATCGAATTTGAAAACCCTTTTTTCTACCTTTAACTAACCCTGTTGTCCGTTACAGCGAACTGTATTTTCATTGCGGCGGGACCACTGTAGCGGGAAACCTACTCCCATGCAGCGGACGATCAAAAAGTAGTGAATTTGTCATTTTGTAATAAAGATCGATCAAGTACTTATGTATGTAGCTACAAATAACATCTCTATTTTGGGGCACCCTAACTACTTATGAATTTATCTTTGATTAACATCATTACTCTTGGGTTACTAAACTGTTGGGATTCTGTGGCCGAACTCCGCCATTTTGAAAACAATTGGTCTATGTTGTCCAACAAATCAGTAATACCTACGAAATTCGAATGGAGAGGGAAATATTTGTAACATTGAAGGAAGGGTAACAACATAAACTTATGTTCGGGTCCAGGTTAAAACCTAGACGTATAATTATGACCCTACTAGAATTATTGAATACACGTGAAAATAATAAAAGAGTTCCGAAAATAATCAGTCCAGAGTCCGGACCACAGGAGTTAAACAAGTCCCAATGCTAACTAGGAGTAAGAGAGAATTTGCGGTAGTTGTTTAACCCCCCTCAAGATCGTAGCGCCATTTGAAAATGAATGAATTTTTAATTGTTATTTGATGTAAATACCCGCCAGACCATTATAGCATTCCGACCACTAAAAAATGGGAAAATTTAAATTGTTAGGAATTCATGACAAATCCTCAAGAGATGAAGAGAATACGGAGAGCAATTCAAGTGGGTTAGCCACAATCAGGTGGAACCAAGTGGGTGTCTGCCGCGGCGGGATAATTTCTGCCATAGCAAAACCACTGCAGCAGGAAGGGTGTCTGCTGCAGCGGATGACGTGGACCAGAGATCCGCAATACTGTTCTAATTAGGATTTTGAAAACCTAGTCCTTGAGAGGTATAATGCCCCGGAAACTCAAAGACTAGACCTATGACTTAAATTAGAGAAAACAGAACAATCTGCACCAGGTCACAGAACGAGTTGTTCTGTGACCCGTGGGGAGTGACCACGAGTCGTTAAGTAACTCATGGTGAGTCCTGGAAGTTTAGTTTGAAATTTTGTGTTTGGGTGACCACGAGTGTGACCATGAGTCGTGGTCAACACCCATGAGTCATGAGATGACCTGTGGTCAAGAATAATTTGAAATCGGAAAATGTTAGGCAGTGCACCTAAAAATTTGTCACCACGAGTTGTGGTCTATGCCACGAACCGTTAGGTGATTCATGGTCAGGTCTTGGTCAGAAATTAGGGGAGGTAGACAGTGTACCCAACGGGTCCTCACAACGACTCGTTTGGGACACCACGAGTCGTGGTGTCACCCTTTGGGACTCCAAGGTGTTTATGGCAGTTTAGTCCATGAGAGGTAACCATGAGTCGTGGTCACTAACCACGACTCATTAGGTCCCTCATGGTGACCATCCGTATTTTCCAGGAAGTGCACCTCACGAGTGTGACCATGAGTCATGGTCACTGGCCACGAGTCATGGTCACTGACCACGACCCGTTAGGTCCCCTGTGAGGACTAACAGTTAGTTTTTCCCTGTGAGTTTTCAAGGGACTTTCAGTAAATTACTACCCTCCTAAACTTCACACTACTTCATTTTAAGCATCTTTTCAGACATATTGGTGGAGTTAAGCGGTTTCTTTCCTCGTTCCCCACTCAGACCTTCAGAAAACAGATTGTAGAACTTCTCTCAAAGTTTCTTAGAGCAAGAGATAGGACAATCTTTTCTCATCAATTTCTCAAGGAATTCTTTGGGATTTTTCACTAGGTATGTGGGAATTCAACAATGGAATAGTCCTTCCCTTGTGTCCCCAAATCCCTTCCTATTTCTCTCTATCAGTTGTAGCCTTGAAATTACTAAATGTCAAGAAATTGTTAGTCATAATTCGTTTAAATCATGTGAATTATTATACCATGTTAATATTATATATTTTCCATAAGTTTGTGATTGAAATGATGTTAAATCTTGTGAATTGAAATTTAGCCCTATTATTGAGTTAGAAAAACTTGAATTCGCATTAGTGCTGGAATCTCGAACCTTAGCTTGATTTTATCAGTGTTGGGAACTCTAGTATTGTTAGTAGCATTGAATCTCAATAAGAATATTGTCAATTCAATTTTTAGTAAGAATGATAGAATTCTCAGTATCGGTTAAAAAATGTCAGCTGATTAGTTTGACTACAGAATTTCTTGAGGTGCTAGTAGTACCTCCCAGTTATCAGAAACAGATTCAAAATTCAGTTTCATTGGTCCATTAGGCGGTCATGAAACTTTAGATATACAACTCTAGCTAGCCTTAGGACCCCAATATCGGATTTTAGTTTGTTATGTAAACGGTTACGACGCTTCCAGATAAGCAGCTCTGACCAGTCTTAGAATCCATTTTCAGAACCTAGTCTGATAAGACTCTCAGGGTGCTTCCAGATATGTATACATGACCTAGTCTTGGGCCCTACTTTCGAGTTATCAGCCTAGTATTTAGTCTAGGACTATCCAGTGGGAGTAGGACTTAGCACTGAGCGGACCGGGTTTCCAGCGCACCCAGGTTCCCAGAACTACGTTGCCAGCGTATGTTATAGTATTTATTGGCCTGATTGTCCCCAGACTCTTGTGATCACCAGGTTCATGCCTTTATACCCTGGCAAGGTATATTAGGTCCTACCAATGGGGTGTATACATCAGACTCTACGTTTAGCTCACGTGGTTATATGTCAGTTATAGACTCTCCCACTAGTCAGTTCAATTCAGTTTCAGTTCAGTTCAGATCAGTATTCTAGACTTAGAACATGCTTTGACAATCATACAAGGTCTTTTAGACCACCTCAGTTGTTTAGTTATTCAGTTTAGTAGCTTTAGTTGGTCTTTTCATGTCTTTTCAGTTCAGTATTTTATTTTATTTATCCCATTGTGTTATGTTTCTCTCACTTACTCAGTACATTCAAAGTACTGATGTATACTTTTACGCTGTATCATTTTATGATACAGCTGTAGGATCTAAGTCTCAGCCCTGTTAGCCGGCCTCCCACCAAACATCTCAACTATTCCAATTGGTGAGTCCTCATCCTTTGAAGACAAAGATTTATTGCTTCAGTTATACTTTCCTTTCTTTTTATTTAGATTTGGAGTTAGTTGAGATCTTGTCCCAACAACTCATCAGTCATAGTGGCTTTCACACTCAGATTGGTTTTTTCAGACTTGTAGCTTTGTTATAATATTATCAAATATTATGAACCAGTTTATTTCCTTCAAGTATTTATATATTTGCTTTAAAATTCAACTGTATGTATTTGTATGTTACTCAGGACGCCAGTGTATGATATACTAGGTGTTGACTTGGTGTCAGTTTTGACTCCAAGTACCGTGTTCCGTCTAGGGTGTAAACTCAGAGCGTGACAAACTTGGTATCAGAGCACTAGGTTCAGAGTATCCTCGGATATCTGAAATCCACATCGAGTAGAGTCCTCTTCATGGGTGTGAAGCGCGTCAAACTTATGATGGGAAGTCTATGAGATGTTATTAGGAAAAATTTCCTTTATTTCATACGCTTTATCGTGCATTGAAATTCAGTTCCAGAATCATTCTCCTAAATCGTGCTCTGATTCATTTTAGTGAATCATGTCTCCAAGACGCGGTAATTGAAGGAGGGCTGGGAATGCCCAATGACCCGCCCCACCAGCCCCGGTAGCCCCTCAAGATGATTCGGTATCTACCGCAGAATTCAGGGCGGCCATTCAGCTACTCGCCTAAAGTGTTACCAACCAGGTGAACCAACAAGTGGTTCCAATCAACAACAACGGATCCACAGCAACTGCCCGGGTGCGGGATTTCACCCAGATGAACCCTCCAGATTTTCATGGGTCTAAGGTGGGAGAGGACCCACAAGAATTTATGAACGAAGTTAAAAAGATCACCCGAATTATAGATGTCAGCCCCTCAGAGAGTGCCAACTTGGCTACTACCAGCTGAAAGGGGTAGCCCAAGTTTGGTACGAGTAGTGGAAGGAAGGGAGGACAACAGAAGTAGGACCGGTGGAATGGGAGGAGTTCACTACAGCCTTCCTGGACATATTCTTCCCTCGGGAGGTCAGAAAGGCAAAGGTAGTGGAGTTCATGAACCCGAGACAGGGAAATCGGACAGTAAAGGAGTATGCTCTGGAGTTCACCAGGATGTCCAAATACGCTCCAGAGATGGTGGCCGAGCCAAGGTCTTGCATGCTGAAATTTGTGAATGGTTTGTCGAACCTGATCCTCAAAGAGTGTAGGACAACGATACTGATCAAAGATATCGACCTCTCCAGCCTGATTATCTATGCCTAGCAGGTTGAGGTTGAAAAACTGAGGGACATGGAGCGAAAGAACAAGTGGTCAAGGATTGGCCAATCAAATTATGGCCACCAGAGGTCTGGCGGTAGCAGCCGTCCACAACAGCAGAGGGCTCCAACACCCAGCTCAGCCAGTGCCCCTATCTTACGGTCCCGCCAGGATCGGAGGGGTGGAGCATCTTGCTATCAGTATCAGAGTTATAGTGCCGGTAACACGTATCCAACTTGCCCCAAGTGAGGCAAGAACCACCCAGGTGAGTGTCTTTAGGATTGGGAGGGCTATTTTGGTTGATGGACATCTTGGGCATCGGCTTAAGGAATGCCCTTCAACAAGATGGGGGAGATCATAATACACTACCTCAGCAGCTCCAGTAGGCTAACATATCAGGTACGGAGGGCGGTCAACATCAAAATCATTTTTATGCATTATCATCTCGTCAGGATCAGGAGAACTCATCGGATGTGGTCACGTTACGTCTTTTTCATCTAGATTTATATGCCCTGCTTAATCTTGGGTCCACACTATCATTCGTGACTCCCTGCATAGCAGTTCAGTTCGATATTAATCCAAAAGTCCCCTCAGAACCCTTTTCAGTGTCCATCGCAGTTGGCGAGTCAGTTAGAGCCAGCCGGGTGTATAGAAACTTCCCAATCTTAGTCTTCAATAAAGTCATTCCAGCTGACCTTGTAGAGTTAGAAATGGTCGACTTCGACCTCATCCTTGGCATGGATTGGTTACACTCTGGTTATGCCTCAGCCGACGATAGAACTAGGGTTGTTAAGTTTGAGTTCCCTAATGAGCTAGCTCTAGAATGGTTGGGCAGTAGTTCAGCGCCAAAGGGTAGGTTTATTTCCTATATTAAGGGCAGGAAGCTTATTTATAAGGGATGTATTTACTATCTAGTTTGGGTCAAGGATTTCGAGTCTAAGACCCCAACTATCCAGTCAGTCCCTGTTTTCAGTGAATTTCCAGATGTGTTCCCCGAAGATCTTCTCGGAGTTCCTCCTGAATAGGAAATTGACTTCGGCATAGACCTTATTCCAAATACTCAGCCCATCTCCTTCCATTCTTATAGAATGGCTCTGGATGAACTTAAGGAGTTGAAGGAGCAGCTAAAAGATCTTCTTGATAAGGGTTTTATCAGACCCAACATCTCTCCCTGGGGTGCTTCATTGTTATTCATGCGAAAGAAAGACGGTACCCTCAGAATGTGCATCTATTACCGTCAGTTGAACAAGGTCATAGTGAGAACAGGTACCTCCTGCCAGAATTAATGACCTGTTTGACCAACTTCAGAGAGCCAACTGTTTCTCTTAAATAGATCTCAGGTCGGGGTATCACCAGCTAAGAGTCAGAGAATGTGACATACCAAAAACAACTTTCAAGACTCGGTATGGTCACTTCGAGTTCATGGTTATGTTCTTCGGACTAACAAATGCCCCTGCAGCCTTTATGGACCTGACGAACAGAGTCTTCAAAAAGTATCTGGATATGTTTGTCATTGTATTTATCAATGATATTTTGGTATACTCCAGAAATGAGGAAGAGCATGCCATCACCTGTGGATAGTGCTTCAGACACTCAAAGATCGCCAAGTTCAACAAGTGCGAATTCTGGTTGAAGTCCGTGACTTTCCTGGGTCATGTGATCTCAAGTGAGGGTATTTAGATTGATCCTCAAAAGATAGCAGTTGTGAAAGACTGACCTAGACCTATCACCCTAACCGAAATCAAAAGTTTATTGGGTATGGCCGGTTATTACCGAAGCTTTGTAGAAGGCTTTTCTTCTATAGAATCTCCACTGACTAGGCTGACTCAGAATAAGGTGAAATTCCAGTGGTCAGATGCGTGTGAGAAAAGTTTTCAGGAATTAAAAACTCAACTCACTACCACTCCAGTGTTGATCCTACCGGAAGGATCAGATGGGTTTGTAGTATATTGCGACGCTTCAAGAGTTGGACTCAGTTGCGTTTTGATGCAGTAGGGCAAAGTGATAGCCTACGCCTCCTGGCAGCTCAAAGTTCATGAGAAGAATTATCCAACTCATGAATTGTAGTTGGCGGCGGTGGTGTTCGCATTAAAAATATGGAGACATTACTTATACGGGGCTCACGTTGATGTTTCCACAGATCACAAGAGCTTTCAGTATGTATTCAGTCAGAAAGACCTAAATCTCCGTCAGAGAAGGTGGTTAGAGCTCTAGAAGGGTTATGACATGAGCGTGCTATATCACCCGAGCAAAGCCAATGTGGTGGTTGATGCCTTAAGTAGAGTGTCTATGGATACGTGGCTCATGTTGAGGAAGGCAAAAAGGAATTGGCGAAGTACATTCACCAACTAGCTTTGTTAGGGGTGCAGTTGGTTGACTTAGCTGAGGGTGGAGGGTTATGCAAAGTGGGTCAGCTTCCTCTTTAGTTGTTGAAGTTAAGTCCAAACAGGATGAAGATCCCATTTTACTTAAACTCAAGGAAGCGGTTCTCAAGAAAGAGGTTGAGGCTTTCCCCAAAGAGGGAGATGGTGTGCTCCGTTACCAGGGCAGATTGTGTGTACCAGACATTGGTGATTTGAGACAATAGATATTGGCTGAAGCACATAGTACGAGGTACTCCATCCACCCTGGTGCTACTAAAATGTACTGCGATTTGCGGGATATTTACTGGTGGAACGGCATGAAGAGAGACATCACCGAATTCGTAGCTAAGCGTCCGAACTGCCAGCAAGTGAAAATAGAGCACCAAAGACTGGGAGGTATGACCCAGGGTATCAACATATCCACGTGGAAGTGGAAAGAAGTAAATATGGACTTTATTATGGGTCTACCTCGAACTCGTTGGCAACATGATAACATCTGGGTAGTAGTAGACAGGATGACTAAGTCAACACATTTCCTCCTAGTTAAAACTACAGATTCAGCTGAGGCTATGCTAGACTTTACATTCGAGAGTTGGTACGGCTTCATGGGGTGCCATTATCCATAATCTCAGACAGGGGTACCCAGTTCACCTCACATTTCTGGAAGTCTTTTTAAAAGGGACTTGACACCCAGGTCAAGCTCAGCATAGCTTTTCACCCGCAGATAGATGGGCAAGATGAGCGGACTATTCAAACCCTAGAAGAGATGTTGAGAGCGTGCGCGATCGATTTCAAGGGCAGTTTGGATGACCACTTGCCTCTTATCGAGTTTGCGTACAACAATAGTTATCACTCCAGCATCCAGATGGCCCCGTTTGAGGCATTGTATGGTAGAAGGTGCAGCTCTCCTATTGGATGGTTTGAGGTTGGTGAAGATACAACAATCGAGCCAGACTCGGTTCATGAAGCTATGCAGAAGGTATAACTCATCAGAGGAAAGATTGAAAATAGCTTAGAGCCGTCAGAAATCTTATGCTAATGTGAGGAGAATAGAACTGGAGCTCGTTGTGGATGACTGGTTCTATCTGAAAATTTCACCCATGAAAGGGGTGATGTGGTTTGGGAAGAAGGGAAAGCTCAGTCCGAGGTCCCACAGAATTCTGAGACGAATTGGCAAAGTATCCCTATGAGCTGGAATTACCTTCAGAGTTTGCTTTCGTGCACCCAATATTCCATGTGTCACTATTGAAGAAATGCATTGGTGATCCAACTTTAATTGTGCCATTGGATAGTGTAGAAGTAAAGGATAGTCTCTCATACGAGGAGGTCCAAGTCCAGATCCTTCACTGTTAGGTTCGTAAGCTGAGGAACGAGGAGGTAGCTTCAGTCAAGGTCTTATGGAGAAATCAACATGTTAAGGGAGCTATGTGGGAGGCTGAAGCGGATATGATGGCCAGATACCCCCATTTGTTTCCTTCCGACTCAGTTTTAGATCAAGGTATCAACTCCCTTCCCAAAACTACTTTTAGTTCGTATGTCTCAATTTCTTTCATGTAAATGAACATGTGCATGACTAGTGAATTCAGTTCAGACTTGTGATTCAGTTCAGAGATAGTCATTCCGCTAGTT
Source organism: Datura stramonium (assembly GCA_018107945.1). Taxonomy (NCBI): domain Eukaryota; kingdom Viridiplantae; phylum Streptophyta; class Magnoliopsida; order Solanales; family Solanaceae; genus Datura; species Datura stramonium. The sequence continues at coordinate 168,100 of JACEIK010001142.1, forward strand.
ATCAGCTTTCATGATCAATATTTGGGTATAAAGATTGCCACTCTATCCTTTCCCGTGTTTTATCCAACATTCGAGGATGAATGTTCTCAAGGGGGAGATATTGTAATACCCCAAAAACTCAAAGACTAGACCCGGGACTTAAATTAGAGAAAACTGAACAATCTGCACCAGGTCACAGAACGATTCGTTAATTGACTCGTGGTGAGGAATGGGAGTTTATTTTGAAATTTGGTGTTTGGGTGACCACGGGTGTGACCATGAGCCGTGGTCAACCCCCACGAGTCGTGAGATGACTCGTGGTCAAGGATAATTTGAAATCGGGAAATGTTAGGCAGTGCACCTAATGATTTATCACCATGAGTCGTGGTCCATGCCACGACCCTTTAGGTGAATCATAGTCAGGTCTTGGTCAGGAATTAGGGGAGGTAGACCGTGTACCCAATGGGTCCTCACCACGACTCATTTGGGACACCATGAGTCGTGGTGTCACCTGTGGGGACTCCAAGGTTTTTATGGCAGTGTAGTCCACGAGAGGTGACCATGAGTCATTGTCACTAACCACGACTCGTTAGGTACCTCGTGGTGACCATCCGTATTTTCCAGGAAGTGCACCTCATGAGTGTGACCATGAGTCGTGGTCACTGACCACGATCTGTTAGGTCACCTGTGAGGACTGACAGTCAGTTTTTTCCTGTGAGTTTTCAAGGGCCTTTCAGTATTGCTTCCCTCCTAAACTTTACACTACGTCATTTTAAGAATATTTTTCAGACTTATTAGTGGGGTTAAGCGGTTTGTTTCCTCATTTCCCACTCAGACCTTCAAAAAACAGATCGTAGAACTTCTCTCAGAGTTTTTCAAAGCAAGAAATTCTTCAGGCTTTTTCACCAGGTATATGGGAATTCAACAAGGGAATAGTCCTTCCCTTGTGTCCCCAAATTCCTTCCTATTTCTCTCTATCAGTTGTAGCCCTGAAATTACTAAATGTCAAGAAATTGTTAGTCATAATTTGTCTAAATCATGTGAAATATTCTACCATGTTAATATTAGATATTGTTCATTAGTTTGTGATCAAAATGATGTTAAACCTTGTGAAGTGAAATTTATCCCTATTCTTGAGTTAGAAAATCTTGAATTTGCATTAGTGCTGGAATCTTGAACCTTAGCTTGATTTTATCAGTGTTGAGAAATCTAGTATTGTTAGTAGCATTAAATCTCAATCAGAATATTGTCAATTCAATTTTTAGTAAGAATGATAGAATTCTCAATATTAGTCAGAAAATGTCAGCTGATCAATTTGACTACAAAATTTCTCGAGGTGCTAGTAGTACCTCCTAGTTATCAGAAACAGATTCAGAATTCAGTTTCATTGGTCCGTTATGCGGTCATGAAACTTTATATATACAACTCTGGCTAGCCTTAGGACCCCAGTATCAGATTTTAGTTTGTTATGTAGACAGTTACGACACTTCCAGATAAGCAGCTCTGACCAGTCTTAGAACCAAGTTCAGAACCTAGTCCGATAAGACTCTCAGGGTGCTTCCAGATATGTATAAATGACTAGTATTGGGCCCTAGTTTCGAGCTATCAACCTAGTATTCAGTCTAGGACTATCCAGTGGGAGTAGGACTTAGCACCGAATGGACCGGGGTTCCAGTGCACCCAGGTTTTCAAAACTACGTTTCCAGCACAGGTTACAGTATATATTGGTCTGATTGGCCCCAGATTCTTGTGATCACCCAGTTAATGGCTTTATACCCTGGCAAGTTATATTGGTTCCTATCGATGGGGTGTATAAATCGGACTGCACGTCTAGCTTAGGTGGTTATATGTCGGTTATAGACTCTTCCACTAGTCAGTTCATTCCAGTTTCAGTTCATTTTAGATCATTATTTCAGACTTAGAACATGCTTTGATCATCAGACATGTCTTTTATACCACCTCAGTAGTTCAGTAGCCTTAGTTGGTCTTTGCATTTCTTTTCAGTTCAACATTTTCTTTTATTTATCCCATTGTGTTATGTTTCTCTCACTTACTCAGTACATTCAAAGTATGGACACATACTTTTATGTTGTATCATTCTATGATATATCTGCAGGATCTCAGTCTCAGTCCCATTAGCCGATAGCCCGCCGAAGATCTCAGCTATTCCAGTTGGTGAGCTTTCATCCTTCGAGGACGGAGATTTATTACTTCAGTTATACTTTCCTTCCATTTTATTTAGATTTGGAGTTAGCTGGGGGCTTGTCCCAGCAACTCATCAGTGATAATGCAGGCAAGTAATGCAGCGCCCCACTGGGCATCGGTACCGCTGGTACTGAGTATGCAAAGCAACTGAAATAACATAACTGAAAACAACTGAATATAGATAACATATCTAGCAAATCTGTATGGCAGGAGATAACTGAATCTGAAGAAACTGGTAAGAACTGAATCATGCTTTCTGTACTGA
>JACEIK010001142.1:179089-224778 GCA_018107945.1 Datura stramonium
TTTTCGTCCGATCTTTTCCCGGGCCTTTTCCTAGCACGTATGGCTTTCAAATATGCTTAACCAACGTGCGAATAGGTCATCTAGATGCCGGGAATCTTACAGGGTGTAACATCTAGGATATGCATTGAGTCAAACATTTTTGAGGAGATTAAATTTCGGGTATCGTTGACAGAATATTTTCGGGTATAAATTTGTACTTCTTCTTGCTTTTGAATCGAAACCTTGGATGGGTAAATCACGTAGACTCTGTGTAGGAGATGCGATTAGTGGAATAATTAATAAGTTTTAACTATATTTGAGTGTGAGATGAAATGAGTGATGTAGGATAGTAATCCCTTATATAATGACTTGAATGTTGTTTGGTCAGTATTGTATTTCCTGGATTGATGATTGTCGTCCGCATTAATGGTGACACTGTGGTAAGTTAATTGTTGATGCAAGCTTGTTATTACATTGTTTAAATATGGTGGGTATAAAGAAACCAAAATATGGGAGAAAATGGAATAAAGACTGGTCGTAATATTACTAGCAGTACCGCTGCAGCGGGTACTATACCGCTGCAATGAGACCGCTGTAACAACAGTGATGCCGCTGCAGTAGCGCCCAATCCAATAAGNATGAGACCGCTGTAACAACAGTGATGCCGCTGCAGTAGCGCCAAATCCAATAAGCGGGACAAGTCGAAGGTCTTATAATGTGCTCAATTAATTGTTATTACTATTGTTTGGATACGAGGTTGATTTATATTCATGTGATTATACTTGTTGCAGTGAATGTGTAATTCTTGTCCGGTGATGATTTGTTACGTGTTGTGTTACATTATGCGTCCTGAGATTGAGGGGCGAATTAGCATCAAATGAATATGTGACTGAGATATGTATACATTGATATGACGGAGGCGCGTCCCCGACATATCACCGGTAGTATGATTTTGAGACAGAGATATGCGGATATGAGTTGATATACATATGGCTACAGATACAGAAATGTACTAGATATACAAGTATGATATAGAATATACCAACATAATCGGGTTTGAGGTGAGAAACAGGGATGGATTACCGTATAATGACTACCCGATCTAGGTACAATATCTTATGACATTTTCGTGGTATGAAGCCAGGTATGTGCATGTACCTTACTATTAGGAAAATTGACTCCCTCATATTGTTTTGATGACTTTTATATGTACTTGAGTTAATTAATCCGTAATTGTGTTTGAATGCGTTGTGTTAAATAATTTTTGTGGGCTATGGATGATAGCATGACGGTTTGAAAGAAAGATAGTACAGTACCGTGAGATAGCAAGTAGACCTTCTTATTTGATGTACTTTGCTAAGGAGGGTTGGAAAATCCTATAGATAATTAAATAGGTTAATAAATGGTAGAAACAAACTTGGTTAATTATAGTGAAATGGTCAGAGAGATACTGGTGCTATGGAGTTTTATAGCAGGAATAAACAAAATAAGATCGGGGGAATTCGGGTACTGACTGTGGGGTCTATCGCTGCAGCGGGCATATAATCGCGGTAGCGAGACCACTGTGGCGATCTGAGTATTCCTTGCAGCGGAAGCGAAAGGTGACATATTGGAGGGCTTTAATAACGAATAGGTTCGTAAAAGCATGGCGTAAACTCTGATGAGATTTTAAGAACATGAATGTAGTAGTTGTACCTAGGGTGGTGTTAGAGACTGAAATAATCATTACATTTAATGAAATTGATTGTTTATTGATTATTATGCTGTTATGTTAACTAACCCTAGTCGGCCGATGATGCTTACCAATACATGTGGTGTACTGATACTACCTTGCTACACCGTTTGGGTGTAGGTTGTGGTAGGTTGAAGTTTCTTGATTGACATGGAGTACTCAACACTAGCTTCAGTGTCCTTCTTTCCATACGAAGCTGGGTCATTTTGTTTTGTTAAGTATTTCAAATAGAGCTCTTGTACTTGTATAGACTAGATCTTGGGAGAGTCATGCTAGCGATCTTGTAATGTTATTTTGTTTGAGATTTTAGCAATTAATGAGAAGCAATGAAAATATTTGAAATTATTTTCTCGCATATTAATAGTAATGTTGTAGGGGTTCTCCTATCGAGTAGAATCGATGTAGATGCTCGTACGACCTGTCCATTTGGGCCGTGACAAGAATACGTTAGAGATTACATAATTTAACTTATGGTAAAAATATTATTCAGTTATGTATTTAGAAAAATTACAAAAAACTATTAGAATATGCAGGTGGGTTTTACCTAAAAAGAGTACCTCAACTCCTAAAATCACTTAATGTTCTACTGTGTAAGTGTTGCATGAAAAAAAATAAAAATATATGTATAAAAAGGGGTTTACCTAAAAGAAAGCACCTCAACTCCTAAAATCACTTAATGCTCCCACGTGTAAGTGCTGCATGAAAAATAAAAATATATGTATTGTAAGCGATAATAACTGTACTTACAAATATGGTGAAATTTTTATATATAAATATTTTAAACAGTAAATTAAATATGAGTTAAATGAAAGCTTAGACTTCATAATGTATATCGTATATGAAGTAGAAATTATTATAATTTCATGAACATATTATAATAGTGAATAAATTATCTAAGATCAATCATTAATATATTTCTTATGATCACGTGAAGCGAATACATTTTCCGGTTAAAATAAAGAAACAACAAAGCTAATTACCTTCAACAGCAAACACACGTATAAAAACACACTTAAGGCTTATGTAATGGAAACTTAACATTTAATACATCGTTAAACATGTGTCCAAAATAGAGTGAAGTATGCTTATCACGAGTCCATGACTTAAATTTTTTTTCACACATATTTTGAAAATATTCTTCTTTTTAGTAGGAATAGACGAAATCTTGAATGAATGGCCGACTTTTTTAGATAAAGGACCAATTTACGTATTCATTCAATAATAAAAGAACCATTGGGCGGTTAGGTAGGGAGGAAAATATTTTTCACCTTCAATTTCTGTATTTTTTTAAAAATAAAAAAATAATTTTTTAAAATAGAAAATAACTTTTAACGAAAGTATAAAAATAAATTTTATAATTGACATTATATAAATATTTTTCATCCTTCAATACACCTCATTTTTACTCTACTAGCCCCAACCCCTAGGCCACATCCTACCATTCCACACTCCTACATCCACTCACACCTTTCATGATATTTATCTTAAATTATAATAATATTTTTTATTTTACATATTAAATGTAAAATATAAATTTATATTTCTAAAATATTTCATAATTTCTTTTCCACTAAACGCACTCATAAAGTGAAACTCATAAGATTCATGCGACTCACGTAGGTTTGATTCCTTTTTCCGATCACAATTTAAAATAATTAGTGCCGTTTCACTTTATAAAGAATGAAACAAAAAAAGAAAGAAGACTTGAGAGACAAAGAGAGATGATACAGAAGGAGAAGATTATTCAATATTGCCGCATCTCATATGCTCCAAGACAAAGATATATAATGGTCTCTTAATGAGTAATTTAGATAGTAACCAACTCTAACTACTTTTAGGATTGGACCTCCTAACTAATTAACAGTACTAGTTACAAGACTTGAAAAGACAGTTTTGTCCTTCTAGGCTTAACTACTTGGCTTTTTAGCTATCTTTAATATTTTCCCTCAAGCTAGGAGTTGAGAAGATATTGTAAATTCCTAGCTTGGAACATAGATAATGATGTTGAAACCTGTTGAGCCTTTTTGTCAGTAAATCTACTGGTTGTTCCTTGGTTGAGATGTGCTTCGTGGTTACCAATCCTTGCACTATTTTTTTTCTTATAAAATGACAATCAACTTTAATATGCTTTGTCCTTTCATGATACACATGATTTGCAGCAATTTGAATTGCTACATTACTATCAGTGTAAATGTATACTATATGCTTGATTTCATCTTTCAGTTCCTTTATAAGTCCTAATAGCTAGATTACCTCAATGAGACCTGTTGCCATGCTTCTATATTCAACTTCTGTTGAATTTCTAGACATTGTATTCTATTTCTTTGATTTATAGGTGATGAGAGAGTCTCAAATTTTAATACAGTACCTAGTTACAGATTTTCTAGAAAGATGACATGATGTTCGGTCCGAATCACAATAGACTATGATGGTATTTTTGGAATTACTGGAGAATAAGATACCTTGTCCAAGTTGACTTTTAATGTATTTTACAATCCTTAGAGCTGCTTCCATATGAGACTTTTTAGATTGCTGTAGGAATAGACTCAATGTCTGCACTCCAAAGAATATATGAGGTCTAGTCATAGTTAGGTAGAGAAATTTTCCAATCAACCTCTTTTAAGCATGTTAGTTAGTCAGTGGATTCTAATATGTCTTTCTTGTGTATGCTGTTTTTTTGATATACGCATCATATTTCTTGGTGGTTAGTTTTTTTATTAGAGTCAATAAGAGTAGCATTAGGTTTGAAAGCATTAAGTCCTATTTCAGAAATAAGTTCAAATTCATACTTTCTTTGATTCATCAATATTTCCAATTTTGATCTGGCAAACTCTATCTCTAGACAGTACTTTAGCTCCCTTAAGTCTTTCATTTTGAAGGTTTGCCTTAGTTTCTCTTTAGTTTCTTCAACTATTTGTAGACTGTCCCCTGTGACAAGCATGCCATCTACATAGACTAGCACTATAACTATTCCAGTTGATGTCCTCTTGATGAATAATAACTAATCAAACTCACTTTACTTATTGAAACTTTAACAAGGCTTGAGACAATTTGGCATTCCACTACCTTGGTGCCGGTTTTAATTCATACAGGAATTTCATAAGTATGCATACTGGATTATGTCCCCCTTGACTCTTAAATCTCTGTGGTAACTCCATATATATATTCCTTCATCTAGGTCTCGTTATAGGAATGCATTGAATACATCCATCTGGTAAACATGCCAGTTGTTTTGAGCAGCTAAAGTTAATATTATCCTTACTGTTTTTATTTTAACTACAGGAGAGAAAGTCTCCTAGTAGTCCATTCCCTCCTTTTGACTCTAATCTTTTTCCACTAAATTTTCTTTATATCTTTACCTCACCTGTGGATTTGTATTTAATTTTTTTATATCTACTTGCATCCTATTGGTGTTTTTCCTTTTGAAAAGGAGACCATGTCCCAAGTATGATTCTCTTGTAGAGCCTTATTTCTGCTTGCATAGCTTCTCTCCATTTTGGATCACTAGATACTTCTAAAAAATATTTAGGTGCTACTTCAACAAATATGTTGACCAAGTATGCTCTATAAGCTGATGTTACCTTCTTCTAAGAAAAATAATTAGACATAGCATAGTGAATCTCTTGTGTTAAGAGACACAAAGTCTTTCATCCAAATTAGTGCCTTTGCATTCTTTCCCGATCTTCTTTGACGTGTCTTCTCATGTAGTGTCTGTTGAGGTTGATGAATTTGTTCATCTTCTAGTTGTTTATTCCGCACACCTTCTATTGTTGCATCAATAGATTCTGGACTTTGACTAAGCAACTCTGAGATTTGATCATCCTTAGATGAAGTAACTTCATCAATAGTATAATCAGTTCCCCTTTGACTAAGCTGAATGGTTGAAGTGTCCAGACTTATATCAGTAAGGGGAAATATTAGTACATGGTCTGATTTAGTCTGATGAAAATAGAAAACTTCTTCTTTGCACACCATATCTCTATTTACAAAAGATATATTATTAGTTATATCATACAACAAGTAACCTTCTTGAGCTTCTTCATATCCCATATGAACAACTTGTCTAATGCTACATTTCAATTTGTCTAACTCTTGTACTAACTTATCATAACACAAACACCCTAGTACTCTTAGATGTTGAAGAGAAGATTATTTCATATAGACTAGTTCATAAGGTGTTATATTATTTATTACAGAACTAGAAAGTCTGTTTGTCAAATATACAACAGCTTGTACACACAAATCCCAAAATTTGAGAGGAATGTGCCCTTGAAACCTGATAGCTCTTGTTACTTATAGGATATGTCTGTGTTTTATTTTAGGTATACCATTTTTCTGAGAAGTAAGTATAAGATTTTTGATGTATTATTCCTAAAGTATTAAACATATTGTAGAACACACTATTTACAAACTCAATCCTATTAGCAGTTCTAATTATCTTTACTTTCCTTTCAAATTAAGTCGAACAAATATAAAAAATTACTGATTATGACACAAACATCAGACTTTTCTTTGAATAAGAAAATTCAATTCATTCTATGGTCATCGACAATTGTTAAGAAAAAATTTATTTCCGTTATACGTAGGTACTTTGTAAGGTCTCCAAACATCCATGTGAAACAAATCAAAACAATAACTACTTCTAGTATTATTAGTAGGAAAAGAAAGCCTAATTTGTTTAGCACAAGGGCGAACATTTCATTTATTTAGAATATTAGACATATTGTTTGTCTTAAAGGAGAACAACTTTTGTAAAACAGTAGTAGACACATGTCCCAATCTTTTGTACCACAATTCTATTTTAAATTTTGTACTGTGATATGTAACTTCTCTTGTAGATGTTCTATTTGATGGTATATATAATCCATCATCTTCTCTACTAATCATCCTCACCTTGCCACTAAGGAATTCCTCAAATACACAAAAGTTATGCAAGAAAGTAGCAGACATGTTCAATTTCTTAGTTAGTTTTGACACTGAAAGCAGATTAAACTAGAATTATGGTATGTGAAACACATTTGTTATAGTGTTTTTGTCACAAATTATACTGGCTCTAGTGTGTTTAACTAATGAAATATCACCATTAGGAAGAAATATTTTCTTGGGATTTATAGTTTCTTTAATTGTCCCCTCATCTAATAGTTCTAAGTCAGCCGCCATGTGGTTAGTAGCACCAGTATCTAATATCCAATTTTGACCACTATTTTTTCCATTAGAGCAATATTGGTACCTACAGTGTTAGTTGAATCAAGAATACTTGTTTTATTGACTGAGTTGCTAGTCATACCTGTCAGATTGAAAGAATTATTATTACTTGGTTGAGTCACTTCTGACTTTTGTTCAGAATTTGCAGAATTTGACAATATTGATCCTTTGTGAGATTTCCAATGCTTAATTGATCACCCTAGATTATGTGAGACCCTGAGCTCTGTATTGCATCTTGACCTCCATGGCTATAGTCTCTTGATGTACAGTGGGTGCATTGTAAGCTGATAGACCACCAGACTTTGCCTTAGATGACCAACCATGACTATTTTTCTAATCATTCATAGCATTATAGGGCCTCTTCTTAGACTTAAAATCAACATGATATCCTATTAGTTTCTAGCATCCATATTTAGTATTTATTCCCTTTCAACTTACAGAACTCACATTGTAGATTGTAGTTCCTTTTGTCTCTTTGAGACTAATCACCGTTGTTTCTTGTAAACATAGCCATATTCCTACTTCCAGATGTAGGATTTGCCCCTAACAGTCCTACCAATACAAATACTGGTTTTTGCCCTTCATCACTCACAATCATTGAGTACTCCTGATTAATAAAGGGCATAAGACACATCAACAAAATCTAGCTCCTAGCCTAATTATACGAATCATTTAGCCCCATCAAGAATTGAAACAACTAAAGTTTCTATAGATGAACTATAAAGTCCTTGGACCTGTCACAATTACAGCTGAGAGTAGGGACTAAGGCCTTAAATTCTTCCCACAAATTCTTCAATTTAGAGAAGTAAGGGAAGATAGAATTTGTACCTTGCATGAGAGTGGCTATTTTCTTGTGAAGATTATAGGTTCTTGAGCCATCTACCTTGATGAATCTCTACAACAAGTCATCCCACACCACTTGGGCATTAGATACTTACATAATTCCTCCAAGAAGTCTCTTGGACACTGAATTCATGATCCAAGAAAGAATAATTGCATTCACCCTTCCCCAGTAGTTCTATAGTGATTCTGGGAATGCTTCCTTCTTGCATGTTTGACCTACTAGGCTCAATTTATTCTAACCTAGAAGAGCAACTCCCTTTGATTGATACCAAATCACATAGTTCTCAATTCTAGTCAACTAAAATGAGATTATTTGAATTTGATTCACATTAGAAGGTGAAAGAAATAGAGAGTGATTATAGTCCATACTGGAGCCTTGTTGACCCCAGCTCCTAAAATGATTCATTGACATTATTCTGACTTCCTCCATTGACAGCCATTTTTGTAGACCTTAAGTTCCTTCGATTTAATCAATCAACCTAGAATTTAGAGAGAATAAAATTTAGAATCACACACAACTAGATTTTCTAGCGACTGAGCTCTGGTGCTATGAAGTAATTAGTGTCTCTGCACTTTATCAAGAATGACCAAGAAGAGAGAAGACTTGAGAGATAGATGATACAGAGAAGGAGAACATTAATCAATATTACATCGCATATACTTCAGTACAAGATATATATAATGGTCTCTTAATGACTAACTAGATAAGTAACCAACTCTAACTACTTCTAGGATTGGACTTCCTAACTAATTGACAACATTAGTTACAAGACTTGAAAAGACAATTTGGTCCTTCTAGACTTAACTAGGCTTTTAAGCTATCTTTAACACAATTTGTATAATTTTCTGGATTGAATCCTCTCAAAATCGCACCGACATTCTTTGATGATATAATATAATTACGTTAGCTTCTATCAATGTTTAGTTTACCATGAAAGATTATAATAATATGATAAATAATTTTTTATTTTTAATCAAAATTTTTAGGACCAAATTCTGAAAATGATATTCTGTATACATATTTGGTAGTCAATAGAAAGCATTTAATTTTTAATGTAAGATTTTCTTATGCAAATCAGAATTAATCTCATTGTGATATAAATATTGGACACCAAATGTAAAGTAAAAAAAATAATACGATGACTTATTTATAAAGGAAATAATAGGAGTTACATTAATATTTATCAAACTTTTACTAAGTTCACATAAAAAAGATAGAAAATAGTGACTAATAAACATATTTTCGTAGTATTAGGTTTATTGATGAATTTGCGATAAATTTATGTTTGTGACTAATATGCTCGTTGCTGATGTCGCTCAACGACAGAAAAATGAAATTCATTTTAAGATTAGTGAAGTTATAACCATAGATATAATCCATCACCAAGTTTAGCAATAGAAAATCTATCACTATTTTGATTAATTCTTGTAACGACCCGTCCGATCGTTATAGAGCCTCGATGACATTAGTATAATGATCTAAAATTTTGCAGGCAGCAGGACCATCATGGCGAACTAGCCTTCGCCATAGCGGGACCGCTGCAGCGGACGATGCGAGGCAGAAAATCAGTTTAAGTTAGAATTTTGGGGTTTTTCACCCCATTATCCTAAGGCACGAAGTTTGAGAGCTCTGGTAGAAATTTTCAAGGGCCAGAGCAATTTCTTATTCCAAGGTAAGATTTTTGTGTTAATCCTTTCCTCTTGTGATTCTTTAACACCTAGAAATAAAAATAGTCTTTAATGGTAAATTCCTAGCTAAGAACCCTAGAATTGTGAAAACTAGAGCTAGGGTTATGGAAATGATTTGGTGTTGATTTATAGGCCTAAAAGTGGTAAATTAACACTTTCTAGGGTGAATGTGGTTATAGAATATTATTTTGGTGATAGTTTGAGACCTATAATTCGGTGAATCTGAAATCCCTAATCTTAAAAACTGTATTAAGAAGGTTAGAGGGGTAAAAACTCCATGAACTAGGATTGAATGATCGTTGTAGATTTGGTTATGATAATTTAGACTATGGTTATCAAATTAGGCCGTAAACAACAGGTAGAATGGAGTGGGTCAAGTTTCCGATCCCTTGAATCGAAGAAATAACCTATTAAATGATTCCTTAATGTCTTATTTCTAAACTTTGAAAGTTTGGAGGCATTGAGAAAAGGCAATTCTCCCGCGGAGTAGCCGCATATTCCAGTTTTGTGATCCAGGTAGGTTATGGCTTACCTTTGTATTAGACTATAATTAGTGAAGCGTATACGTGTGTACTATTAATTACAATTGATGAGGGTAGAGGGACCAAATGATATGATGATGTAATAAAAGATTTGTGGTAACGTAACTAGAGATTGAAGGATTAATCCTAAGTATGGAGCACGTGAAAAAGGAAAACCTAGTTGATATTTAATTATTGATGAAATACTCTTAATGTGATGTTCTTGATAAGTACTCTTGATTGGATATTCTTGATAATGTTTTCTTGATGTTAGGATCTTGGTAGTGGAGTCTTGAGGTGATATTCTCGACAACAGGTTTGGATTACATATGATTGTAGTTGTTCTTGATGGTATATTTTGATGGTGTATTTGATAGTATAAATTAAGAATGTATGTTTGCACATGTATTGTATAAAAGGAGAGGAAAAAGAATGAAGCGGGATAAATAAACTTAATGGGGTTATGTGAACTTCTTGTTGCCTTTTTATATGCTATGAATAAGAAAGTAAACCGATTATGTAAATTAACCAGCCTAGAAACGAATCTGAGGCAAGGAAAAAACAAGTAATTGTATGAATTCGTAGTTAAGTAGGTTGAGTGCTTTACTCGATTTTATCTAATTAATCATATATGTTGATGAATTAACTTAGAGAAAAAAATTAGAAATACTAATGGAGCGAAGGTTGACCTGAATAGACTGCCTTAAGATGGAAAGTCACATAATTAAGGTGTTAAATAAGGTTGAAAGAGCCTTAATGAATGATGGGTCCCTAGGTAATAAGAGGGTTGGAAAATTTATCCTGGAGAATTATGAATGATATCCTTGCGATGGCTTGGTTGAGAATTTTGATTGAGGCGGGATCACATGTTTAATAATTACTAACTAATACATTAATACGTAATAGTACAGGAAGAATCACTTCTTAAATTAGATAACTGGTAAATGTGGTGAGTTGTGGGTATAGATAATGTGTTTTCGTGCCTTGATCATGTAGAATAATATTGATATCTTATATGAATATAGACGAGGTTTGAGAAGTTCAATGCAATAATTGTCATCTTGAGAGTTAAGGGAAATTGAGATAAACAATGTGTACTTATGTGGTGTCATATGTGTTGACCAAATGAAATACTTGATGAACTGTGCTGATGATTGTTAATTTATATACCTTATTGAGTGGTCACCTGAGTTGACTGAGTGGAATTGTAAGATAACTATGCTGCTTGTTGTTGATTTATTACTTCTTTCTAAATGGTCATATGAGTTGACGAAGTATAATGTATGAAATGCTATGTTAAGGATCCATGGTTGATAAATGGATTTATCGAGTTGTCATATGAGTTGACTGGTTGATATCTTGTTGCATATGTTGATAAATGAGGAATAGTAGATTCTTATCCTGTGGTGAACGTGAATGAAATTGCTGGTGTGTCTTACCCTGAGATGAGAGACTCGTGTCCAAGGGGAGCATCCGGACGAGCAGAGTTGCATGGGTATGAGTACTTGGATATGAGTGGCTCGTGCCAGAGGTGAACACCCGGGCGAGAAGTATTAATAGGTACAAAGACAGGTATGACTAAATATTCATACAACTGGGTGTACGGATATGAGTACACAAACAAGTATGGTTCATACTACTGGGTGTACAGTACATGGATTTCTAGAGTCCCCTGCAGGTCATGATTGGAAAGACAGAAATAAGACCTTCTGGTATGTGTGTACATTGATATGACAGAGGCATGTTCCCTACATATTACCGATGATATGAATATGACAGAGAGCAGTACAAGTATGTCATTATATACGGTTGTGAGACAGAGATCAGTACATGTAAGTTCGATATATATACGGCTGTGTGACAGAGTTCACTGACAGGTATTACACCGATATGAGTACAAATACTTGATATGCTGAAAGTGATGATGACGATTTTATTTATCTTGTGTTCAGTGTGCATGTGATCTGCCGCATAATCGTGTCATACTTGTTTTATAGTATTGATGTTTGATGAAATTTATTGGGTATGAGTTAATATTTACGTGTATAAATATTGGATAAATGTGATTTATGTACCGTTGATGGATTACTCCTGACTGTGAGAATGTTTCATAAAAAGTGAGAATAAATTGAATATTTGTGATAAGATGAAAAGTTGTGAAGTGTATATTTTATCGAGTGTAGATTGCTACAGTTTTTTCTGATGTTAAACCTTGTGAAATGGATGAGGTGTTGAAAGAAGTAAGGTTACCAGTAAAGTCAAGTTATTTCCTGGAGCAGTGCCACTACAGCGAGAGAATTCTCACTGTGGTGAGACTGCGACAATAGTCAAGTTACCGCAACAATGAGGCCTAAATAGTGTGCAGCCAATCTTTGTGGCTAAGATTGATAGAGAAATACTAATGTATGGTTACATAATTGTCGTGAATAAATAGTAAAGAAATTATCTTGGTAAATTATTGAGTGGTTGTTTAAACTTAATTATTGATTGCATATTAATTTTATGTTGTTGTGTATACTAATTATAATCGGCCGATGATGTCAACCAGTATGTGTGGTGTGCTGATACTACTCTTGCTACACCTTTTTAGGTGTAGGTTGTGGCAGGTGAATTGCAGTTACATGATTGACGAGGTGATACTTAGCATTAGCTTGTGCATTTCCTTCGCAGGCGAAGCTGTGTCTTTTTACTTGTCAGTATTGTAAATAGAGCTCTTGTACCTGGCTAGACTAGATTCTTGGGAGAGTCAAGGTTTTGGGGAGCATTTTCTTTTTATTTTATAGTATTTTAAGAATAATGTTGGTTGGTGTAAGTTTATGAGATCCGTAATTATTATTTCATTTGATTAGAAAGAGGGTTCTCCTATCTAGTCAGAGTCGATGTAGGTGCCCGCATGACCCATCCAATTGGGTCGTGACAAGTTTGTACCATAGCGTCTAGGTTACTTATCTACAAGTACTAAAGAAATATAGAGTAGAATCCTGCGGATTGGTGTGTAGACGTCCACATCTAATCTTCGGGAAGCTATAAGGAATCTAGGAAGTTCTCTGTTTATCCTTTCCTATCGTCTCGTCTAAGCATGTGGGTTACCTGGTTGATTCCAATTGGTGTCCGGAAGATTCTAATTGGTATCTCGACGAGAACAATTGGTATTTGGTGATGTAGCCATGCTGACGTGTGAGTTGATGAGGAAGTGTGAAATATTGGTTATAATTGTTACACCCCATAAGTTCCTATTTCTTTAACCGATACATGCATACATATGTTGAGAGTTTTGGAGTACGACACATGCGAAAAAGGACGGGGGGGATGAGTATCTGAGCACAACATCGAGTAAGCAGGAGGCCGGGGTCGTAGGCCAGGGGCGCTGGGCGGCCCGCCGCGCTGCCAGCCTAGTGATGTGGCTGGCGCCTCAACCCCGGGCCTGGTGCGATGGGTGGCGCCTCGTTGCCACCGCCCTTATATATATGTTTTAAAGTGTAAGTTTATTTCATATTAAATGTTTCCCAAGTTAGACCCTCACCCCTACGACATTTCCACTCCATCTTCTAAGTCATTTTTATCGATTTACACTGCTAAACTCCGTCCAAAAGCAAATTCGTCTTGGATAATGTGTTTCAAGACTACGATGAATGTCATGCGGAGTTATTTCTTGAAAATTAGCTCGGACTACCGGAATCCCGCCAAGAAGTTGTAGAAATCGCTTCTAACTGAGACTTAAGCGGCTACAAGTGATAGGTAAGCATTTATACCTTCTAAAACTCTCGGAAATTTATGAGTTCTTAGCCAAATTAAATGAAGTTGGGTTATAGTTAATATTATTGAAAGATATTGTTATTTTCTGATTCCTACTATTGAAATAGGCTTATTTTCTTAGCGCAGAGGCTGCAATTGAGTGGAATTATCGGCTACAGGTTGGAACTATTAGGGTGAATGAAAATTAGAATTTGAAATATGTTGAGGCTAACCTCTTCAGCAAGTTATTCCTGTCATATAGTAATACGACCTATGTCCTTGTAAGCAAGTTGTAAGCATGTATATTATGCTTAGCCGCTACAGATAGTTTTGAGATTAAAGTTGATTAGTTCGGTTAGGATAGACCCCACCTTATATAGCCTTCCGTCGACCAACCTCAGGGTTGCTAGCTGTGTCATCGCCTGCGGGGCTATAGATCCTCAGAGGAGCTATATGATGTTTGACAGGACTATGTTTAGGCCTATAAGGCCATATTATAGTCTATCCACGAATGGACTTCTTCTTATGACGTATCGACATCACTGACCCTCCGTCGAGCCTTGTGTGCTCAGGGTGCAGTAATAGGAGCCTAGAGGGCCCAGACACAGCTACAGGAGCCTAGCGGGCTCAGTTGCAGACCAGAGGCCAGGTAGGTTGGCTATAGTCACCCGTCGAATCATATTGACCATACTAGTGGTATATAGATTGAGTTGTACTTGCCAGGGCTTATGGGGGCCCGGGTATGTTATTTTGTGCTGGGCCAGGTAAGGTTCTTGTTTGTATTACTTACTTGTTAACTATACTTCTGGTTGCGAGGCTATTCAGATTATAACTCCTATCCTTTGTATTGATTAATTTCAGTTCATTTATCAGTTCTATTCAGTTATTTTCATTACTGCCTTACATATTCGGTACATATTGTACTGACGCCTATCTATAGGGTGCTGCATACTTGCCTGCAGGTGCGGATAGACGTGGTTCAAGACCTTCTTAGCTATCAACCAGGGTTAGCAGTTCAGTCAGCCCCTTTTCTCCGGAGTTGATAGTTACAAAGGTTTTCTCTTTTTGTTGTACAACTTTTGGGTAGGTCGAGGCCCTTTCCAAATCATGCTATAGAGCTATGTTGTATAGGGTTGGGTCCTAAGCTTATGTTATTCTGCTTATCTACAGAGAAATGTCCGACGCACGACAGACTACGGCTGGTCGGGAATTGGATACTGCGGCAAAAGAGGGCACTAGAAGGGTGCCCCAGTCAGAGCTGGCCCAACCTGAGGGCTATAGGGAGACATCACTTCGGTCTCCCCAACATTCTTCACCATGCAAAAAGCCCCCCAGGCTAACAGATATGTCAGTTCCCCCCAGTAATTCCTATACCATCGGACCAGGAGGTTAGGAGCGCTGTTTATATGATGGCTCAAATGATGGCCGCTCAGCATCAACTAGTGGTACCAGTTGTCGCTGAATCTACTGGAGGACCTGATAGTTCGAGGGTTGAGAATTTCTTGCCATGAGTCCCTCGCAATTCACGGGGACAGACCGCGAGAGAACCCTCAGGACTTTCTAGATCAATTGTAGAGGATATTTAGGGTGATGCATGCTATGCGCGCAGAGTTAGTTGAGTTGGTAGTATTTCAGCTACGAGACATAGCGGTATTGTGGTACGAGAGTTGGGAAATGTCCTGAGGCAGAGACGTACCCCCTCCGACTTGGTCTAGTTCTTCAGAGGCCTTCAGAGATCACTATTTTCCTTGAGAAATTTGACAGGCCCGGGTGGATTAGTTCCTGCACATGGAATAGGGTACAATGAGTGTTCGAGAATACGCAATGAGGTTTAACTCGTTGGAAAGATATGCGCCAGCATTTGTGGATACCATTCCAGCGAGGGTCACCGTTTCATCATGGGGCTTCTGCCAGAATATGTGAAAACCTGTGTTACAACTACCTTAGGGGAGGACATGGACATTGCGCGCATTCAGGATTTTGCTCAAAATATTGAAGGGATTACGCGACGTCATCATGAGTTAGAAAGAGCGAATCAGGAGCAACGCCGGAGGGTCAAGCCCACTGATATGCAGGCAGAATTTCAGGGTAGACCCAGGCCACGAATCTTAGGTAGGCCACCCAGGCCTTCATCTTAGCAGCAGCAGAGCAATAGATCAGATCATCGCGGACAGTCAGGTCCCAAAGAGAGCTCGCGAGTGTTAGGTTCCTAGCAGTTGAGGGGATCATATCAGAGCAGGCCCACTGTACCGCGTTGTACCATTTATAGTCGACAACATTTTGGGAGGTGTAGATATGGATCTACTTCTCGTTATACTTGTGGGCAAGAGGGTAACATGATGAGGAATTTTCCAGTCAGAGATCAGGGTGACCGGGACCAGCAGAATAGGTCCTCAGTAGGATCACATGTTCCAGCACCTTCGGCAGGGCGCAGACCCTCAGCTCTAGCCGGTATAGGCAGAGGTAGATTTGGGGCATCCAGTTCTGGCAGTGGTCTGGATTGCACTTACGCCTTACCAGGGTGACAGGAGTCAGAGTCGTCACTAGATGTTGTGACAGGTATGCTGGATGTTTGCTCTCACCCGGTTTATGCTTTAATAGATCCAGGTTCTACTTTGTCTTATGTTACTCCGTTAGTGGCATGAAATTTTGATATAATTCTAGAATTGCTTCAGCAGCCATTCTCGGTGTATACACCCATCAATGACTCTATTATTACTAAGAGAATCTACCGGGGTTGTACAGTAGAGATTGTCGGTCGCCAAACCTTAACCGATTTAGTGGAGCTAGAAATGATTGATTTTGATGTAATTATGGGTATGAATAGGTTAGTGCCATGTTATGCCAATATGGAGTGCTAGACCAGGACCGCCTGATTTAACTTTTCAGGGGAGGTAGTGTGAGAATGGAAAGACAATGCAGTTACACCAAAAGGTAGGTTCATATCCTATCTTCGGGTGAGGAAGTTGATAATGAAGGGGTGTATTTACCATATTGTTAGGGTTCGGGATATGCAGGTAGAATCCCCGACTCTTTAGTTCATTCTTTTGGTCAGTAAATTTCTGGATGTATTCCCAGATGAGCTTCCTAGTTTTCACCCAGAGCGTGATATCAATTTCTCTATTTACCTGCCACCAAGCACGCAACCTATATCCATCCCTCCGTACCGAATGGCTCCTGCCGAGATGAAGGAATTGAAAGAACAGTTAAAAGATTTTCTAGATAAGGGCTTTATCAGATCGAGTGCTTCACCGTGGGGTGTGCCAATTCTGTTTGTAAGGTAGAAAGATGGCTCCCTACGAATGCGTATATATTATCGACAGTTGAATAAAGTTACTATCAATAATAAATATCCCCTTCCAAGGATAGATTATTTGTTTGATTAGCTGCAAGGGGCGAAATATTTCTCTAAGATCGAGTTAAGGTTAGGGTATCATCAAGTCCGGGTCCGGGAGAAAGATATTTCGAAGATAGCCTTCAAGACCCGGTATAGTCATTTGGAATTCTTGGTCATGTCTTTCGAATTGACGAATACCCCAACAGTGTTTATGGATCTGATGAACAACATCTTCAGACCATATTTATATTTGTTTGTGATAGTGTTTATTGATGACATTCTGGTGTATTCCCGCTCAGAAGCTGAACATTCATCTGCAAACGGTACTCCAGATCCTTAGAGACCCTAGTTATATGCAAAGTTTTTGAAATGTGAGTTCTGGTTGAATACTATAGCTTTCTTGGGCAATATTGTGTTAGATGCAGGTATCCAGGTTGACTCACAGAAAATCGAGATAGTAAGGACATGGACCAAACCCATGACTCCAACCGAGGTTCGTAGTTTCCTGGGGTTAGCTGAGTATTGCTTTAGGTTTGTGGAAGGACTCTCTATCTTGTCAGCACCATTGATAAGGTTGACTTAGAAAGCAGCTAAATTCCACTGAACTGAGGCTTGTGAACAGAGTTTCCAGGAGCTAATAAATAGATTAACATCTGCCCTAATATTGGCCTTACCAGAAGGCTTGGAGGGCTACATTGTGTACTGTGACGCTTCAGACATTGGGTTAGGGTGTGTACTGATGCAACACGGAAAGGTGATTGCCTATGCTTCGAGGCAACTAAGAAAGCACGAAAAGAACTAACCCACCCATGACTTAGAGTTAACTGCAGTGGTTCATGCTTTGAAAATATAGAGGAATTACTTGTATGGTGTTCATGTAGATATATTTGCTGATCATAAAAGCCTCTAGTATATCTTAACGCATAAAGAATTGAGTTTGCGGCAGCGTCGTTGGCTAGAGTTGCTGAAAGACTACGACGTTAATATCCTACGTTCCCCAGGGAAAGCTAATATTGTAGCCGATGACCTTAGCCGTAGATCTATGGGAAGCCTAGCATATTTGAGGCCAGAATAGAGAGAAATGGCTCGAGAACTGAACCAGTTAGCCAGTCTAGTAATCCGAGTAGTGGATTCAGAGGATAATGGGATTGTAATTCAGAATACAACAATATCATCTCTAGTTGTAGAGGTAAAGGAGCGACAATACGAGGACCATAGTCTAGTACAACTCAGACAACGTTCAGTAGGGTGAACTATTCGCCTTTGAGTTAATGGGAGACGGTGTCCTGAGGTTCAGAGGTCGACTCTATGTTCCAGATATAGCAGGGTTTCGCCAGCAGATCATGGTAGAGGTACATTATTCTCGTTACTTTCTTCACCCAGGCTCGACAAAGATGCACCATGATATAAAGGAAATATATTGGTTACCTAGAATGAAGAAAGGCGTAGCTGAGTTTGTAGCACAGTGTCCTAATTGCCAGCAGGTAAAAGCTGAACATCAGAAACTTGGCGGACTGACTCAGGAGATAGCCATACCTATGTGGAAATGGGAAGCCATTAATATGGATTTTGTTACAGGGTTACCTCGCACCAGGCATAAATTCGACTCCATTTGGGTCATTATCGACAGCTTGATGAAATTAGCCCATTTCATGCAGTCAAGACCATATAATCAGCAAAAGATTATGTTGAGTTGTATATTAGTGTAGTGCCCCAGAAACTCAAGGACTAGATCTGGGACTTAAATAAGAAAATCTAAAAATTCGCAGAAATTATCATAGAATGAATCACCTAACGAGTCGTTGAGAGACCTAACGACTTGTTAGGTCAGTCATTGAAAGGAGGAATGAGATAGGATAAGGGAGAGGCAGTGTACCCAATGGAAGACCTCATGAGTCGTGGTCAGTCACCACGACCCGTTAGGTCATTCGTGAGCAGGCCGGGTTAGGAATTAAATTTTGGGCAGTGTACTAGATGGATGGTGACCACGACCCTTTAAGTCACCCATTAGGGCCACCTGACAATTTTTTCCTGTGACTTTCTAAGGGATATTTAGTAACTTCCTATTCTCATAAGATTTAAACTACGTCGTTTTGGATGTAGTTCCAAACTTATTAGAGGGTTTGGATGGTTCCCCCCTCATTCCCACGTTTAATCTCAGAAAGTTCATTGAAGAGTCCCTCAAGAAAACTCTCAAGCAAGCTTAGGGTTGTGCTCCATTGCAGTAGTTCAAGCCTTCTTCTCGGGGAGATTTTTAGTCAGGTATGTAGGAATTCAACAAGGAAATCATCCTCCCCTTGTTTGCCCCAAAACCCTCTCATCATTTCTCTATCAGTTTTAGCCCTGAGCTTTCGAAAACGAGGAGATTACTTGTTGTTTTTCATAAATTTTGCAACAGAATGATATCCTTTCTTATTATTGATATGATCTCCATCAATTTTTACTTGAATTATTGATATTCTTGTCAAAGTGAATTTAAGCCCTAACTTTTCGAGTAAGGACTATTTGTGTATTAAATTCCATCTAGTTGTGAAGTGTGATTTGGGATGAATTCTCTAGTATTTCTTATTGTTTATATGTTAAGTAAGTACTCCACTTATAAGAATGATTTTACTCTTGTTAGATAAGACTTCTTTAATTCTTGAGACTTTTCCATATTATGGAATTCCCGTGTTGTTGGAATGAGTTGGGTTCTCTATTAGCTGCTTAGTAGTTTAGTTCAGTTAGAACGTAGAATCTCTTCAGAACTATTCAGAACTTATCAACTGATCAGTTTGACTTCAGTCTTTCCCTGAGGTGTCAGTGGTGCCTCCCAGTTATCAGAATCAGATTCAAAGTCCAGTTTATTGGTCCATTAGGCGGTCATGACATCTTAGATATATAGCTCTGAGTAGCCTCAGGACCCTAGTTCAGATTACAGTTTGTTCTTAGATGATTACGACGCTTCTAGATAAGCAGCTCTGACCAGTCTAGAACCCAGTTTTAGAATCCGGTCCGATAAGACTCTCAAGGTACTTTCGGTTATATGTACCTATCTAGTCTTGGACCCCAGTTTCGAGCTATTGGTATAGTAGTTCAGTATTGGTTTCCAGTGGGAGTAGGACTTAGCACTGAGCGGACCGGGGTTCTAGCGCACTCAGGTTCCCAGAACTACGTTGCCAACGTAGCTTACAGTATTACTTGGCCTGATTGGCCCCAGAATTTTTTATGATCACCCATTTCATGCCTTTATACCCTGGCAAGGTAAATTTGGTCCTACCAGTGGGGTGTATACATCAGAATTCATTTATAGCTCATGTGGTTATATGTCGGTTATAGACTCTCCCACTAGTCAGTCCAATCTAGTTTCAGAATAAGCAACTCAGTTCAGTTCTAGCTCTATCAATTTAGTTCAGTTCAGTATAGTATCTCAAATTCAGTACCTTCAGACTTAAGGCATGTCTTAACCATCAGACAAGCTCAGTTTGACCATCGCAACTTACTTTAGTAGTTCAATACAGTTTACTTATTGGTCATTACATGTCATTTCAGTCCAGGTATTATATTCCGTCATGTTTTCTCCCACTTACTCAGTACATTCAAAGTACTGACGCGTACTTTTATGCTGTATCATTTCATGATACAGCTACAGGTTCCCAGACTCAGCAACATTAGCCGCCATGATTCAGATCCTCCTCAGCCGCAATTGAAGTGTGAGTCCTCATCATTCGAGGGCCTTATTTTGTTTTCTTACAGTTAGATTACAAATTTAATTTAGACTTAGAGTTAGCTGGGGGCTTGTCCAAGTAACTCATCAATTAGAAGGCTTTCAGACTACAGATGTTTAGATTTCATGTATTAAGTTTTATCTTAAATTTCATAAAAATGTCTTCATGTTATTACTTCACATTTCCGCTTTGCATGTTTTATTTAGAATATCAGTGTATGATAGATCAGGGGTTGACTTGGGGTCACTTGTGACTTCAAGTGCCGTGTTACGTCCAGGATGTAGGCTCGGGGCATGACAAACTTGGTATCAGAGCACTAGGTTTATAGTATCCTCGGAATATCTGAAAGCCGCATCGTGTAAAGTCCTTTTTATGAGTGTGAAGCACGCCACACTTATGACGAGGAGGCTACGAGATGTTATTAGGAAAACTTTCTTTTGTTCATACTCATTATTGTGCATTAAAGTTTAATTCTAGAAATGTCCTTCTAACTCATGCTCTGTTTCATATTAGTGAATCATGCTTCCTAGACGCGGTAATGGAAGAAGAGTCGGTAATCCAACAGACCTGCCCCACCAGCCCCGATATCCCCTCAAGATGATTCGGTATTTACCGCCGAATTTAGGGCGACCATTTAACTGCTCACCCAAATAGTCACCAACCAGGTAAACAAACAGGTGGTGTCGATGAACACTAATAGGTCTACTATAGCTGTGAGGGTGCGGGACTTCACCTGTAATAACCCTCCATATTTTCATGGATCCAAAGTAGGGGAGGATACCTAAGAGGTCGTGGATGAGGTCAAGAAGATTACCCACATTATGGGTGTTAGCTCTTCTGAAAGTGTTGACCTGGCTGCCTACCAACTAAAAGGGGTAGCTCAAGTCTGACATGACCAGTGGAAAGAGGGGCGACCAGCGGGAGCAGGACCAGTAGAGTGGGAGGAGTTCCACACAACTTTCTTGGACAGATATTTCCCTTGGGAGCTGAGGGAGGCAAAGATGGCGGATTTTATGAATCTGAGACAGGGCAACAGAGCTGTGAAGGAGTATGCTCTGGAGTTTACTAGGTTGTCTAAGTACGCTCTAGAGATAGTAGCTGAACCGAGAGCATGCATGTTGAAATTTGTGAATGGGGTGTCGAATTTGGTCCTCAAGGAGTGCAGGACACCGATACTGATTAAGGATATGGACCTCTCCAGCTTGATTGTCTATGCCCAACAGATTGAGGCTGAAGAGCTGAAGGATATGGAGCGTAAGAATAAACGGGCAAGGACTGGCCAGTCTGATTTTGGCCATTAGAGGTGTAGCGGTAGTAGCCACCCACAACAGTAGGAGAGAGCCCTGGTACCCAGTTCAGCCAGCGTCCCAACCTTTCGGTCCCGTAGGATCGGAGGGGTGGGTCATCTGACACTCAGTCTCAAACCCGCAGTACCGGGAACTGGTATCCATCTTATCCAAGTATGGCAAGAATCACCTGGGAGAGTGCCTTCAGGGTCGAGAGGGTTGTTTCGGTTGTGGATAGCTCGGACATCGGCTCAGGGAGTGCCCATCAGCTGGGTGAGCGAGATCACAGTCTACCATATCATCAGCTCCAACAGGTCGACCAGCCCAGCAGGATAACACACCAGGTATGGATGGCGGTCAACATCAAAATCGTTTCTATGCTCTATCTTCCCGTCAGGATCATGAGAGCTCACCTGACGTAGTCACGGGTATGTTATGTCTCTTTCATCTAGACATGTATTCCCTCCTAGATACAGGAGCCACTCTTTCATTCGTGACTCCCTACATAGCAGTCTAGTTCAATATCAGTCCAGAGGTCCTCTCAGAACCATTCTCAGTCTCCAACCTAGTTGGTGAAACAATTAGAGCCAGCTGGGTGTATAGAAATTGCCCAATCTCAGTCCTGAATAAAGTCATCCCAGCTGAGCTCGTAGAGTTAGACATGGTCGACTTTGACCTTATCCTTGGCATGGATTGGTTACACTCCTGCTATGCCTCAGTTGACAACAGAACTAGAGTTGTCAAGTTCCAATTTCCAAATGAACCAGTGTTAGAATGGATGGGTAGCAGTCCAGTGCCTAAGGGTAGGTTTATTTCCTACCTTAAGGCCCAAAAACTCATCTCCAAGGGATGTATCTATCATCTAGTTCGGGTCAAGGATTCCAACTCTGAGACCCTAACTATCCAGTCAATTCCAGTAGTTAGTGAATTCCCAAATGTATTTCCTGAGGATCTTCCAAGAGTTCCTCCTGAACGGGAAATAGACATTGGGATAGACCTTCTCCCAGGTACTCAGTCCATCTCCATCCCTCTTTGTATAATGGCTCCAGCTGAGCTTAAGGAGTTGAAAGAACAACTAAAAGATCTTCTTGACAAAGGTTTTATCAGACCAACATCTCTCCTTGGGGTGCCCAGTGCTATTCGTGCGTAAGAAGGACGGTTCCCTCAGGATGTGCATAGATTACCGTCAGCTAAACAAATTCATAGTCAAGAATAGGTATTCCCTGCCCAGAATTGATGACCTATTTGACCAATATCAGGGAGCCAATTGTTTCTCAAAAATTGATCTTAGGTCAGGGTACCATTAGCTAAGGGTCAGAGAATGTGACATACTGAAAACAACATTCAGGACTCGGTATGGTCACTACGAGTTTGTGGTGATATCCTTAGGGCTAACAAACACCCTATCAGCCTTCATGGATTTAATGAATAGAGTCTTCAAGCTGTATCTGGATATGTTCGTCATTGTGTTCATCGACGACATTCTGGTATACTCCAAAAATGAGGAAGAGCATGCCAATCACCTAAGATTAGCATTACAGACACTCAGAGACCACCAGTTGTTCGCCAAGTTCAGCAAGTGCGAATTCTGGTTAAAGTCCGTGACCTTCTTAGGTCATGTGGTCTCGGGTGAAGGAATTTAGGTTGATCCTCACTAGATAGCAGTAGTGAAAGATTGGCCCATACATACCTCTCCTACTGAAATAAGGAGTTTCCTGGGCTTAGCTGGATATTACCAATGGTCTGTGGAAGGATTCTCCTCTATAGCATCTCCTTTGACCAAGTTAACTCATAAGAAGGTGAAATTTCGGTGGTCAGATGAGTGTGAGAAGAGTTTCCAGGAGTTGAAGACTCGACTCACTACTGCTCTAGTTCTAACCCTACCAGAAGGAACAAATGGATTGGTTGTTTATTGTGATGCTTCCACAGTTGGCTCGGATACGTTCTGATGCAGCGGGGCAAAGTGATAGCCTACGCCTCCAGAAAACTCAAAGTTCATGAAAAGAACTATCCAACTCATGACTTGGAGTTGGAAACGATGGTGTTTGCGTTAAAAATATGGAGGCATTACTTATATGGAGCTCACATAGATGTGTTTACAGATCATAAGAGCCTTCAGTACGTGCTGAGTCAGAAGGATCTAAATCTACGTCAGAGAAGGTGGTTGGAGTTGCTAAAGGACTATGACTTAAGCGTGCTATATCACCCGAGTAATGCCAATGTGGTGGCTGACGCCCTAAGAAGATGGTCTATGTGGAGTGTGGCTCACATTGAGGAAGGCAAGAAGGAGTTAGCGAACGATGTTCACAGACTATACCAGTTAGGGGTACAATTGGTGGATTCAGTCGAAGGTGGTGTGGTAATGCAAAGCGGGTCACGTTCATCCTTGGTAGTTGAAGTCAAGTCCAAACAGGATAAGGATCCCATCTTCCTTAAACTTAAGGGAGCAGTTCTCAGAAAAGGAATAGAAGCTTTCTCCTAAGGGGAAGATGGGGTGCTTCGCTACCAGGGCAGGTTGTGTGTACAGAATGTTGGTAAGTTGAGACAACAAATATTGGCTTAAGTGCACAGTTTTAGATATTCCATTCACCCTGGTGCTACTAAGATATACCGTGATTTATGGGAATTTACTGGTGGAACGACATGAAAAGAGATATCGCTGAATTTGTAGCTAAGTGCCCGAACTACCAGCAAGTTAAGATGGAACACTAGAGACCAGGAGGTATGACTCAAGATATCAGTATACCCACATGAAAGTGGTAAGAAGTAAATATGGATTTCATTACGGGTCTACCTCGGACTCGTCCACAACATGACTCAATCTGGGTAGTTGTAGACCAGATGACTAAGTCAGCACATTTCCTCCCAGTCAAAACCATAGACTCAGCTGAGGGTTATGCCAGAATATACATCTGAGAGCTAGTTAGACTCCATGGGGTGCATTTATCTATCATTTCAAACAGAGGGACTCAGTTCACCTCACACTTCTGGAAATCCTTTCAAAGGGGACTAGGTACTCAGATCAAGCTTAGCATAACTTTTCACCCGCAGACCGATGGGAAAGCTGAGCGGACTATTCAGACCTTAGAAGATATGCTAAGAGCATGCACGATCGATTTCAAGGGTAATTGGGATGACCATTTACCTCTTATCGAGTTTGCGTACAACAACAGCTACAACTCTAGCATTCAGATGACCCCATTTGAAGCATTATATGGGAGAAGGTGTAGATCTCTTATAGGGTGGTTCGAGGTTGGTGAAGCTACCTTGATAGGGCCAAACTCAGTTCACGAGGCAATGCTGAAATTTCAACTCATCTATAAAAGGTTGCAAACAGCTCAAAGCCGTCAGAAATCTTATGCCGATGTGCGGAGAAGAGAGTTGGAGTTTGCAGTTGATGACTGGGTTTACCTAAAAAATTTTCCCATGAAAGGGGTGATGAGGTTCGAAAAGAGGGGGAAACTCAGTCCAAGATATGTGGGACCTTATAGAATTTTGAGGCGTATCGGCAATATAGCCTATGAACTATAATTACCTTCAGAAGTAGCAGTTGTACACCAAGTTTTCCATGCGTCACTTCTTAAGAAGTGCATCGGAGATCCAACCTCAATTGTGCAGTTGGACAGTGTAGGAATAAAAGATAGTCTATCATATGAGGAAGTACCAGTCCAGATCCTTGACCATCAGGTTTGTAAGCTAAGGAACAAGGAAATAGTTTCAATCAAAGTCTTATAGAGAAATCAACAGGTTGAGGGAGCTACGTGGGAGGCCGAAGCAGATATGATGGATAAATACCCGCACTTGTTCTCTACCGACTCTGTTACAACTTAAAATGTTAGTTTTGCTTTTGAAACTGAACTAGTTGTGGGATTCAAATCATGTGTATGAGTTTATTTTATGAATTTGGAAGTATGTATGAAAAGTGAATTCAGTTCAGTTATGTATTTTGAAACGAAGGTAGTCATTCCGACAGTTTTGGAGTTAAATGAACAGTGTTTGAATGTTATGATTGTATTTTTCTGCTTTCCTGTGTTTTTTCTAACATTCGAGGATGAATGTTTCCAAAGGGGTGATATTGTAATACCCCAAAAACTCAAGGACTAGATCCGGGACTTAAATTAGAAAATCTGGAAATCTGCAGAAATTATCACAGAACGAATCACCTAACGAGTCGTTGAGAGACCTAATGACTCGTTAGGTCATCGTGGGAAGGATGAATGATATAGGATAAGGGAGAGGTAGTGTACCCAACAGAAGACCTCACAAGTCATGGTCAGTCAGCATGACCCGTTAGGCATTCATGAGCAGGCCGGGTCAAGAATTAAATTTTGGGCAGTGTACTAGATGGATGGTGACCACGAGTCGTGGTCACCAGTAACGAATAGTTAAGTCTCCCATTACCATCCCTAGTCAATTGTTAGGCAGTGCACCTAACGAGTGTCACCACGAGTCGTGGTCCTTGACCACGACCCGTTAGGTCACCCGTTAGGGCCACCTGACAGTTTTTGCCTGCGACTTTCTAAGGGCTATTTAGTAACTTCCTATTCTCATAAGCTTTAAACTACGTTATTTTGGATGTAGTTCCAGACTTATTAGAGGGTTTGGATGGTTCCTCCCCTCATTCCAACATTTAATCTCAGAAATTTCATCGAAGAGTCCCTCAAGAAAACTCTCAAGCAAACTTAGGGAAACCCAAAAAATACAAGTACACCCCCTCCCATTTTTGAAAATTGTGCTTCATCCCCGAAGCATGAATTTCACGAACAAAGGGAAGGGAACATACCTGTGGCGCTCTAGGCTTCACCATTCATGGGTTGCCTCTCATGCAACGCTTGTAGATCTCTTGATTACTCAGAATTCATCAAGAAACTTGGACTCATCTGACACTTTCTTAAATCCTTGTCTTTGCCTAGAGGTACCCTGGATGAGACAAAAAAACAAACAAAAATGTAAAAGAAGAAATAATAACCAAAAGTTAAATACAACAAATAATCTAATCTTAAGCCGTATTCCCCGGCAGTGGCGCCACTTTTTCATAACGCTCAAACTCACACCTTCTGTTGAAGTATAAAGCGGATGTTGTCAATAAAGAACCCAAATAGAGGTTGGGGTCAAACCCACAGGTAATATGGAAGATCTAGACTAATGCTGGTAAGTGAACTTATTGGTTAGTTACTCTAATTTGGGGGGTTTTAAGAAAACAATAATTAAAACAACAATTGAAATTATGATTAAATCAAGAGCGGAGAATAACTAGGGTTTGTGTTACCCATGGGTTCATAATTGTTTCGGGTATACACGCGTGATCAATACCAATTCTTACTTGTAGAATTGATAACAAGGGTTCATCCAAAAGACTGGTTCGTCCGTATTGAATGACTATATTCAATCCCTAGGTCAGGTCTCATGAGGGGTTTCAAATTATCCGTTATCAATATATTCCAAATTTAACTATCCTGCAACCACAACTCAATTTAATTCAATGATAATCAAGATTAAGGCTTTGTTGTAATTCTCTTTTCCTAATCTCTACTTCTCTAGGATCAAGCAAGTAAAGAATTCGGGCAAGTCCTAACGTTGTACACCATTAAGAAATGTTTAAGCATGAAGAGAATGCAATACAAGTATTTTTCATTGGTCATGGGACTAAATCTTGGGCTTACTGGAATGGGACCACGGGAGGATACCACGACTCGTTGGGCGAACCAACGGGTCGTTGGTACCTCTCATTGTCACTGGTAGGTGAATCTGGGCTCTAAGACAACGGGAAATGCAATGACTCATTGGTAGGACCAACGGGTCATTGCATCGACTCGTGGTCAACACTGTTAGGACTTGGGACTTGGTTACAGGTGGTAGAAACAGCTCGGTGGTAGGAACCACGAGCCGTTAGTTCCACTTGTTGTTTTTGGGAGATGTCAAGTAGGTTTCTGAACTTGGGATGCAACGGATGATGGCTCATTACTTCTTCCAACAAGTCATCCTAAGCCTCGTTGGTTCTCGGAGGGAAAATTCTATCGAGCTGACAATGACTTAGACAACGGCCCATTAGAGGTGACCACGATCCGTTGTCTGGGTCGTTCTGTTATAAATTTTCTAGTTTCCCCTAGTTTTTCTTGCAAGATCTTAGTTTGGTCTAGGAAAGTTTTGGGTGTTACAATATCTCCCCCTTGTGATCATTCATCCTCGAATGAAAGCTAAGACTGCTGGAAAATTGGGAAAAGAGCTGAAATTCCTAAACTGAGACTATGAACTAATTTCTGGAGGAATGATTGACTCCAAACTGATTTAACCATGGTAACAGAGTTGATGCAACTAGGATGCATATTGAAAATCTGAATAGAGCTGATGAGTATGAAACTGAATAGAGTATTGAAGAGGAAATTAGTACATGATGCTGGAACTGAACTGGAAGGGAATAAATGAGGGTATTTGGCCATCATGTCTGCTTCTTCCTCCCATGTGGCTCCCTCAACTAGGTGGTTCCTCCACAAGACTTTCATTGAAGTGACTTCCTTGTTTCTCAACTTACGAACCTGACGGTCTAGGATCTGAACTGAGACCTCTTCATAAGAGAGGCTATCCTTCTCTCCTACACTGTCTAGTGGAATAACTGAAGTCGGATCACTGATGCACTTCTTCAACAGTGAAACATAGGAGACTGGGTGCACATATGCTAACTCTAGAGGTAATTCTAACTCATATTCCACACTTCTAATTCGCCTTAGAATCCTGTTAGGTCCTACATATCTCGGACTGAGTTTCCCTTTCTTTCCAAACCTCATCACCCCCTTCATGGGTGAAATTTTCTGGTAAACCCAATCATCTACAGCGAATTCTAACTCTCTTCTCCTCACATCAACATAGGATTTTTGTCGGCTTTGAGCTATTTTCAACCTTTCCCTGATAAGTTCCACTTTCTGCATAGCTTCATGAACTGAGTCTGGCCCTATCAAGGTAGCTTCACCAACATCAAACCACCCAATAGGAGACCTACACCTCCTACCATATAATGCCTCAAATGGGCCCATTTGAATACTTGAGTGGTAGTTGTTGTTGTACGCAAACTCGACGAGAGGTAGGTGATCATCCCAACTGCCCTTGAAGTTGATCACACAAGCTCTCAACATATCTTCTAAGATCTGAATAGTCCATCTACTTATCCATCGGTCTATGGGTGAAAATCTTGATTGAGCTTGACCTGAGTACCGAGTCCCTTTTGAAATTACTTCCATAAATGTGAGGTTGTCACGATCCGAATTGAGGCTCGGATCGCAATACAGGACAAGGAGCCCCAAGAGACCCCAAGTAGACTCATGGCATAAGCATACATCTAATCTCAATCAATGAAACCGAAGAATCAACAATATAATCATAGCGGAAGTCTGAACTTAAACATAAGATCAGAATACACAATCTGAAGTTGAATACAACCATATGTCTGAAAAGCCTCTAGACATGACGAGTTGTTGCGACAAGACCCCCAACTAACTTAACAAGCTAAAACTAAAAATACATAAGGAAATTTGAGTAGTCTGGTCCTCAGGAGCTGAGGACTCACCAACAACACAAAGGCTAACTCTGATAAGCTGGCTATGAACGGGGCTGAACCTGAGAGCCAGGTCCTGTATCATGAAACGATACAACATAGGAAGTATGCGGTCAATACATGAAATGTACCGAGTATGGAAGGTAAACAAAACAGACATGTCAAAATACATAAAAGCTCATAAATGATCATAAGAGTAGGACAACATGCTCATAACATAACTAGTATACGATAACATAGGGCTCAAGGTTTTCAAAACGTTCATAAATCAGTCATAATCATAATCATAAAAGAAAATCTTTCTTGAGCATGACTTGAGCTAAAGTGCATAACCATAAACCTGCATAAATCATGAGGAATAGTTGGAGATTCTTATAACCGACATACCCCATATGAGCACACATGGAGCACGACCTGTAAATTCCTAGTTGGGAGGGTGTTCATACCTTGACAAGGGTATAACCATGAAGGGAGTAATATCACACATGAAAGGTCCAGTGGGGAAAAAGGGGACAGTCTCAAGGGAGGTCCCATCATTTCATACGGTGGCACGTAGTTCTGAGATTCTGGGAAGAACCTGGGCGCCGAACCTATTCAATGTTAAATATTACTCCCAAAACGTATATAGTGATCATAGTATAATATACATGAAATTCATGGGCTAGTTAAATCATGACAATCATAAACGGCTTGTAATTACGTGAACTAGCTATGAGGGTAAGGTCTGTGGGTCGGCCAAAACATTATTAGTAGAATCATAAGATTTGTGCATACCTGTAAATCATATATAGTCTTTGTAAATCATCAATTCATAATGGAAATTTGAATAAATCTGTATTACGAATCATAAATCATGATGGGTTTATGAATATCAACAATTGAGATAAAGATCATAACTCAATTCATCATAAAACATGCATAATTAGGCTTAATTTAGTATAAATCATATTAAATAAAGTTATAATCAAAATAGTTGTAAAATCTGATTATAGTTCATAAAATATGATGTAAATCACGAAATATAATAACCCATCGATAAATCATTAGAATTTCACAAGATTTAAGTTAAAACCCCATAAGGTTTTTGATCAAACTTCATGAATTAGGAGGGATTGGGCATGAGTGTGAATGAAAACACCCATTCATAACTCTACATACCTGTAAATGGCTGATTCTTACCTTTCCTTGAATTCCCAAGAAGGAATTGAAGAAAACCTTGAAAGTATTGCCTTGATCATCTCTTTAGCCTATCACTCTTGCATGCACGAATGAGTAAGGACTAAAATAAACTTAAACCCTTTAAAAGTCACTATTCATAACTCAAAACGATGTAGTTTAGGCCTTAGAAGTATAGGAATTATGGAAAAGCCCTTACTAAATTCACAGAAAATAACTGTCAAGTGGTCCCAATGAGGGCCCTAACGATTCGTCGTCAAGGGTTACGACTCGTGGCTTGATCTGTGAAGTATACTGCTTCTTAATCTACTGGGCTCATGATAGACGACTTAACGACTCGTGACCTAGTGACCACGACTTGTGGTCACTATCCGTGATGTACACTGCCTTGGCCTTAACAAAATTACTCCATGCTTGGCCATGACCCTCCCCACGAATCATGGGGACTGACCACAACTCGTGGGGTCCTTCCGTCGAGTACACTGCCTCTCCTCTTCTCTTTTCCTTCTCACTCACCCCAGGACTGACCTAACAACTCGTGGTGTCTGACCACGAGTCGTGGTCATGCCCGTGGGGTCTCATTTTCTCATGTTTCAAATTCATTCCCTGGCCTCACCACGAGTCATATCACAACTCATGGGCTCCTCTCACGGGTCTCCTCATGACTCGTTCTGTGCCTGGTGCCAGATTTTAGGTTTTTCTCCGTTTCAACTCCCGGGTCTGATCCTTGGGCTTCTGGGGTATAACAATATCTCCCCTTTGGGAACATTTTTCCTCGAATGTTGGAAAGCATACAAAAAAATAGTGAGACGCAATTATCATATTCAAATACAGATCATTTAAACTGAAGCTGACGGAATAACTACCTCCGATTTAAACTACATAGCTGAATCGAATTCACGAATCATACATGCACCCACATACATAAAAGAAACTTGGGAACATGAACGAAACATGACAATTAGATAGAGTTTTAATTCATAGCTGATACCTCAAGCTAGGACTGAGCCGGTAAAGAATAAATGTGGGTATCTAGCCATCATACCCGCTTCGGCTTCCCACGTAGCTCCCTCAACATGCTGATTCCTCCATAACACTTTAACTGAAGCTACTTATTTGTTCCTTATCCTTCGAACTTGACGATCCAGTATTTCTATCGGAACCTCCTCATAACTTAGGTCGTCTTTTACACCAACACTGTCTACCAAAACGATTAGAGTTGGATCACCCAGACACTTCTTCAAGAGTGATACATGAAAAATCGGATGCACAGAAGAAATTCTGAGGGTAACTCCAATTCATATGCCACCTTGCCAACACGTCTCACGATCCTGTACGGGCCAACATAGCGGGGACTAAGTTTCCCTTTCTTTCCGAACCTCATCACTCCCTTAATGGGAGACACCTTCAGAAATACCCAATCGTTGACCTCAAATTCTAATTCTCTCCTTCTCACATCAGCATAGGACTTTTGGCAACTCTGGGCAGTTTTTAACCTGTCCCTTATCAACTGAACTTTCTCCATCACCTCATAAGCTGAATCTGGTCCTATCATCACCGCTTCACCAATCTCAAACCATCTAATAGGTGACCTACACCTCCGCCCATAGAGAGCCTCGAACGGTGCCACATGGATACTAGAATGATAACTGTTGTTGTCCCAAGCTACCTTTGAAGTCAATTGCGCATGATCTCAACATATCCTCGAGAGTCTGAATTGTCCACTCCGCTTGGCCATCCATTTACGGGTGAAATGCTGTGCTGAGCTTAACCTGCGTACCAGACCCTTTTTGAAATGACCTCCAAAACTGAGAGGTAAATTGAGTATCTCTATCTGAAATGATGGATAAGGGCACCCCATGCAATCAAACTAGCTCTCGTATATACAGTTTGGCATAATCCTCCGCTGAATCCGTGGTTTTGACTGGTAGAAAATGAGCGACCTTGGTCAACCTGTCTACCAAAACTCAAATGGAGTGATATTGCTGGCGAGTGCAAGGCAAACCTGTGATAAAGTCCATATTGATTTCTTTCCACTTCCAAGTAGGAATACTGATATCTTGAAGCACACCTCCCAGCCTCTGATGCTCAACCTTTACTTGCTGACAGTTTGGACACTTTGCAACGAATTCTGCGATAACCTTCTTCATGCCATTCCACCAATGGACTTCTCATAAGTCACGGTACATCATGGTGGCACCTGGATGGATAGAATACCTGGATCCATGAGCCTTGTGCAACATCCGGTTCCTCAAATCATCAATATCTGGAACACATAGGCGACCCTGGTGCCGAAGCATACCATCTTACCCTTTTGAGAAGACCTCCACCTTCTGGTTTTGAACGACTTCCTTTAACTTTACCAAAATCGGGTCCTCATCTTGCCTAGATTTTACATCAGTCACCAAGGATGATTCTAATCCATTCAGAAAAGCAACATCGTCATCAGTTGAGTCAACCAACCTAACTCCCAACCTTGCGAGTCGATGTACATCTTTCATCAGCTCCTTCTTTCCCTCATCCACATGATACACACTCTCAATAGAGAGTCTACTAAGTGCATCTGCTACTACGTTGGCCTTAGCCGGATGGTCAAGGACACTCATATCGTAGTCTTTGAGTAGCTCAACCATCTCCTTTTCCGAAATTGAGATCCTTCTGAGTAAACACATATTGCAAACTCTTATGGTCCGTAAACACATCCACGTGGATCCCATACAAATAATGTCGCCATATCTTCAATGTGAACACCACGACGACCAATTCAAGATCATGGATCGGGTAATTCTTCTCGTGGACTTATAGCTATCTAGAGGCATATGCTATAACCTTCCCGTGCTGCATCAACACACACCCCAGTCAGATCCTTGAAGCATCACAATACACTAAGAACCCATCGGTACCCTCGGGTAGGGTCAACATCGGTGCTTAGGTAAGTTGAGTCTTCAACTCTTGGAAGCTCTTCTCACAAGCCTCTGACCATTGGAATCTCACCTCTTTTGAGTTAATTTGGTGAAAGGTGTTGCAATGGATGAGAAACCCTAAAAAAATCTCCAATAGTAGCTAGCTAAACCAAGAAACTCTGAATATCTGAAGGATTCACCAGTCTAGGCCAATTCTTCACCGCCTCTATTTTTTGAGAATCCACTTTTATTCCCTCACCTGATACTACATGGCCCAAAATGCTAAAGAGTTCAATCAAAACTCGCACTTTCTAAATTTGGCATATAGTTTGCAATCCTTAAGAGTGTGAAGCACTATTCTCAAATGATAGGCATGTTACTCCTTGCTTCTAGAGTATATAAGATGTCATCAATAAACACAATAACGAACATATCTAAGTATGGCTTGAACATACTGTTCATCAAGTCCATAAAAGCTGCAGGAGAATTCATTAGTCCAAAAGACATAACGACAAACTCATAATGGCCATACCGCGTTCTAAAGGCTGTCTTCAGGATGTCACACTCCCGAACTCTGAGCTGATGATACCCGGACTGAAGATTTATCTTTGAGAAACACTTGGCACCCTGAAGCTGGTCAAATAAATCATCAATCCTGGGTAGGGGATACCTATTCTTGACGGTGACTTTGTTTAATTGCATAAAATCAATACACATTCAAATAGAACTATCTTTCTTTTGGACAAAGAGAACTGGTGCACCCCATGGAGACTTGCTTGGTCTAATGAAACCCTTATCTAACAGGTCCTTCAATTGATCCTTCAACTCCTTTAGCTCGGCTGGAGCAATTCTGTAAGGAAGAATAGATATAGGCTGCATGTCGGGAAGAAGTTCAATACCAAAATCAATTTCCCTCTCGGGAGGAATACCTGGTAAATCATCAGGGAATACTTCTGGGTACTCACGCACTACTGGAACTGACTGAATAGTCAAGGTCTCAGACTCAATATCCTTAACCCTAACTAGATTATACATAAACCCTTAGAAATCATCTTTCTGGCCTTAATATAGGAAATAAAATGACCTACAGGCATGGCCGAACTACCCTTCCACTCCAAGACTGACTCACCCTGAAAGCGAAACTCCACCGAACGGGTTCTACAATTAAAAAAGCATAACACGCATACAGCCAATCCATGCCAAGAATAATATCAAAGTCATTCATGGCCAACTCTACAAGGTGTGTGGACGTGGATTTATGCAATATTGTGATCGAACATCTTCTATACACCCGCCTAGCTACAACCGAATCACCAACATGAGTAAAAACTGAAAATGGTTTTGACAAAGTTTTGGGACTAACTCCAAAGCTACTATCAATATAAGCTGTCATAAAATACAAGGTAGCCCCTAGATCTAACAAAGCATAAGCATCAAGGTGAAATACTCGCAACATACCAGTAACCATATTCGATGAAGTCTCCAACTCCTGATGGGTCGCAAGGGCATAGAACCTGTTTGGCGCTAATCGCCGGCTGAACTAGTTGAGGCACCCTGATGAGAGGGATGTGCTGCTGGAGCGGCTGAACTAGCTGCTGGTATACGGGCTCCGCCGCCCCCTGATCTGGCCGAAGGGCAATCCCTGAGTCTGTGTTCGGGTTTACCACACCTGAAACAAGTGTCTAAGCCAACTAGGCACCTCCCTGGGTTATTCTTGCCATACCTAGCACAAGTTTGGAAAGTGCGCTCTATATGCATGCTACCATGGCCCCTCGAATCTGAAGCCTTGCTCCTCCGATCCCCTCGTGATCTAGATGGTGTACTAGCTGATGATGGTGCTAGAGCAAAAGACCTGTGATGAGACTACTGGCATTGTCCAACCCCCGATCTAAGTTGAGAAATACCATAATTGTATCTCCTAGCCCTCTTGGCTTCTCTCTGCCTCTGATACACTGACTCCATCTGCTGGGCATGCAACACTATGCAGGGAAACTCTATATCCCAATGTAGCATGGCGATCCTACAGTCCTTATCCAGGTATTCCACCACTCCATGCACAAATCGGCTCAACCGAGCTCTCTAGTCTTCCACTAACTCTGGTGCATACTTGGATATGCGGGTGAACTCCAGAGCGTACTCCTGAATCGACATATCACCCTGCTTTAGATTTACAAACTCGACTGCCTTCAGTTCCCTCATCTCGCGAGGGAAGAACCGATCCGGAAAGACTGTATGAAACTCTTCCCAACCTATAGGGCCTTCCCCCGCTGCCCTACTATCTCTCCATTGCTTAAACCAGATCTACGCCACCCCTTTCAACTGATAGGAGGCCAAATCAATGCACTCTCCATTTGTCACCCCATAACCTGGGTGATCTTCAAAATCTCATCGATGAATTCATGCGGGTCCTCATCCACTTTTGACCCGAGGAACTCCGACGGGTTCATCCTCAAGAAATCTCTAACTCGAGCTGCTGCTGCATTTCCATTTTGCAAAACATACTCAATAGCCTACTGATTGACCTAAGCGGTCAAGGCCTACATAAGAATCTGGATAGCTTCCCAAAACTGGCTCCGGTGCCTGGTGCTCCTAAACTGGTGGGGCCCGCTGGTGCCCATTCCCGTTGCCATCCTCATGGCCGTCTCCATTTCCATTCCTCCTACCATTCATTCTTCGGGGAGCCATGATTCTGTAACCGTGAATAAAACGAATTAGAAGGATAGGAAGAAATTTTATCGCACGACATAGATCATGAAAGAAGGAAACGTATGAGTATTGTTCGAGGACGAACAAGATTTTAAGTGTGGGGTNGAAACATTCCCTAAACATATCATAGCCTCTTCATCATAAGTGTGAAGTGCTTCACACCCATGAAAAAGACTCTACTTAACTCGACTTTCAGAAACCCTAGGACACTGCAAACCTATTGCTCTGATACCAAGTTTTTCACGACTCGAACGGAGGCTCGGATTGCAACACGGGACAAGGTGCCCCGAAGACCCCAAGTTGACCCATGGAATAAGCATACATCTAATCTCAATCAATGAATCTGAAGAATCAACAATATAATCATAGCTGAAGTCTGAAATTAAACATAACATCAGAATACACAATATAAAGTTGAATACACCCATATGTTTGAAAAGCCTCTAGACATGATGAGTTGTTGGGACAAGACCCCCAACTAACTCAACAAGATGAAACTGAAAATACATATGGAAATCTAAGCAGTCTAGTCCTCGGGAGATGAGGACTCACCAACAACACAAAGGCTAACTCTGATAAGCTGGCTATGAATGGGGCTGAACCTGAGAGCCGGGTCCTGTATGATGAAATGATACAACATAGTAAGTATGCAGTCAGTACGTAGAATGTATCGAGTATGCAGGATAAGAAAAACGGACATTTAAAAATACATAAAAGCTCATAAATGATCAAAAGAGTGGGACAACATGCCCATAACATAAGTAGCATACGATAATATAAGGCTCAAGGTTTTCAAAACATTCGTAAATCAGTCGTAATCATAATCATAAGAGAAAAGCTTTCTTGAACATGACTTGAGCCAAAGTGCATAACCATAAACATGCATAAATCATGAGGAACAGTGGGAGATTCTTATAGCCGACATACCCCATATGAGCATACATGGAGCCCGACCTGTAAATCCCTAGTTGGAAGGGTGTTCATACCTTGCCAAGGGTAGAACCATGAAGGGCGTGATATTACACATGAAAGGCCTATTGGGGAAAAAAGGGATAGTCTTAAGGGAGGTCCCATCATGTCCTATGATGGCACGTATTTGAAATTCGGGGTAGAACCTGGGCCCCGAACCTACTCGGTGTTAAATACTACACCAAAAATGTGTATAGTGCTGATAGTATAATATACAAGAAATTCATGGGCTAGTTAAATCATGATAATCATAAACGTGCTTGTAAATACATGACTAACTCCCGGATATATAGCCTAGCATAATCCTCTGCTGAATCTATATTTTCAACTGGGAATGAAATGTGCTAACTTGGTCATCCGATCCACTATCACCCAAATTGAGTCACGCTACCAGCGAGTATGAGGTATACCTGTAATAAAGTCCATATTCACTTCTTCCCACTTACAAGTGGGTATGCTGATGTCTTGAGTCATACCCCCAGGTCTTTGATGTTCCACCTTGACCTGCTGGCAATTCGGGCACTTAGCCACAAATTTTTCAATGTCTCTTTTCATGCCGTTCCAGCAGTAGATATGTCATAGGTCACTGTACATTTTAGTGGCACCTGGGTGGATAGAATATCTAGAACTGTGTGCTTCTTCCAATATATGTTATCTCAAGTCGCTTAAATCCGATACACATAGTCTTCCCTGGTAACGGAGCACACCATTTTCCTTTTTAGAGAAAGACTCCACTTCTTTATGAGAACTGCTTCTTTTAGCTTAAACAGTATAGGATATTCATCCTTCCTTGATTTAACTTCAACAACTAACGAGGAATCTGACCCACTGTGTAGCACTACTCCGCCCTCAGCTGAATCAACCAACTACACTTCCAACCGAGCTAACCTGTGAATATCTTTTGCCAACTCTTTTCTGCCCTCTTCAACATGAGCAACGCTCCCCATGGACCTACTGCTTAGGGAATCAACCACCATATTGGCCTTGCTCGAGTGGTATAGCACACTCATGTCATATTCCTTTAATAGCTCCAACCACC
This sequence comes from Datura stramonium, assembly GCA_018107945.1. Taxonomy (NCBI): domain Eukaryota; kingdom Viridiplantae; phylum Streptophyta; class Magnoliopsida; order Solanales; family Solanaceae; genus Datura; species Datura stramonium. The sequence continues at coordinate 217,466 of JACEIK010001142.1, forward strand.
TTCTCTGATGAAGATTCAAGTCTTTCTGACTGAACACATACTGAAGGCTCTTGTGATCGGTGAAAACATCCACATGAGCCCCATAAAGATAATTCCTCCATATCTACACAGAAAACACCATTGCTACCAATTCAAGGTCATGAGTTGAGTAGTTCTTTTCGTGAACCTTGAGCTATTTGGAGGCGTAAGCTATCACCTTATCCCGCAGCATCAGAACACAACCAAGTCCAACTTTGGAAGCATCACAATATACTACGAACTCATCTGTTCCTTCTGGTAAGGTTAAAATTAGAGTGGTAGTGAGTCGAGTCTTCAACTCTTGGAAACTCTTCTCACACGCATCTGACCACTGAAACTTCACCTTTTTCTGAGTTAACTTAGTCAGAGGAGATGCAATAGAGGAAAATCCTTCTAAAAATCATTGATAATATCTAGCTAGACCTAGGAAACTTCTGATATCGGTTGGGGAAGTAGGTCTTGGCCAGTCTTTCCCTGCTGCATATCTTTTGAGGATCTACCTAAATACCCTCACCTAAGACCACGTGATCAAGGAAAGTCACAGACTTCAACCAAAATCCACATTTGCTGAATTTAGCGAATAACTGGTGGTCTCTGAGCGTCTGTAGCACTATACTCAGATGGTTAGCATGTTCCACCTTGTTTCTGGAGTATACCAGAATGTCATCAATGAATACAATGACGAACATGTCTAGATACTTCTTGAAAACCATGTTCATCAGGTCCATAAAAGTTGTAGGGGCATTAGTTAGTCCAAAGGACATAGCCACGAATTCATAGTGACCATACCGAGTTTTGAAGGTTGTTTTCGATATGTCACATTCTCTGACTCTAAGCTAATGATACCCCGATCTGAGATTTACCTTGGAAAAACAACTGGCTCCTTGAAGCTGATCGAACAAGTCGTCAATCTTGGGTAGGGGATACCTGTTCTTAACTGTAACTTTGTTTAGTTGATGGTAATTGATATATATTCTGAGAGTACCGTCTTTATTTCACACGAATAACACTGGAGCACCCCACGGAGAGATGCTGGGCCTGATGAAACCCTTATAAAGAAGGTCCTTTAGCTGCTCCTTCAACTCCTTAAGCTCAATTGGAACCATTCTGTAAGGAGGAATGGAGATGGGCTGAGTGTCTCGAAGAAGGTCTATGCTGAAGTCTATTTTCCGCTCGGGAGGGACTCCGGGAAGATCTTCAAGAAACACATCAAGGAACTCATTGACAACTGGAACTGATTAGATAGTTGGGGTCTTAGAGCTGGAATCTTTGACTCGAACTAGGTGATAGATGCACCCTTTATAAATGAATTTCTTGCTTTAAAGTAGGAAATAAAATGACCCTTAGGCATGGAATTACTACCCTTCCCCTCTAGAACTGGCTCATTTGGAAACTGAAATTTGACGACTCTAGTTCTGCAGTCGACTGAGACATAACCGGGTTTAACCAATCTATGCGAAGAATGAGATCGAAATTGACCATGTCTAACTCTACTAGATTAGCTGGAATGACCTTATTTAATACTGAGACTAGGCAGTTTCGATACACCCGACTGGCTCTAGCTGACTCACCAATTGGGGTAGATACTGATAATGGTTCTAAGAGGACTTCTGGAATGATTTCAAACTGGACAGCTACATAGGGAGTCACGAATGACAGTGTGGCTCCTGGATCTATTACGGCATACACATCTAGATGGAAGAGACATAACATACCTATAATCATGTCAGGTGAGCTCTCCTGATCCTAACGAGAGGATGAAGCATAAAAGTTTTTTTGGCGATGATGGCCATTCGTACCTGAAGTGTTAGCCTGCTGAGCTGGTCGGCCTGTTGGAGCTGCTGAAGTGGTAGACTGTGATTTCCCCCATCCTACTGATGGACATTCCCTTAGCCGGTGACCTAGCTGTCCGCACCCAAAGCAACCCTATTTTCCCTAGAGGCATTCACTTGGATGATTCTTGCCATACTAGGGAAAGTTGGATAACAGTTGCTGCCACTATAACTCTGGGACTGAGAGCTAGATGCTCCACCCTTTCGATCCTTGGGGGACCAGAAAGTTGGGGCGCTGGTTGAGGTAGGTGTTGGAGTCCTCTGCTGCTGCTGTTATGGGTAGCTACTGCCGCCGAACCTCTAGTTGCCATAATCTGATTGACCAGTTCTAGCCCGTTTGTTCTCTCGCTCCATATCTTTCATCTTTTCTGCCTCAATCCGATGGCCATGAACAATAAGGCTGGAGAGGTCAATATCCTTTATGAGCATCGTGGTCCTGCACTCTATACATATTAGGTTTGATACCCCGTTGATGAATTTAAGCATGCGATCCCTCAACTCGCTACCATCTTTGGAGAATACCTTGACAACCGCATGAACTCCAGTGCATACTTCTCTACGGTCCTGTTACCCTGCTTCAAGTTCATGAACTCTGCGACCTTAGCCTCCCTCAACTATCGGGGGAAGAATCTATCTAAGAATGTTGTGGTGAACTCCTCCCACTCCACCGGTTCTGCTCCTACTGATCTCCTTCCTTCCACTGATCGTACCAAATCTATGCCACCCCTTTCAACTAGTAGGCAGCCAGATCGGCACTCTCTGCGAAACTAACACCTATAATTCGGGTGATCTTCCACACCTTATCTACAAACTCATGTGGGTCCTCCCTCATCTTATATCCATAAAAGGCTGGAGGGTTCATTCAGGTGAAGTCCCGAACACTAGCAGCTGTTGTGGACCCGTTTGTGTTTACCAGAACCACCTTCTGGTTCACTTGGTTTGTTACTGTCAGAGCCATTAGCTGGATTGCCGCTCGAAACTCTGTTGAGAACACATCGTCATCCTGAGGGACTGCTGGAGCTAGTGGGATAGGTCGGTTAGCGTTGCCAGCCCTTCTTCCGTTTCCTCGTCTTGGAGGCATAGTTTCACTGAAATGAAATAGAACATGTGTTAGGAGAACATTTTTGAAATTGAACTTCAACGCAGGATAAGGAGTATGAATAGAAAAGGAGTTTTTCTAATAACATCTCGTAGCCTCCCCGTCTATAAGTGTGGCGCGCTTTACACCCATGAAAAGGACTCTATTTGACGTGGCTTTAAGACATCCGAGGATACTCTAAACCTAGTGCTCTGATACCAAGTTTGTCATGACGCAAGACTATACCCTGGATGAGACACGATACTTGGAGTAAAAAGTAACCCCAAGCCAACACATGGTCTAACATAACACTGGTAAACTGAGTAAACATAAGTGAAAGCTTTAAATAATTAATATTATTTAAGAAAAACTTATTTGACAAAAGTCCATACATCTAAAAACAATACTAAATATCTGAGTCTATGTTCGAAAGCCATCTACTAAAGATGAGTTTTTGGGACAAGCCCCCAGCTAACTCTAAAGTCTAACTGAAAGAAATTAACTGAAAATAAATATCATCCTCTAAAGATGAGGACTCACCAAAGCTGTTGCTGGTATTGTCTGAAGGAATCTACTGACGATACCGGGGCTGAGAACCTGCGTCTGTATCATGATATGATACAACATAGAAGGTATGCATCAGTACTTGGAATGTACTGAGTAAGTGAGAGATATAAATAACATGAAATAACAAGTAACTGAACTGTAGTGATAAGAAATGACCAACTGAAATACTGGAAACTAATACAACTGAAGTATAACTGATATGGTCAATAGTGACCCTGACTGATGGTCATAGACATGTCCTGGTTCTGTGATACTGATCTAAGATAAACTGAATTGATCTGAACTGAGCTACACTGAAACTATACTGACTAGTGGGAGAGTCTTTAAGTGGCATGTAGCCACGTGAGCTAAACGTGGATTTCGATGTATACGCCACATCGATAGGACCCAATATACCTTGCCATGGTATAAAGGAATGAACTGGGTGATCACAAATCTGGGGCCATAGGGCCAATAAAATAACCTATGGTGGCACTGTAGTTTTGGGAACCTGGGTGCACTGGAACTCTGATCCACTCGGTGCTAAGTCCTACTCCTACTGGATAGTCCTACCCTGACTACTAAGTTGATAGCTCAAAATTGGGGTCCAAGACTAAATTAGGAATACTTATCCTTCTGGGCTCCTGTGACTGCACCTTGGGCACACAAGGCTCGACGGAGGGTTAATGATGCCGATACGACATAAGAAGAAGTCCATTCATAGATGGACTGTAATATGGCCTTATAGGCCTGAATATAGTCCTGTTAGATATCATATAGCTCCTCTGAGCGATCTATAGCCCCGTAGGCAATGACACAGCTAGTAAACCTGAGGTTGGTCAATGGTACACTATATTAAATGGGGTCAATCCTAATTGAAATAATCAAATCTAATGTCAAAATTGTCTGTAGTAGCTAATCACAATACACATGCTTACAACTTGCTTACACAAGATATAGGTCGTACTATTATACGACAAAAATAACTTACCGAAGAGGTTAGCCTTAACATACTTCAAATGTCGATTCTCGTTCACCCAAATAGTCCCAACCTGTACCTGACAATTCCACAAAATTGTTTCCCTACTCTGAGAGAATAAGGATATTTTCAGTACTAGGACTCGACAAATAATGATATCTTTCAATAACATTGACTACAACTCAACTTCATTCAACCCAGAAACTCACAAATTCCCGAGAGTTTAGAAGGTAGAAATGCTTACCTATCACTTGTAGCCGCTTAGGAATCAATTAGAAGTTCTGTTACTCTGAGCAAATTTTCAAGAAATAACTCTGCAAGGATGTTCCTCAAAGGCCTGGGACTCGTTATCCAAGATGAATTTGCGTTTGGATGGATTTTAATGGTGTATATCGGTGAAAAAATAGAAGAAACTAACACTTACTCTCTCTTCTCTGCCGAGGGGAATATTAGAAAATGATTTAAGAAAATCATGAAGTGACTTATATATAATTGATGCTGTGGTGGGAGAGCGTGGCACGCCGGCCACAGCGCCAAGCCACTAGCGCGACTTACCGACCAATGCAGTGGGTTAGCAGCATGGCGCGACGCCCAGTGCACCCGGCCTCATGCCCACTAAATGTTGTGCTCGTATAATCGTCCCCCGAGCCCTTTTTCATATGCATCGTACTCCAAAACTCTCGACATACATACGCACACATCAGTTAAAAAATAGAGATTTATAGGGTGTAATTTCATCCCCCCCTTAGGAACATTCATCATCGAATGTGATCTTAAGCTTAAGAGACTCAATTCCTTTAACTATTGCCAGAAATTTTTTTGGTAGAGTCTCCTCTGTGATATGGACTATTCGAAAACTTGAAATGCAGAAAAGTCTAACATAGGTGTCTCATAGGATGCTACAAGAAACGATACACCACAGCTCCATATCACAAAAGCGAACAACTAAACAATACTGATAATATAAACACATGACAATAACTAAACAACTATCTCACCTCAACTGCATAATCTGAGTCAAGCCTGAAAAAAGTAAAGATATCTAGAACTCATGTCATCCTCAGCCTCCTAAGTCATCTCCTCTACATTTCTGCTCCTCCAAAAGACTTTAACGGAGGCCACATCTTTAGTTCTCAATCTATGAACCTGCAGATCTAGTATAGCAACTAGAATCTCTTCATAGGATAATTCTTCAGTGACTTCAATATCCTCCACTGGAAAACTTGGGATGGGTCCCCTATGCACTTTCGTAGCATTGACACATGGAAAACTGGATGAATGTATTTTAGCCTGAAGGCAGTTCTAATTCATATGCTACTCAACCTATCCTTTGAAGGATTCAATACGGGCAAATGAACCTAGGGCCAAGCTTACCCTTCCTGCCAAATCTCATCATGCCTTTTATAGGCGAAACCTTAAGAAATACCTAATCATCAACATCAAACTCCAAGTCTCTATGCCGAACATCAGAATAGGACTTATGATGACTCTGGGCTATTAGCAAACGCTCTTTGATAAGTTTCACCTCTTCTTATGACTGATGGATTATATCAGGTCCAATCAAACCTGTTCCCCTACTTCAGACCATCCTATGGGGGACCTACATTTTTGCCCATATAAAGCCTCATAAGGTGCCATCTAAAAAGCAGAATGATAACTGTTATTGTATGCAAATTTAATAAGGGGTATATGCTCGTCCCAACTCCATCCAAGGTCTAGTACACACGCTCATGTCCTCGAGCGTCTGAATGGTGCTCTCTACCTGACCGTATGTCTGGGGATGGAAAACTATACTCAGATTAACCTGCGTCCCCAAACCTTTCTGAAACGACATCCTGAATCTAGCTGTAAACTATTCCTCTAGGTCAGAAACAATAGATGTTGGGACATCGTGCAGTCGGACTATCTCCTTAATATATAGCTCAGCATAATTTTCGGTTGAAAATGTAGTCCTGACTAGTAAGAAATGGGCTGATTTCGTCAATCTGTCGACGATGACCCAAATGGAGTTGAATTTACGCCTAGTGTGAGGTTGCCCTGTCACAAAGTCCATACTAATTGCTTCCCATTTCCACATAGTTACAACTATCTCCTGAGTCAATCCACCAGGTTTTTGATGTTCGGCTTTTACCTGCTGGCAAGTAGGACACTGTGCTGCAAACTCAGCTACACCTTACTTCATTCCAGGCCACCAGTATATCTCCTTTATATCATGGTACATCTTCATCGAAATTGGATGAAGAGAGTAATGAGAATAATGCACCTCTGCCATAATCTGTTGGTGAAGCCCTGCTACATCTGAAATGTAGAATCGACCTCTGAACCTCAAGACACCGTCTCCTGTTAACTCAAATGCTGATAGTTCGCCCTGCCGAACCTTGTTCCTGAGTTGCACTAAACAAGGTTCCTCGTAGTGTCGCTCCTTTACCTCTACAACTTGAGATGATACTGCTGTATTCTGAATCACAACTCCATTGTCCTCTAAATCTACTACCCGGACTACTAAATTGGCTAACTGGTGTAGTTCTCGAGCCATTTCCCGCTGTTCTAGCCTCAAATATGCTAGGCTTCCCATGGATCTGTGGCTAAGATCATCGGCTACAATATTAGCCTTCCTGGGGTGATATAGGATATTCACATCATAGTCTTTCAGTAATTCTAGCCAATGATGCTGCCGTAAATTCAACTCTTTCTGCATGAAGATATACTAGAGGCTTTTATGCTTAGTAAAGATATCCACTTGAACACCATTGATAACACTCAAACCACACCTCCTTACGAAGTATGAAGCGTACTTTGTCAATAAAGAACCCAACTAGAGGTTGGGGTCGATCCCACAGAGAATACAGAAGGATGTAGA